>OX438743.1:41666939-42266939 GCA_949316235.1 Oegoconia quadripuncta | reverse complement strand
GTTTTTCTTATAATTAATAATATATCTCGCTTAATATAGCAATCAAAATACAGCACCATTTTGGAAAAATAGTGATTAACATGCTGTCAATACAAGAAATAGAGATAAACTTGCAGGTCATGTAAGCAGACTCCGCAAAATTCATTCAGAGAGGGCTATGCGTACGTTTTTTCAATAAGGTTCCCATTGACGTACAAAATCTTCCTTTCAATTTTAAAGATTCTATAACACAGAAACTTATTAAGAAAGCATATTATCAAAAAATCAAAAAAAAAAACAATAAATTATTATTTCGTTATCAAAACATTAGATTACGATAAAGAAGATTGAGAGAGAGATTTATAAATATGAATGTAAAGATAGATATAATTATTGAAGACATTTAAGTGTTATATTGTTTTGTACTTTTAATAAATTAAGTAATCCGTATGTTTATGTGCATGCATTATAAATTTAATTGTTGTGCCCTAGCAGGGTTTATGTTTGATACCTAAAAATATTTTAAGATCATACTATGTACAACATAAATGCAATAAATTGAATTGAATTGAATTGATAGTAAGTATAATAATACCTGTATCAGGAAGCCTCGCTCATCCATAATATGATATTTATACATATATAATACTTAGCATACTTATATTATGTTAATGTGTGTGTTTATGTGTGCTTGTAAAATGTTTGTAACCACTGACTAGAGGGAAAATGACTGCATATGTGATTTCGGTATTATTCTGTATATTTGTCGCGTTTGGTGTTATTCTGTATATTTGTGGCGTTTGGTGTAATTCTGTATATTTGTCGCGTTTGGTGTTATTCTGTATATTTGTGGCTTTTGGTGTAATTCTGTATATTTGTCGCGTTTGGTGTTGTTCTGTATATTTGTCGCGTTTGGTGTTGTTCTGTATATTTGTCGCGTTTGGTGTTGTTCTGTATATTTGTGGCGTTTGGTGTTGTTCTGTATATTTGTGACGTTTGGTGTTGTTCTGTATATTTGTGGCGTTTGGTGTTGTTCTGTATATTTGTGGCGTTTGGTGTTGTTCTGTATATTTGTGGCGTTTGGTGTTGTTCTGTATATTTGTGGCGTTTGGTGTTGTTCTGTATATTTGTGGCGTTTGGTGTTGTTCTGTATATTTGTGGCGTTTGGTGTTGTTCTGTATATTTGTGGCGTTTAGTGTTGTTCTGTATATTTGTCGCGTTTGGTGTTATTCTGTATATTTGTCGCGTTTGGTGTTATTCTGTATATTTGTGTGACTACACTGTGACTGTATGTAAAAAATGTGAGCGTTAAAATTTTCTTATATCATAATATACCGCACACAAGCAACGATAAATTTATTATTAGATGATACCAACACCGCAACAATATTATAAAATATCATATTTGAAGGATAATCAACTATGGACGTAACCAGCGCGTTCGCATGCCAGGCTATTTCACAATTAATAATGAAATATTATTTTGACTTTTTATAACATAAAAATCCGTTTTTAAAAAGAGCTCCAGTTTCTTGCTTGTTCTTCTCAGGGAAAACAGCACTTGCTGGTATCTGGGTTCCAGTGGCAATCCTCTGGCCCCCAGCTTCAGACACTCGTCATCAGTGTAATGGAATGGAATGAAGGGATGCAACAAAACAAACTAGTCCAAATTCAGGATTACTAATTTTTGGGCAAAAACCGTTTCCCAAAGTATCACATGCGAAAGTATGTTTCCCAAATTTTCATTAGGCAAAACGACTTTTCGCAATTTTACAGTTAGCAATACTATTTTCGGCAATTTATTGTTTAACAAATAATTACATGGCAGTGTTTCATTTTACCAAGTTCAAATAATCAATCTGATGGGGTCACAGTTCTAACACCTAACCTAACCCACTTTTGTAGCAGTTCTAATCTAGTCTACGTAACCTATATGAAACTAATTTCAGATTTTTCATATTTTTACAATTAACCACCCATATTTAAATGAAAATTTGAACGAACTTATTTTTGGAATTTATTTTTTTACAAAATAAAGCTTTTGCTTAATGTATATTTGACTGAATAACACTTGAGCAAGTAAAATGTTGCCAAATTAATATTTGACCAAGTGTTTAAAATGCGAAATATAAATTTCTTTTGGGAAATGAAACTAGTGCGATAAGTTTTTTGGGAAGTAAAATTTGACGAAAAATATTTTGCCAAACGGAAGGATACCCCAAATTCAATTGACTTGCCATTTGCCATCATGGAGTTCCAGTCCCTACATCCCGACTATGGAGCCGGTTATCTGATGATGGCATCAGATCAACCCGATAGTACCATAAATATTGCATTGTGATCTAACATAAATATGCCAAATTTCAGCTCAATCAGATTCTAGCAACTGCTGGAAAAATGGTTTGCAAATTTTGTAACGGACAACTTACATACGAACATTTGCAAACTAATAAAAGCTTGTAGAAATTAGATTCAACTTTGTGGATCTGTAGTCTTTGCATACGCGCGCAATCAACCAGTGAAATGTATTTTAATTTAGTTTCCAAAAGAAACAGGGTCTAATGTTTTTTAATTTAGCTAAGACCCGACGTTATCTGACTTCAACACGTAGGCATACTTGCCCTAGATACCGTATACTTGTTCTAAAATGAAGCTTTAGTCCGGTGTAGAAGCTTGGTAAGAATTTAACCCTCGACGAGTAACGACGGATGTTATGTGTTTGATGGTGTTGTGTATGTCCAGACGTAGTCCGGACGTATCTCATAATGCTTGGTCTGATTTGAGAGCATTTTCGTTTTATATTAAAGACTATCTTATATCTTTCCGCCCGCGGCATCGCCTGCGTGGACTAATTATATCGCGGATATAATTAATACAATACAATACAATACAATACAAATACTCTTTATTGCGAAAATAATTTACAATAATTTTTGATGATAACAATAGAACACAATTAGGTTAATTTGTTTTTCCCGCGGTAACTACTCATGCTTTATGCATATAAAAAGTAATCATAATCCAGAGTTTATTCTATCTATATACTAAATTTCATCCAAATCCGTTCACCCGTCTCGCCGTGATTGAGCAACAAATAAATAAACATACAAACTTTCGCATTTTATAAATAAATAATAATAAATAAATATTTCGGACACTTACAGCAATCATCTAGTCCCAAACTAAGCAAAGCTTGTGCTATGGATACTAGATAACGGAGAAACATACATAAATATTTATATAAACATCCATGACTCGGGAATAAATGATCGTATTCATCATACAAACATTTACCCCTCGCGGGATTCGAACCCGCAACCGTTGGTTTCGCTGACAGGGTCACTATCCGCTACACCAGCCGGAGTCGTTTGTAGAATTTTACAGAGTCTTCTATCCATAAATTCGATAAAATTTCTTACGGGTTTAACTACAGTTCATCACGTAGTATAGAATTAACCTTTGTCATACTTCTGAACACTTCTGGAATTCAATATGCAGAATTTTCAGGTGTACTCAACAAGTAGGAAAATATTTATGGCTAATTCACTTAATTACTCGTATTGAATTGCCTGCCTTGCGATAAGTCTGCCTAATTTATAGTTTAAATATACCTCCCTTATTTAAATAATACAGCGTACGTGATTGATTGATTGATTGATTAAAGATGGTCAAGTGGGGGATGGGAAGCGAGCCAAATGGTAAATTATTATCGAACAAACGCAATTTTTTACATGGTAGGAAGGCAGCTCACTTGCTTTTGATCGCTAAATTTAGTACCCTGAAGCGCCATAGAAGTAAATCATGGTAACTCGATACGTTTATTCCCTTATCTTTACTTCTAGGGCGCTTGCGTGATACCAAATTTAGCGAAACAACGCAAGCGAGCTGAGCTGCAAATTATTGATACGACGACGGCTGAAGCTCTTAACGTCATCTAAATGGCGTGTGGCACACCAATTCAATACTCAGAATTTATCGAACTTTGCTCATAACATTGATATATAGGTCTATATAATATACACAACTCGACGACTTCCCAAAGCATTTGCATTCAGTACGGAACGGAGTCGAACCGAAGTTCCAGAAGTTATTCATAAATCCATCGTCACGGATACAATACGTATTTGGGGGAGTACTCGTAAGGGTACATAATTTTGCTTCAAGTGAAATATCTAAAGGAAACTGATGCATTTATATTTGGGACACAAATATCGCTCGAAAACGTACATTTTTTTAACTTGGAAAATTCACTTATTATTAGGTCCTTACCTATGAAATTGGCGTTTTGTATGAAGAATTTCATTAAGACTGTTTTCTCTATACAAAATTTTTTTTTTTTTTTTTTTGGGAACGGCAAATCCAAATTTAGCTAAACTTTGTGTGTATTATCGTTATCGGATAACATTAAGTTAAGTATAGGCAGCGTTAATTTTTAAAAGTAACCGCTTTATAAAAGTTTCAGCGTATCTAAGAAATGATTATGGCAAGCACATGAAAAGAGCTCTATTCAATTTTTTTTTTATTATGTGATTTAGCGCAGAAGTTAAAATATATTTCATGTGAAACCTTGAAATAATATTCAATTTTCCAAATAAAAAACAAATTTGGATATAGTTTTGAAAATCGCAGGAATTGGTACATTATGATTAACGAAGAAAAAAACTTCAATTTCATAGGTAAAGACCCAATATATTGTGTAATTAGACTGAATATCACCGCCTACTAGTCCTGGAAAAATACGGTTTGACCTCGGGAAAACGAATAACCGTGATTTTCTTTTGAACATTTATTAAAGTGTTGTAAATGTAGTAACAATTGCTAACAATTAAGCATTTGTAAGAAACGCAAGTACTAAGTAACTAAAAATGTATTTCTTAAAAAAATGCTCAATTGAGGGGTATTTCTTTAAATTCAAAACATTTAGGGAAATTATCAGTACATAATATTAGTTTTCATTTTTATTTCAGCTCACAGAGCAATGCAACTCAACGACATTTTCAGCTAAAACATATGCATGCTTAGTTTTTATCCATCAATAAGTTAACTGTGTTTAACAGAAGTCTACCTAATTAAATATCAGTCAGTATTTATTGTTATTAAGATACAAATTAAAAATAGAGTTTTCTAAAAAAATCTACACTAATCGCTCATTTTTTTAGGCTTAATTATTAAAAGTTACATCTCTAATATACCTCTATAAGATATCAATTATATAAGTCGGTTCTGAATTATGTCTAGCTAAGCTAATTTTTTACCGTATTTTCCCTGGGCTATACGTCCATGCTTGCTTACCATCGAAGTAGAAATATTATTTGGATTTGTAAATAATTCTGTTTTTTTTTATGTGAGAGGACGGCAAACGAACATGCGGGTCACCTGATGGAAACCAATCACCGCCGCCCATGGACACCCGCAACACCAACAGGGTCACAGATGCGTTGCCGGCCTTTGAGGAAGGTGTAGGCTCGTTTCTTGAAGGTTCCAATGTCGTACTCGTTCGGGAATACCGCTGCAGGAAGTCCGTTCCACAGGGTGGTCGTACGTGGTAAGAAGTTTCTTGAGAAACGTACAGTGGTAGACTTCCACTCATCCAGGTGATGTGGATGGAAATTTAATTTTCGGCGAGAAGTGTATCGGTTAAATTGAGCAGCGGGTATTAGCTCGAACAGTTTTGTGTACTACTTTTATCTCACTCGGTCTCAACTTCGCTGTGTATATTTTCACATTTCATGTAATAATAACATGTGTGTCGCTAAATGGGTCAAATAAACGATTCTTATTCTTAATTAGGCTACTGGAACGAAGTCCACACGGACGAAGACATATTATAATGATATGAGGTCAACGCCTACGCTTATCTGCAGCCAATGTGAGAGAACCTTAACTCATCTCATTTATTTTTTTGTTATGCACGACGGATTCGTGCCTGACCTCAATCACACCTGATGTTAAGTGAAGATGAGGTCGAAGGTGGAAGCGTACTGACCCGGAAACATTTGGGGGACTGGCTATCTTATCTCTGACAACCGGAACACAACAATGTAATTAAAATTGCTGTTTAGCGGCAGATTTAGATAAGATGGTGGTAGCTAGCCAAATCGAGTACTTAAACATGTACCCCGCTGGGGATCGAAACCGCGACCTCCGAATCGTAAACCCAATGTTGTTTACATTGAGCCACGGAGGGGGTAATCTTCTCATCATCTTACCCTCCAGAATTTATTATTCATTTATTCTTATTGCAGCGAATTGTTTATTTTCTAAAATTCCAAATCATTTTCGGCCACAAACAAGCTTTGCGGAAGAATCCACTGTATAATCCAGCAATATTATGTTACAGTATCCATTCTTTGGGCATTAGATTTGTTTGTTTGTTCGTCCGATGCCCACCGCGTTGTTGACAATTTGATAGATATTTTGGATCGAGTCCAATATTGCGTTTAGATGTGTTAGTGGTCGGAGTAGGTAGAGCTGTTTGGGGTGAATGACCGCAAACATTGATGTTAACATGGATATGCCTCTGAAATCTCGGGATTTTGAAATTGTCGATCATCAGAATAAAAAAGGATGTAAAGAGTTTTTTTCTCAATTACCTACATATACTATTTTTCTTGTAGTTTTCTGTCTTTCTCTAACAAAGCTAAATAACTCTAAATAACAAAAATAGCTCTACCTACTCCTATAAAAACTACTTAAACAATGGTTTTTTAATTCCGAGAAATCCCGGGATTCCGGGAAATATTTGGCATATCCATGTTATGTCCGCATGTCGCAAGTAGCAAAAACTGCTCTACCTTCTCCGACCACTGGTTATAAGGGAAGCGATGTAGTTTAAAAAAAAATAACATGTTGACTTTCAATAAGTGATATTTTTGTATCCTACATTGAATAAAATATTTTTGATTTTGATTTTGTGTTTTGAACCCCTGCCTGAAAAAGTGGAGTAATGAGTTTGATGGGTGTCTGTGTGTTTATCTGTGTCTGGCTAACAGATTTGAAAAAGTTTTTTTTCTTATTATTTTTCAAAGCTGGTATTTGTGTGGTTCATATAGCCATGTTTAATGGAAATCGGATGAGGCGGAAGGTGGTAGCGTACTGACCCGGAAACCCCATCTTATTAGGGGGACTGGCTATCTTACCTCTGACAACCGGAACACAACAATGTAATTAACATTGCTGTTTGGCGGCAGATTAGATAAGATGGTGGTAGATAGACAGGCGGACATTTAAAATGCCCTACCACCATCCAAACCGAGTACCTACTAAATGGAACCTGCGACCTCCGAATCGTAAACCCAATGTTGTTTACATTAAGCCATGGAGGTGGTTAAAATATAAATACATAGAATTAAAATATGGCATCGCAATATATTTACGAAAACTTAATGTACGTAAGAAAGAATCTGCATTTGTTTAGGAAAAATTGTGAAATACACAATGTAAATACAAGATATAAAAATAAACTTGCTGCCCATAGCAGTCGCTTACACAAAGTCACTAAGTCATTCAAGGGACAATGTATACGCTTTTATAATAAGGTTCCGGTAGACATTCAAAATTTGCCTTTAAATAACTTTAAAACAACCATTAAACAGAAACTATGTGCCAAAGGCTATTATAAAATTTCTGACTATATATCTGGATGATAAGAATATCGGCAATATCCAGTAAATTCTATTCTTATTTTTCTTTGTCGAATCATAAATTTAACAATTATTCCAAATTGTATTTGTATTGGCTTATTTAAAAAGAGCAACCCCTGAGTTTCTTGCTCGTTCTTCTCTGGGGAGACTGCCTAGTGAATGAGCGATAACTGCATGTCATGACGATTTCATTATAACTTACGAAATAAAACATTTTTGAATTTGAAAAGCTAGGAAGTGGTGGTAAACTGTGTACCTGCTACTCCGTCAAAGTCACGCAGCCGCCGGCCTGACCCTAATAATAATCCTTTGTTAAAAAGTTTGAATATGGCGGGAAAGTTGGCCTTTTTAATTTTCCGCTACATAGAACATTTCGAGGCGGAGTTTTAAATCAATTTTGAACAAATTAAAAGAAGTAAAGTGACTATTCATGAAGCTGATATGAGGTCCGAGTCATTGCTTGATAGAGGGCCCACGCTGCGCGCGCAATTCATTATTATACCGTAATTTTTTTTCTTTTTTTATGATTGAATTGATTCGCGTTCGACCACAATCTCACCTGATGGAAAGTGACGATGTGGTCGAAGATGAAGCACGCGATCCCAGTAAATGCCTATTCACTCTGCTCTTGAAGATCCCAAGGTTGTAGGATTCAGGAAAGACTGACGCCGGAAGGGAGTTCCATGCCTTGGCTGTTCGGATGATGAATGAATAATCGAACTTCTTATTGCGAATGTTGGCCGTCAATAATTGGCAAAACAACCAAGGTTCCACTCTCTGTCTCCGGAGTGCATCATCAGACCTTATCCATTTTTATATCGGACCATCCTGATGATAAAAACAAAGAGCAATCATCGAAATTAACGAAAATTTGGATATAAGACCACCTTGGAGGCATGTCCTATTAAATAAAAAAATAATTTTTCAAACCAGTTTAGAAATAACGGCGTTCTGAGGTAACAAATTGCTTCTTAAAATACAAGAGCAATCTTAGTTTAAGGAGCAGGGCCCATTAATTGTGCTTAAGTGTATTTGTTACGTACCTCCTAATTCGTTAATTCGCTGCTTGTAACTTAGCCTAAGTTTGAGTCAATAAACTTTTATTATTAAAATAAAAAAAAATTGTCTTAGTGCCCATCTCTGGTCTTCTGCATCACATCCACTTCACCAAATGATACTTTCTGAATGCAAATTCTTGACTCTTTGGTGTAAATACCAAAATCGCTATATATGTGAGGAGTTTCCTCAATTCCTCATAGATCCCATCATCAGAACAGGATTATGATGAACACGGGAGTATGTCCTATTGAATAAAAAAAGAATATTCCGAATCATAAAAAAAAAACACAGAATTAATAACCTCCTTCTTTTTTGAAGTCGGTTAAAAAAGTCTTTATCTATGTATCTACATTAAAACTATAACTCACCAAATAGTATACACCGAAGGGCATCACAACAACAGCAACCAACAAATCAGCAACTGCCAGACTCACTATGAAATAATTCGTGGCAGTCTGCAGACTTCTCTCCTTTGCCACACTGATAATCACTAACACGTTACCGAATAACGTTAACAACGGAAACACTAATAACGATAGCGCCCACAAGTTGTAACCGTGCACATCACTACACGTTCCAAATTCAAATGAGCAATTCGAAAAAGTTTCGTTAAGCGTTCGATCGAAGTAGAGTTCACTGATTGAGGTGTTCAGTTCCAAATTCAAATTGCTTTGATTAATTTTCGAATTTAGAAATTGTCTGTTGAATAATGTAGTGTTGGGGTCGTTCGGTTTTAGTTGAAAAACGGTTATTTTCGACGAGTTTTGACACTGGTTTGTGCAGATGTTGTCTTTTGGGAGATTCATCCCAATTTTCCCTTCAAGGCTTTCCATGTCCCCATGCATTATTCAGGAAATCCTCGCCGCTCTGCTGGACTGATTGAATGGGGACTTGACTTGCGGGTTCGACTCCCGTGTGGGATTTTATGAACGTCTCTCCTGTGTACATTTTCGGTGTCCATTGTCCACGAACCTAGAACAAAGGTATGGTATTAAACCACGATTGTTTATTTTGGTGTAGAAGGTACCTAGATGAAGATTTTCCTTAATTAAAACATTGATGGTTAAGGAATGTAAACATTTATAAAGGGACGGTAATACTTAAGAGAATTTATTGAAGGACTAAACAAACGAATTAGTAGTTACTGTTACGCACTCTCTGTACTGAAGGATGTTGCATCTGTGGAAGTGGCTACGAAAGCATACTATGGAAATGTATATCCTCTGCTATTGTATGGTGTAATATATAGCTATTTATGTATATAATATATATGTATAAATGTATGGTTTTAGTTTTTGTTTATTAAATAAGTAATTGATTATGTAGGTATTTCATATCTGCATGCGTATTTTGCACAACCTGCCTCTTCTATAAAGTTATACTCCTACACCCAAAGGTTGCCTGGATGAGATCGCTTTTAGTGATAAGGCCGCCTAATTGTACTCTTATCAGTATTGTGTTTTGTAAAATGTATGTTCTCCTTTTGTACAATAAAGTGTATTTGTATTGTATTGTATTTTGGGAGAATTCTGTTAATGCTATGGACACATTTATCCATCAGAAAAGATGTCTGCAAAACCTAATGATTACTCTCTCCGAGACTTATTTAAGAGTAAAGGATTTTTGACCATAACAGGTATATTTATAATGGATGTTTATTCGCTAGGCAAAATATGTCATCATTTAATAAGGTCTCTGATGTCGTAAGTGGTCGAAACTTGAGGGACATGGATCGTTTGGTCTTGCCCAGAATAGCATGCATGATAATGGACAAAAGTACATATGTGACAGCCATTCGAGTGCATAATAGGATCCCGCTTGAAATTAAAGGTTTAAAGGAACCTCAATTTAAAAAAAACTTTAAAGATTTGCCTGGTAAATAACGTATTTTATAGTCTTAAGGAATTTTATTCTAAAAGAGCACCATTGACGTAATTATTATTAATACTTTGACATTTTTAAAGCCATGCAAATTTTAGATTTTATAACATTATAATTAATTTTAGTTCTTAATTTAAATTATAATATTTTTTTTTTTTTTTATTGAAGAGGTGGGCAAACGAGCAAGAGGCGCACCTGATGGTAAGTGTCACCGCTGCCCATAACCATCTACGGAAACGGAAGATCCGCAGTGGCGTTGCCGGCCTTTAAGGAAGGAATATGCTCGCTTCTTGAAGGTTCCCAGATCGTATCGGTTCGGAAAGACATCCGCCGGGAGCTTATTCCAAAAAGTAACGGTACGTGGAAGGAAATGTCTACTGAACCGCACAGTGGTGGATTTGCATGAAAATTAATATTGTACGCCTGTTAGAGGTAAGGACTGTCGAACCAATGCAACAATATTGTAATATCACCCATGTACCACAGTTCTACAATAAATTGATTCTGATTCTTATTCCGTCTAGCGGCTTATTGGCTAAATTAAGATTTCTTCTAAAATACAGAATAAATCAAAAAATATCTGAAGATACCAAAACCTGTAGTCAAAATATTTTAAGACAACCATCAAGCCCACTACGTCACATATTCCTTATTCGTTTTCAAATTTATTTATTTATTCGATCATGCTTACGTGCAAAGTTCTTAAAACTAGTACATGCACCCTGTCTTATAGGGTGTAGCAAATTTAATTAACCTAAAACTAATTAAAAGCGTTTACCTTATTTCTATATTTGGTATTTTACTCTTTTTATCTATTCTTATGTGATAACTATTTATAAATTATAATTATTATTATTGTACTGTACTTATAGTTATGAGATCAACGCTTATAATAATGAGATCAAAGTAGTTTTATTTTATCTTCGACAGTATAATAGCATTTCTGTAACAGGAGAGATTTTAATTTATTTACAAAAACTTGTATATACTTATTTCGTTTCATTTAAAATGGTATTGGGTAGTTTATTATATATTTGTATTGACCGGTAGTATGGACTATTTCTAAATATTTCTAAATTCACATTAAGAGGGCTTATTCCGTTCAGTGGCGCTCCTCATTGGATCATTTTAATTTCTTTTTAAATACAGGGTAAATAAAAAAATCGCTCTGACCAGCACTCGAGAATACTTAGCTAATTAGGTAAAGTATGTGATGGATGATACAAATAAAACACTTTTACTATGCTACAATCAGACCGGTTTTTTTTAGTCGCCGAGGTACCTTCCGCAGGTGTGTCCCTACACTTAGTGTGACATCACACCCAGCCCCGTGTCTCGTTGAGCGTTCATATAGTCCGCTCTCGTTGTAGTAAACTATACCTCTGTCTCTGACACTCGCATCAGAAGCGAGCGTCAACACCGATATTACGATAACGAGAATAGTTTATTAACACACACACACACACACACACACGCACACGCACACGCACGCACACGCACGCACCCACCCACAAACACACACACACACACGCACGCACACACACACACACACACACACTACAATGACTACACACAAACACATGCGACAACTTATTTTATTTCATCATTGTTTTTATTAGTTGATAGTTACATAGATCTACAGTTTTGGAATTTTTATTTGGCTTAAAATTACTTAATTTCTTTATTTTAACTTTTCAAACTATGCAATTTAGAGTCATTAACATAACGACTTATATATTACTGAGGATTGTTTTATTGATAACTATATAGGTAATAATAATAAATAAATATATAAATATAAATCTCCTTAGACATACACACAGCGCCATCTAGTTCCACAGTAAGCAACTATAGGCTTGTGTTGTGGATACCAGAAGGTTGATATACTTGACGGCGCCTCGCAGAGCGCCATCTAGTATCATCGCTGGATAACCAGATTAGAGTGATTGATTGCGTCACTCTAGCGGAACGTCGTGTCGCTGGTAGCGCGGGCGGCGGCGAGTGGAAGTGAACACTTTTTGAACGGGAGCCGTCAGCGCACCACGTCTTCGACGAATCGCTAAATTCTGGGTTAATCCTAATTAATTTTGAGCAGATCAGTTTTCTATTATCGTTGTAGTAACATTAGCTAAGTGCAAAGTACATTATTTGATTAATTCCTTGTGTAAATTTTATTAAATCGATTCAAATTGTAATCGATAATGAATCATCTTAATGAAGGCCCTCCTGCGCCTATATCAGAAGTGGGATTACCCGCACAACAAAATGAGGAAAATAAACTATCAGATGAAGGCACTGCAACTAAATTATTGAGCAACATGGAAACGTTATTGTCGAGAGTACTGGAGAGGTCCCAACCGCCAAATGTGAGTACCACTTCTTCTCAGCTTATACATTTTAACCCTGACGACTCTGAAGCTGATATAGAAGGATGGTGTAATGTCACAGAAGTGATTGTACAAAGCAAGCGTCTCGATGGCGTCGATTTACTTTTGGCTCTTACTGGATCACTCAAAGGTCGAGCAGCAACTTGCCTTACCAAGCTAAACCTTAACGGACTGACGTGGAATACAGTAAAGCAAACCTTGTTAGCAAAATTTTCAAAACCTAAACTTATCCAAGATTACTTCGACGAGATTTTAAGATTTCAAGTCGGCATTAAAGAGACGGCTTCCGAAGCTGCTGTCCGCTTGTGGCAATTGATCGAACGCATACCGAAGACTGAGATGCTCGAAGAGGTTATAACTGGTTTTGTGGTTTCGGTGCTGTGCCAAAAGGATAGTTTGATACGAAGAGAATTGAATGCCCATGTAATCACTACTAGAGCTCAGTTATTTAGAATTCTTGGTGGCATTTCCCTAAAGCGGCGACTAGACAATACTGAAGCGAATCAAGAGCCAGAGTCAAAGAGAGCTCGAACTACCGATATAAGATTTCCTGGGAATTGTCATTGGTGCGGCCTGTCTGGACACCGCCAAGCTTATTGTAGGAAGCGTCGAGGAGACCTTAGTTCTTCTAAGCTTCAAGAGGCCCCAATCGCAGCACGTGCCGCCGGTAGAACTCAGACTGTGACCTGTTACGCGTGTGGTAAGCCCGGTCACGTAGCAACAGCGTGCCCGGGAAAGAAAAGCGACGATGGAGCTGTGGTCAAAGAGGTCAACCTTTGTAAATACCAGCCGTCGAGAACCACCTTGGAAACATCTTCCGGTGAGTCAGTCTCCTTTTTATTTGATAGTGGATCATCCTGCTCGCTTTTGAAAGAAAGTTTTCGTGATAAATTCCCTGGTACTGTGTGCAATAGTCTTGTCTATCTTACCGGTATTGGAGGGGAAGATATAGAATGTATTTCCCAAATTCTTAGCACGGTAAAAATTGGAAAGCTTTCGGTACAATTGGTGTTTCATTTAATTCCTGATAATGCTATTTCCGAATCTGCAATAATTGGTAGAGATATTTTAGATGAAGGAGTGTCTGTAACAATCGATAATGATAACCTTATATTTAGTATTAGAGAACGAACAGATTTTTGTGAATCAAAATTG
The DNA here is from genome assembly GCA_949316235.1 of Oegoconia quadripuncta. Lineage (NCBI taxonomy): Eukaryota > Metazoa > Arthropoda > Insecta > Lepidoptera > Autostichidae > Oegoconia > Oegoconia quadripuncta. The sequence goes on along the minus strand of OX438743.1, from coordinate 42,252,835 downwards.
TATGAACCCGATTTCACCCACGTCGATACTGATTTGCAAGGCGAAGATAGAGAGGCACTTATAAAATTGTTGAATAAATATTCAGACTATTTCATAGAAGGTATACCGACAAGAAGAGTTAAAACAGGAGAGTTAGAAATTCATTTGACGGACCCCCATAAAACCGTACAGAGATGCCCCTATAGATTAGCGCCAGTAGAAAAACAAGTCGTCCGAGAAAAAGTTAGACAACTTTTAGATGCTGGTGTTATACAGGAGAGTTCCTCACCTTTTGCGAGCCCCATACTTCTTGTTAAAAAGAAAGATAACACAGATAGGATGTGTGTGGACTACCGCGAGCTAAACTCGAATACCCGTCCCGAACATTATCCTCTACCTCGCATAGAGGAACAAATAGACCAACTTAGTGGTGCTAATTACTTTTCGTCCCTAGATATGGCTTCCGGATTTCATCAGATCCCGATTCATCCTGATTCAATACAGAGAACTGCATTCGTAACACCCGAGGGACAATACGAATATCTCGCCATGCCCTTTGGTTTGCGTAATGCACCTTCTGTGTATCAGAGATGCATTACTAAGGCTCTGAGCCACCTTATTGATAAACCGTTGATTTATATTGATGACGTGCTGTCCTATTCTTCTGCCATATCTCAAGGTTTGCAACGCCTAGATGAAGTCCTACAAGCTTTGACTGAAGCCGGATTTTCGTTTAACCTAAAAAAATGCAAATTTATGAAACAGAAAATTGATTACTTAGGCTACTCTCTTCAGTCAGGTGAAGTCCGGCCAAATTCTCGCAAAATTCAAGCGTTAGTAGATGCCCCACCACCCAAGACAGCCACACAGGTGCGACAATTTCTCGGTCTCGCGTCTTACTTTAGAAAATTCATTCCCAGTTTTACTCACATCGTAGGACCATTGTACCCATTGACAAAACTGAAAGGACCGATCAAATGGACAGACAAGCATGAAATCATTCGTAACAAAATAATAGGTATACTTACCTCAGAGCCGGTTCTTACCATATTCGATCCGGAACTGCCCGTCGAGCTTCACACTGACGCCAGTTCTGAGGGATATGGAGCAATCCTCATACAAAAGAAAAATGACTTGCCACACGTTGTAGAGTATTACAGCCGACGTACTTCCGAAGTAGAGTCTCGCTACCATTCGTACGAGCTGGAGACGTTAGCAGTTGTAAGGGCGGTAGAACATTTTCGACATTACCTGTATGGCCGGCATTTCACAGTATTGACAGACTGTAATTCACTCAGAGCCTCAAAGTCCAAAACTGACCTCACGCCTCGCGTACATCGCTGGTGGGCCTTCTTACAAGCCTACGACTTTGACGTAATTTATCGTGAGGGCCGCGGAATGGAACACGCCGATTATTTATCGCGCAATCCTCTGCCACATAGTGACTCTGCTTCCACGTCTAAGATTCTCGCTAGTAAACCGAAAGTTGTTCAATTTGTCGAATTGCATCAGGGCTGGCTTTCGGTCGAGCAGAAACGTGATGGTGAAATTCAAGACCTTATTGCCAAATACAATAATAATGAATTCCCCGATACGGTCGCGCATACTTATGATGTTAGGGACAGCATTCTTTATAGAAAAGTTGGGCGTAATAAAATTATCTCTTGGCTGCCCGTCGTTCCCCGCTCTTTAATCTGGACTTTAATTAGTCATGTCCATAATGAAATACAGCACTTGGGAAGTGATAAAACTTTAGACAAACTCTATGAACAATATTGGTTTCCCCAGATGGCAAAATGCGTCAGGAAATTTATTGATTCTTGCATTATTTGTAAAGCTTCAAAAGGTCCTTCGGGATCTCAACCCATTCAGCTTCATCCGATACCAAAAACATCGATGCCATGGCATACAATCCATATAGATTTTACGGGGAAACTTAGCGGGAAGAGCGATCGCAAGGAGTACTGTTCTGTGATAATCGACGCGTTTACTAAATACGTCTTATTGGAACATACGTCATCACTGGATTCAGCCAGTGCAGTGATAGCTTTGAAAAAGGCAGTCTGTCTGTTTGGAGCTCCGAAACGTATTATTGCGGACCAAGGTCGATGTTATATTAGTAATGATTTTAAAAGTTTTTGCATCGAATATAAAATTGATCTCCACTTTATTGCGACAGGCTCTAGCAGGGCAAACGGTCAAGTGGAGCGTATCATGCGTACCTTAAAAAGTTTGCTTACAATAGTCGAGAATGATCCCAATAAAACTTGGCGTGATGAGTTGGGTAACATTCAACTAGCATTGAACAGCACGAAATCTACTGTTACAAAGTATACACCAACGGAGTTAATGTTCGGAATTCGTGCGCAATCTTTGGGAATGTCGAAGGTCACCACAGTAGGACCAGCTGAGCAAGAAAGTCGGTTAGATGTAAACTCACTGCGAGATAATGCTTCGTGTAATATTCAGAAGGCAGCTTCCTCTAATGCAGAACGATTCAATCGCGGTCGCGCAACTATTAAACCATTTTCCGAAGGGGATTTCGTATTTATTAGGAGTAGTGAGCGGAATCAGACAAAACTAGATAGAAAATTTAGAGGTCCATTTGTTATAACTTCTGTGTTACCTAATGACCGGTACGAGCTTAAAAATATTAACGGATCACACAGAATTTACAAATATGCACACGAGAACTTGCGCGCAGTACCCCAGGGACATGATGGCTTGCTAGAAATTACGAGTAGTCTAATGAATGAAGAGGAGGCCATGACGGCGCCGCTGGTAGATGTGGAGGGTATGAGATCTAGCGTTGACTGCTACGACAGACTGTCTTTGAACAACCAAGATACTTTGACCGCAGACTCTGACACTATTTCTGCTGGTTCTGATACTCTTAGTGTATATTCTGATCCCGAAACATTAGAGGTGCAATGCGAAGTTGAAATTCACGCTGAGCAGGATTATCCCGATCCATAGGTAGGTATGTGTTAAAGTCTGATGTATTGTGTTCAACTGGTTGTAAGGCTGTGTGCATTGGTTATCAATGGCTATCCATGGTCTTTGTGTTTATAATAAGCAAGAATGACAGACATATTGTGGCAGGCGAATGTGATAGATTAACGGCAAAAAAAATGTATGTACTTGTTTCACGATGATATGCTGGTCGAAAGGACAGTGTCATCCCGTCCACACCGATGTAATGACTGATCGAAGGGACACACTCGTCCGGTCCAGGCATTCGGCTAATCGAGAGAACACACGTTCTTCTAATAAGAGAGGTGTCGTCCGGTCCATGCATTTTGCTGGTCGAAGGGACACACGCTCTCCTAATGTTGTTTGATAGAAAGGTGTCGTCCGGGCCATGCATTTTGCTGGTCGAAGGGACACACGCTTTCGAAGTGTTATTCGAGAGAAAGGTGTCGTCCGGTCCATGCACTGAGCTGGTCGAAGGGACACACGCTTTCGTAGTATGATTTGAGAGAAAGGTGTCGTCCGGTCCATGCACTGAGCTGGTCGCAGGGACACACGCTTTCGCAGCGATGCAACACTGTTAACAAGGTTCCTGACGTTCTTCGTTCCTAAAGATCGCGATCGTTAGGATGGACGAGCGGATCGCTGGGTGATTAAATATCTTTGTTACAGGACGGGAGACACGCCCGTGGACGGTCGATTGTCAGTCCGGCCGTGACGGCGCCTCGCAGAGCGCCATCTAGTATCATCGCTGGATAACCAGATTAGAGTGATTTATTGCGTCACTCTAGCGGAACGTCGTGTCGCTGGTAGCGCGGGCGGCGGCGAGTGGAAGTGAACACTTTTTGAACGGGAGCCGTCAGCGCACCACGTCTTCGACGAATCGCTAAATTCTGGGTTAATCCTAATTAATTTTAAGCAGATCAGTTTTCTATTATCGTTGTAGTAACATTAGCTAAGTGCAAAGTACATTATTTGATTAATTCCTTGTGTAAATTTTATTAAATCGATTCAAATTGTAATCGATAATGAATCATCTTAATGAAGGCCCTCCTGCGCCTATATACTACATAAATACATTTTATTTTTGTAAATAAATACTTATTATAAATGAAAACATCCATAACTCGGGTACACATGTTCGTATTCATCACACAAACAAATGCCCCTAGCGGGATTCGAACCCGCAACCTTTTTGGTATAGTAGTCAGAGTTGGTAACCACCACACCAAACAGGTCGTCAATGTAAAAGTACAATTTTTTTTGTAATATAATTAAAACGTTACCCACTCAATTATTACGATAATTATTGTGTAACATAATAAGAATCACTAATTGGCATAAGTTTGGTATTAGTTTACTATGATATAATTTCTGCAATAATGCTGTTGATTCTGTTTGGTGTAGTGGTTAGAAACTCTGCTGCTACACCAAAAGGTCGCGGGTTCGAATCCCGCTAGGGGCATATGTTTGTGTGACGAATACGGGCATGTGTACCCGAGTTATGGATGTTTTTCATTTATATATGTAATTATTTACGAAAAAAAAAATGTATTTGTGAAGTGTATCAACCATCTGGGTATCCACAACACAAGCCTAGTTGCTTAGTGTGGCACTAGATGGCGCTGTCTGTATATGTCTAAGGATATATTTATTTATTCTATGTAAATAAGGAAATAAATAAACTCGTAATACAAGGCCATCATGAATTATGAGCGGAACAGATAATAATGTCTGACATTTGTATAGTAGTCTTAACTTTAGAGTTAGAGCAACCACTTACATAGAGTTTAAGAGAAATACACTGTGGGTGACACAGCAGGGCGTCCCCTAATAGTTTAGGCAAGGATGTATCCTTGTATTGGTGTGCCTCTTGTATGAAACTTAAACTAAGTTAGTTCAGAACACGTCCGCTGTCTGCTCTGAATTAATATGGGGTTTCATACAGACGCGTCAGACTAACGTATGTATGTGATGTACCGTGAATATTCATGGGGGGAAACTTAGGTTTATTTTTAGCATGAAAGTTTGATAAATTATTTGTATGAGCTGATCTCGGCGATCCTGCATCAGAAAAACGCTTGTCTGTCCTAGAGCCACCATATACTTTTTCACTCCTTCAGTGTTCAAGCAGCTATAATGTGGAATAAACTGCCAAGATAAGTAACCGCCTCCGTGGCTCAATGTGAACATCGTAGGGTTTACGAATCAGAAGTCGTGGGTAGGATCACCGGCGATTATGTTTTCTTTTGCACACAAGTTGTTTGCTATTCAATTTTCAGGTTGGCTGGAAGAGATCTCTTCGTATATGACCTATCGTTTGTGCTCTGTTATAAGTAATGTTCTGATGTAATAAAAGTATTTATTAGGTGAATTAAAAATATTCAAAAACACAATACAGTACAGAAGCTCCATTTAGGCATCGTTCGCCTCGTGGCGAGCGCTCGATTTCTACTTATTTACCTATAATTTGGTATTTTTGAATTTTTCGACTGCAATGAATGGTCTTAACTACTCGTCGTTTGGCTAGGCGCTCGGGGCGTACGTACAGGTTATTTTATTTATTTATTTAACGGCGGCCAGTATCTGGGTGAGGCGGGAAACGCCTCACTCAGATACTGGCCGCCATTGTAACCTTTGCTGTTTAGATAGGCAGCTTACATTAAAATAAAAGACTGCACTAGAGTTACAAAAAGGTTTAATTAGAACTCAGGGTTAGTGAGTACAAATTTCCCGGCACTGAGCACTCCTTAGCAAAGTCTGTATTGGGACATAAAAAAATGTCACACAAAAACACTTAGCTTAGTCTTAGTGACTTTCCTTTGCTTACAAAACTAAATATCTGAAGAAAAAAGGGTGATTTTCGATCCGTGATTTCTTTTTTATTTACTCAAAATCAAAATCAAAATCAAAAAATGCTTTATTTTGTAGGTACACAGGGTACACTTAAAATAGTCAGATTTTACATTTTTAAAGCTACTGCTTGTTCAAAAGGCAATTTTCCCCTGAGAAGAACAAGCAAGAAACTCGAGAGGTCGCTCTTTTTAAAAAAAGGTTTTTATATTACAAAATTATTATTTTATATTATAATATTTCATTATTAATTGTGAAATAGCCTGGTTATGCGAACGGGCTGATTATGTCCATGATTGTTTATCATCTAAATAATCTGATATTTTATAATATGCTTTCTTAATAAGTTTCTGTTTTATAGTATCTTTAAATTTATTGAAAGGAAGATTTTGTATATCAACAGGAACTTTATTGAAAAAGCGTATACATAACCCTTTGAATGAATTACTGACTTTGTGGAGGCGACTTATGTGACCTGCAAGTTTATCTTTATTTCTTGTATTGACATCATGTTTATCACTATTTTTCCTATAAAGTAGAGTATGGTCCTCGGGGATAAAAGTGTCTTAGTTGGGCGGAGTTGCATCATTTGCTTCATTCGCCTCACTACGAATTCCTTCATTTTGCTCAGAATTCAATAAGCTGCCCGTGACACTGCTTTGTCCTGTTGATGATGTACTGAGAAACTTAATTATCTGGTTCAGACTGTACTTGGAAATTATAACATTTCTAACATAACAAGAGCTGCTAATAAAACAACATTTACTGCCCTGTTTGTAGTAGACAAATGTAATTGTTAATTCAAACTGAGTTGGTCGTTTGTTTTCATAGTTTTCTCGTTAGCAACTCAAAAGCATAATTTGTTTAGGATTTACAAATTCAGTGGGCACCTAATTATTATGTGCCCTTCAGTGTACAATACATTTATAGGCTTATGTTAATTCAGTCAAAAATGCTTTATTTTCTAGGTAGGTACACAGGGTACACTTAAAATAGTCAGGTTTAACATTTTTCAAGCTACTGCTTGTTCGAAAGGCTATTTTTTTCTGAGAAGAACAAGCAAGAAACTCGAGGGATTGCTCTTTTTCTATTCCGAAAGCATTTGCAACATCGAATAGCTTAGCGGTAACTGCTCACAGACATCTTGATTCGTTATCCCTGCCTACTTTTGACAATTATCATTTTAAAGGAGTATCATTATGATCCATGCAATTGCTATACACCACCGGACAATATGATCTTTATGAAATACACACTTATGGTTGTTCTTGAAAATGTTTGCACTAGTACCCTACCCTCGCTTTCTCTCGCAGGGCACTAGCTGAAAATCAGTATCTTACCGCTATAGGTGAGGATCCACGCTGAGCGATGACCTATTTGTGGTACAGGTACAAATACAACTCTATTATAAGTTATAACAGTTGTACTTAATTTTTGTTTTTATTTGTATTACTGTGAAATAAGGCTATATTTCGTAAGAATAACACCAATCAGAATGATTCTTGCGTCGAATATTTTTGTATGTGTTTCTGTAACATGCAAATAGACTCGTGTCCAGCTTTTTGTGGTTTATCACTTGCAGTTGTTTTTGAGTTGATTTTAGATATAGATTTTTGTTTTTGTTCACTTTTAGTTAATGTTTAAATTTATTCATAGAGTAATAGTAATTAATTCCTTGGTGGCAGCAACTACTCTACTTGGGGGACTGAAAATCAGCAAATCTGCTGAGTCCCTACCTTTTCATCACAGTTTGACCTAATTTATTATCAATTAATTACTTGTTAAATTAACTTTGTGGTGAATACCTTTTATTTATTTATTATTTATTTATAGTTCCTACGTCACACCTGTATAAGTCTAAGGTCACGTGGAGTAATATACTGCCTTCAGTAGACGCCGTACGGAGTACCATTCTTGATGAAAAGTCTACTGTCGCTCGCTTATGCTATCCGGGTATGACCATAGTAATGAAATGAAATGAAAATCATTTATTCATGTAGGCAATACAATATGCACTAATGAACGTCATTTGATTTTTAAACTACCATTAGCTCGGAACGCGACCACTACTGAGAAGAGCTAGCGAGACACTCAGAGGGTTTGTCTATTTTCAATCAGTCATTTACAATCTAGAAAGGTTACAACAATTTTTATATATCGTGTAGAGGAGCCGTTCAATCCCATGGATTACTATCATTAATGTAGTCTGAAATTTTGTAATATCCCTTTTTACGTAATTTTTGTTTTATAATAAGTTTAAATTTATTAAGCGGAAGATTCCGTATATCCATGGGAACCTAGAAGCGCACACATTGACCTCTGAATGACTTACTAACTTTACTAAGTCTACTCAAAGGTGCAGCTAATTGATTTTTGCTCCTTGTATGTAGTAATCACCGATAAGTCCGATAGCTACAGGCTCACGTATGGTACCGTATAAGTACCTGAAGGAGGCGCTGGTGTTCCACCTTCTCCTGGATTACAGGAGTTACAGTGGGAGGGATGTGGAGGTGGCAGCTGTTACAAAAGTGTCCCAAATGCAATGGCTTCGTTTAATGGATGAGTGATTTATTGCGCCTCCTTTGTGTTAAACGAAATGATAAATGAATGGAATTTATCAAAAGGAAGTGGGATCCATTCAGTAATTTCGAGTATAAAAGGGGTTATTTATTACAGAAATGACAATAAATAGGAAATTTTGTTCAATAGGTTGGCAATACAGGTTCAGGGATAGGACGATGCTCGGCGTTTCACTATATACGGACTGAATCAGGAATGAAGAATTCGCAGAAGTACGATTAATAAGTTGAAGTGGCACATAGCTCGAAGAATTGATGGCCCCTGGAGCATTAAGTTTTAGAGCGATCATATGCCAGCAAGCGCAGCGTGGGATGGTGATGGAATCTTTGGGGGAGGCCTATGTATAGCAATGGAGTTCAAAACTTCAAAACTTACATAACACAGAAATTGTTTACAAAAAGCTATTATTAGGTATATATTTTCCGACTATTTAGAAGATATGCAATGGATATTCCGTCAAACTAATATTTTAACTTTCTTTAGTTGAAATTCGATATGAACGTCTTCAGTATTATTCTTTATTCTCCAACAATGTTGGAAGGCAAAGGGATCAAAGCCCATTCTGCCCAATCCAGTTAGAAAAAAACGACGAATCATGTTTTAAGATATAATTGCTGTAAATTGTTACAATGGAAACACTGACATTCTGACAGTTGTATACGTTTTGTTCTATCTATAAATTGAATACAGCCCGATTACGAAACGTTACCGATTTCCCCGATTTCATAGGGTACCCCAACTGCCAATCTTCTTTAAGATGTATGTTTGTTTGAATGTTTGTTGTTCAATCACGGCGAAATGGACGAACAGATTTAGATGAAATTTGGTATATACGTAGAGAATACACTGAACTAAGACAGGATTTATTTCATCCCGATAAAGTGTGTAGTTCCCGCGGCATAAATAAATTAAACATATCCGCGATAGTGTTGTTGCACGCAGGCGAAGCCGCGGGCGGAAAGCTAGTTATACAATAAAAGTAATATTTTTTTTTATCTGGTTGGATTACAAAGTGTAACCCAAAACCGACTTAAACAACCCTTGGTCTCTTGCTCGTTCTTCTCTGGGCAGTCAGCTTCGCGAATTCTTATTTTTTTTTTAATTACTGTAAATTTGAAAAAATAAATAACGTTTTTAAGTGATATTTTTTCTATGAAATAAAATTAACTACTGACACTGGTATTTTTCTGTGCATAACTCTCCATAACACGTCGGAACTTAATAGCTTGTCCATTATTTTTCAGGCCATCCAACTGTCAAACTCCCCACCTGAATCCATCAGAGTTGTTCAATCAGAATGTTTTTTAAACGCAAAAAAGTTTTATTTCGTAAGTTATAAAAATAACATTTGAATACGTCATGACATACAATTACCGCTCATCCACAAGGCAGACTCCCCAGAGAAGAACGATCAAGAAACTCAGGGGTTGTTCTTTTTAAATAAGTATTTGACAACTGACTGAATTGACCACAACTTAGAAACACTACGTCTCTTCATTATTCACTCGCACCTATTACCACTCATCAATCACTACTTACTGTTTCCTCTGGTTTAGGTTCCAAGTTGCTCCTTAGGGGATAGCAGAAAATCAGTGTTTTGCTCAATGAGCAATCTAATACACTGAGCTATGACCCATTTGTACTGCTGCAGCACACACATGCGTTAGTGTTACAATATTATGTTATTGTTGTTGATGTGTTACCTTATCTGTGTATCAATATGTATAAGCTAAATGTATGTGTGTGACTGTGGAAACATTTGTACAATTTATGATTCGACATTCTGCCACTTTACTGAAGAATGACTTGACCGTGACTAGACTCTGTATACGCCAAGTATACGACGAATTACTTGTTTTGACTGAGACTGACTTACAAACTGAAGAAATAAGAGAAATAAGACATGGCTGTTATGGGCTAGATCCCTTTGCCTTCTCCTAGAGGAGAGAATGAAACAAAAAAAAAAAAAAAAGAGAAAAAAGAAATAAAATAATAGACCATGCATTTTTGGCACATACCCTAGTTTCCATTTCCGATTTTAAATTTACAAGACAGGGAATAATTTTTTTTTGACTGCTATTTTGAATAGAATAGAATAATCTTTATTTGCTAAAAAATGTGGTACACAAGGTTGTTAATTATAAAATAAAGTATCACACATTTTACCAGGAACTGGCATGCAGAATAGAATTCATAATAAAATAATAGATTTAAATACCTAAACAATTACAATCAAATAAAAAATTACAATAATAATCCATCAATAATAATGCTAGGTTATTTGTGATAATAATAAAATGTCAGTTAATTTAGTCTAATGTCACAATAATTCAGAATTTAAATATATCCGATGTCATTAAAATAATATAAAATTTAACAATAAAGCAACAACGTTTTGTCGTATAACATTTTTTTTAAACTTAATTACTTAATAGCACTTGTTCATCATTTTGAAAATTTAATAACTGTCTAATATTAGGAACCTAGCTAATGAAACCCTCTAATCAATTTCCATTTTTGCCGCCTTGTAGAGATTTTGTAACATTACTTTTTACAGGCGGCGGCCGGAGCGGACTAATTAATATTAATATAGAATGAAAATAATAAAGGCATGAAGTTAGCTCTAGCCAGCTAAATGATTGTAGTGATTAATTGTTGGAATAAATCCGATGTGCTCTGTGGTTATTTCCTAGTACGAATGTTAAGCCTATACAGGGTAAATTTTTATTCGTGTAATTCCCATTAATTCAAAGTCAAAAATGCTGTATTTTGTAGGATACACAGTACACTTAAAATAGTCAATTTTACATTTTTTAAGCTACTATTTGTTCAAAATGCAATTTTCCCCTGAGAAGAACAAGCAAGAAACTTTTCGCTTAAAAAATGTAAAATTGACTATTTTAAGTGTACTGTGTGTACCTACAAAATAAAGCATTTTTTGACTTTGACTTTGACTTTGTGGTCTCTGCCTACTGCTACAGGCGTGACTTTACCTATGTATTTTTTATATAATTTCTAAGTTTAATGAATTGGTAATCAAGTACGGCCTGTAATATGATTATCTGTCCCCAGAGCGCAACATCCACCACAACATGTCCTCGTTCGCGGAGACAACCGGCATGAACTACCTCAAGACTCAGGCCATTGACTTCGTCAACTATAACAAAAGGCAGATGTCCAGGATCTATCCGAAAGGCTCTTTTAAAATCAGGTTTTGATTTTACATAAAGGTTTTTATATAACAAACTGGTGATGCCAGTCTTGATTGCGAACACCTTCGACCTTATCTTCACTTAACATCAGGTGTGATTGAGGTCAAGTACCAATCCGTTGTGCATAATCAAAAATGCTTGGGCATATGCCCCTAGCGGGATTCGACCCCGCGACCTCTTGGTAAATACAAATACAAATGATTTATTTGCTATTGAATAGGGTACATTTTTAAGGTGTTACGTTATAGTTATATTATATTATTATTATTATTATATTATATTATATTATATTATATTATATTATATTATATTATATTATATTATATTATATTATATTATATTATATTATATTATATTATATTATATTATATTATATTATATTATATTATATTATATTATATTATATTATATTATATTATTATTATATTAGCCGGCAACGCCACTGCGGATCTTCCGTTTCCGTAGATGGTTATGGGCAGCGGTGACACTTACCATCAGGTGCGCCTCTTGCTCGTTTGCCCAACTCTTCAATAAAAAAAAAAAAAATAGTTACATTGCCTATTCAGCCACTTATAAATAGCATGCAAATATTTATAAAATCTTAAAGCAGTCACTGTTTCTAACCACTACAGCAAACAGGTCGGTATTCTCAGGTCTCTTAGGAATAAATTTAAAGAAATTAAGAAATTAACATTAGCATCGCAATATATTTACGAAAACTTAATGTATGTAAGAAAAAATATAGAATCGTTTAAGAAAAATAGTGATATACATAATGTTAATACCAGATATAAAAATAAACTTGCTGTTCATGCCAGCCGTTTACACAAAGTCACTAAGTCATTTAAGGGGCAATGTATACGCTTTTATAATAAGGTTCCAGTGGACATTCAAAATTTACCTTTAAATAAATTTAAAACCATCATAAAACAGACATTATTTACCAAAGGCTATTATAAAATTTCTGATTATCTGGATGACAAGCAAGCATGAACATAGACCGCTCGGCGATATTCAGCCTAATTATACAATATAATATAATTGTAACCCAAACTTATTTAAAAGAGCAACCCCTGAGTTTCTTGCTCGTTCTTCTCTGGGGAATCTGCTTTGCGAATGAGCAAAAATGTCAATAATTTTAATATTAAGATAAAAAATGTGACGTTTTCAAGTGATAATCTTTATCCTACGAAATAAATATTTTTTTGACTTTGACTTTGACATTCCACCTTTCCACAATTCCACCTTTAGTCTGGAAGTCCAACAATTTTCAGCTGGTCTCTCCACTCGTGATTACGAACAATTTCCACTAGGAATCATGGCCGAGTTCAGCTGAACATTCTCGAATCCCGCTAGGGGCATATGTTTGTATGATGAATACGGACTTGTGTTCCCGAGCTATGGATGTTTTTCATTTATATATGTATATATTTACAAAAAAAAAATTTGTGTAGTTTATCAACCATCTGAAATCCATAACACAAGCCTAGATGCTTACTGTGGACCTAGATGACGCTGTGTATATGTGCAAAGATATTTTATTTATTGTTCAATTCGTACGCCGTCTCCTCATAATTTAGTGACTTAATTCATTTATTTAATATACATTTGCAAACTCAAACTCAAAGCATTTTATTTCAACGTAAGATACATGATATCATTTGTTGAATGTCAATTTAAATCTATTGGAAATAAAAATAGGGCCAAGCATTTTTCGGTCAGTCAGTATGTCCAAGCTACCACCGCTTCGGAAAGGGAAATCATCTGTGGGAAAAGAAGCGGCGCAAGAAACCCACAGGATCATTGCTTTCATGATATTGCTTAGTATATATGTATATTTCTTTATTTATTCTGTTGTACAGCTAAGATGAAAGTCCCCAACCTGCATCGTGCCAGCGTGGTGGACTATGGCCCATACACTCCCTCATATACGAGGGAAGGTCTATATCTCTGAAGTGGATTTACGGGCTGATGACGACAGCGGAGATGAGCGTTTCTTGAATTGTATGCTAGCAATCATGGTTTTAGTATTTGGGACTACTGTTATTAAATCCTTCCTCATTTTTGATGTAATGCCTAAGTCATAGGGCTAGGCTTTATGCTGTTTTAAACGGTTTGATAAAAATAAAATATCCTTAAACATACACACAGCGCCATCTAGTTCCACAGTAAGCAACTATAGGCTTGTGTTGTGGATACCAAATGGTTGATATACTACATAATTACATATTTTTTTTTGTAAATAAATACTTATTATAAATGAAAACATCCATAACTCGGGTACACATATCCATATTCATCACACAAACATATGCCCTTAGCGGGATTCGATCCCGCAACCTTTTGGTATAGTGGCCAGAGTTGCTAACCACTACACCAAACAGGTCGTCACTTGTATAACATATAACTTTCTAACTGAATGTAAATTGCTGATGATGTAGAGGTTTTCAGTAGAGTATCTCATACTTCAAAATCATTATTTTTATTAGAGTGCGTTGCCCTCGCTCTAGCCCAATAAATTTTGCTTTAGCGACAGCACCCCATATAGGAATACTGTACGCCAAGACAGACTGAACCAATGCGACGTATATGTCGTTCAGGAGATTCCTGCTGTATTCTTTTTTTACACATTACATTTATTGGAACAACATGTCTCAACGTTCTGAAGAAACTGTATGTATGTATGCCTATGTCTGTTAAGTATGTATGCATGTCTATGTCTGTTAAGTATGTATGTCCAATGTGACGTATATGTCGTTCAGGAGATTCCTGCTGTAATCTTTTTTACACATTACATTCATTGGAACAACATGTCTCAACGTTCTGAAGAAACTGTATGTATGTATGCCTAACGTCTGTTAAGTATGTTTGCATGTCTATGTCTCTTAAGTATGTATGTCCAATGTGATGTATATGTCGTTCAGGAGATTCCTGCTGTATTCTTTTTTACACATTACATTCATTGGAACAACATGTTTCAACGTTCTGAAGAAACTGTATATATGTATGCCTATGTCTGTTAAGTATGTATGCATGTCTTTGTCTGTTAAGTAGGTATGTCCAATGTGACGTATATGTCGTTCAGGAGATTCCTGCTGTAATCTTTTTTACACATTACATTCATTGGAACAACATGTCTCAACGTTCTGAAGAAACTGTATATATGTATGCCTATGTCTGTTAAGTATGTATGCATGTCTATGTCTGTATGGCTATGTCTGTATATCTATGTCGGTTAAGTATGCATGTATGTCTATATCTGTTAAGTATGTATGTATATGTCTGTTAAGTATGTGTGTATGTCTGTTAAGTACGCGGTACCCTCAGGGTATGAGACCTACTCGCATGTGAAATCAATGTTTGTTGAATTAGTTGTAAAAGCGCTCATTTGTTAGCAAAGGCTCGAAAATCCAATTACATCGTCGGACAATGGAGACCGTTTGCCCGTGACAGCGTATCAAACTGATATCCCTCGTTAAGGACTACGTGTATATTTTGTTTTAATTTAAAATTCGGGTGTGTTTTTTTAATAAAAAAGGTTTCATGAACCTGGTGAATCCTCAATCATTTACTTGTCGCAGATTGAGCTATACTTTAGTTCTACTAACTCAGTATAAAAATCTAGAACAATAATCATAAATGGAATATTTAGACAGCCTCCGAAAAAATATGATTTCATCCAAATAACTATGTTAAAAGTAAATATTTATTTACATATGTTTAATTATATTTTATTTTGTATGTATAAGTATGCATTATATTTATTTATGGGTATTGTATTTATGTATATGATATAACTTTAAGTATATATTATTATTATATTTATTTCAATTACAGCAAACTATATAAGTATTATGGGTTTGTTGTCCACATGTTTGTTATTTTATATGTGTTTTATATGTAGTTATTAAGATCAACTTTTTGTAACATTCTCATTTGTGGTGAGTGAAATAAAGATTTTATTTATTTATTTATTTATTTTCTTTTATTTATCAGCTGTATGTTCGTTTATAACTTATGTGTTTGTAAGTCACAAAATTAATTAAATTTACCAAAAATAGTTGATTAGGCAATTTCAAGTATGTTTTTAATTTGATTAAAATGATTAATTTTACGTTACTCCTTTCTTTTAGGATACTATGTTATTTCAGAGGAATTATAATTTTTTGTCTATTCTTTCGATTGGCAATGATGCCAATGTGAAAAAAAAACACCCCGTATTTTTATGAAAAAATACATTTTTTTTTCACATTGGAGTCGGTTCGATTCCCAGACGAAGCCGTCTGGGAATGGTATAAAGAGAACAGTTGTCTAAATGTTGGTTTAAAAATTTGAAATAGATATTTAATTAACGGTTTTGCTAAAAGGTTTTGTATGGAGGTACTTAACGTATTTGCATATTACATTAGATGGTATTAAGGGTCTCTGAGGTTTCATCAATAATTTAAATACTAGATTATAAAGGCTTATTTAACCTGTAACTGCTCACGACTAAAAACTTGCTATACTCGCGTGGGGTTTTTACGGACCCCATTTTCAAACAAAGTGAAGTTACTTGTACTAAATTAGAGCTTTTTTATTTTGGAATCTAGAAAATTAACAAAAGCCCAAACACTTAGCGTCTGTAGGACTTAAAATGATGAAATAAGTCAACGTCACGCGTTACAATTTAGAAAACTATAATTTTTGTAGACAATCAGCACATTGCGTAGTCAGTCATTACCAATTTAGCGCATCGTGATTTTATTTTGACGTCTTGGACAAAAGATACACCTGCCTTTGGAAATTGATGGAGGGGGTGTCGTAGAAGATTCCGGTCTATCAATTTCCATACTTCGCTTCAAATGTTTAATCACTTTACTGTGCCTTTGTACGCAGCCACCTTGAGTACGCCTCGCAAGTTTGGAACCCGCGATATGATATCTATAAAACTCGTATTGAAGCTATCCAAAAGAGATTCATGCGCTATTTAGACTTTAAAACGCGACAAAGATCCTTAGATTATATCCATAGGTGCAAACGTTACCATTTCTTACCGCTGGAAACCAGACGCAATACAAGCGATGTTTGCTATCTATAGCCAGTATTGCGAATGGATCCGTTGATTGTTCCGAACTATTGTCTAGAATATCTTTACGTACAAATCAATTGCAACTTAGAAAACGCCCTGTTCTTAATATACCATCTTCAAGAACCAATTATAGACAGAATTCATTTCTTATACGCGCTTGCAAAACTTTTAACAGTTTACCACCGGAAACTGACCTATTCTGCACTAGCATCGCGTCGATTAGGCGTGCCAGTGTCAAAGATTTCATGCATGAGTAGGAGCGTGTCACTTCATGAGATCGAACTTTGCGTACCAATTTTTCCTTTTCGTTTCTTTTATGTTCTTACCCCTTTACATGTAAAATTTCGCTTTCATTATGTAGTTGTGATACCTACTTATATTGACCCAATATTGCTGTGTGCTACTCTTCATTTATAATATCGGCGGAGATTTTTTATAAGCATTGTTTTTACTGATAGGTTTTTGTTCTATAGTTTATATAAGTCTGTAAATCTTCCAAAAAGTAAATAAAAAAAAATAAAAAAATGTTTTTGCAAAGGTTCAACAAAAATCGTACTTCCAAAAAAGTCACGGAAGCACTCACGCGGGGTCAACTCCAAATGCACTATCCACACACAAAGCAACCCTGGTACACACATAACAAGTGAATTATGAGGTAATGAACGTTTTAGGAAGCTACTAGGCGTATTTCTTTTATGATTAACTGGATACGCGTTTGACCACAATCTCACCTGATGGAACGTGACGATGTGGCCGAAGACGAAACACGCGACTTCTACTGCTCTTGAAGACCCCAAGGTTGTAGAATTCAGGAAAGACTGACGCTGGAAGGGAGGTGCCTTGGCTATTCGCATTATGAATGAAGAGTCGAACTATGTTAACTACATACGGGTGAAATCCCTCCCCACGCCTAGTAGCCCGAAGATGAAATGGCGATGGTGGAATAAGATTATGTAATTCCAACGCACACTCATCGAAGTGCATCCTGTAAAAGACTGAGAGACAGGCGACTTTGCGATAGTGTACGAGGCCCTGTAATTTAGTAGTGTTTGAATAACCATTCAAATTATCAATGAGTTTTGAATGAGGTAGAGAAGATAGTTGCAAAATTCGAGGAATGATATAACTTTCAAATCAAATCAAATATATTTATTAATTCAAATGGTACATTGAAACATAGAATCTATATAATAATACTGAATTGCAACTGTACTACTAGTGCCTGAACTAGGAAAATCCTGTGTTTCAGGCGAAGCTAGGGCTTAATTAAAATAATATAACCATCTGTAGGTACAAACTAGATATCTATAAATAAAGTAGGTATACAGAATAAATCTATGCTTAAAGGCTACTTCAAGACAGTCAATAACTTCTCTGTATTCTCGTAGGACAAATTTTTGCAGTATGTTGTTAATTTGAATCTGCGCTGGGGTCGAAATGAACCCTGCGCGAGTAATTAAGCGTTAATACCCCGGCGTTCGGTGGGTACAATTATTGCATGAAATTATTGCCTCCCCATCGTCAGACGACCAGGCGAGAAGAAAGGTTTTCGATCTACCGAAGAAACGTTTCGCTCCTTATGGGCAAAACTTATAAAAATTTCATTTTCATAATTATGCTTAGATTACAAAATAACAGCTGAGGACCTAACTGGATGAACTGTACATTGTTTATACGTAAAATATATTTAGACTGAATAAAATAGAATAGAAACAATAAGAACAGAAAGTTATACGTCCAGTCTTTGAAACGGTAAATCATACACTGAATAAACAAAAGATACACAGAAAGAGAATGAGAAAGAAAGAACAGGCAGAATTCAAATTTTGAATTTAAAATATTACGAGTTAATCGAAAAAGACACAAACAAGGAGAATACTGAATAAAGAGAACCAACGAGGCGCATGGCGTCTCGTTACACACATACGGACACACACACGAGCAGAACATGTTTGTTCTGTGACGTAGACAAGCTGAATGCGTGTCCTCAATCACAATGGATATTTGAACCATAAAATAACCGTAGACTCTTAAGGACGGAGTCCAAAACTTGAGCAGCCCTAACCGGGATCGGGTCTGATTGGATTCCTGTTTGAGCGCACCTACCCGAGTTTGTTCGCGGAGTTTACCTAATTTTCCTTGAAAACGGTGTTGATGTGGACCCTTCTGATTTGCTTGGGTTTTATATAAATTTAGATTTCCATCGCCATTGCAAACAAGACTGACAAGCCAAATTGAAAACCACACTGCACTACAAAATTTATATTTATATAGTTACTGTTATTAAGGAACAGGATAAATGCAGGATGGATGAAATAGCATATTTGTCTTGCAGAAACGAGCTATTCGTGCAATCTATAAATTAAGGTCAAGAGATACATTAAGACAAATATTTGGCAGAGGATGACATGTTGTGCCGACCCCACCTCGAGTGGGATAAGGGCAGGAAAATCATGACCGTTATTAATCCCCGATGAAAATAAATATAAATAAATAAATAAATATCCTTAGACATACACACAGCGCCATCTAGTTCCACAGTAAGCAACTATAGGCTTGTGTTGTGGATACCAGATGGTTGATATACTACATAAATACATTGTTTTCTTGTAAATAAATACTTTTTTTTATGCACAACAACTGACTGGTACTTGACCTCAATCACACCTGATGTTAAGATGAGGTCGAAGGTGGATGCGTACTGACCCGGAAACCCCAACACATTTGGGGGACTGGCTATCTTAATATCTCTGACAATCGGAACACAACAATGCTATTAACATTGCTGCTTGGCGGCAGATTTTGATAATATGATATTATAAATGAAAACATCCATAACTCGGGTAAACACATGTCCGTATTCATCACACAAGCATATGCCCCTAGCGGGATTCGAGCTCGCAACCTTTTGGTATTGTGGTCAGAGTTGCTAACCACTACACCAAACGGGTCGTCGAAGCTTTTGTGGTTAATGTTTGCCGGAATTGTGTGTGCGTCGTGCCATGTAACATTTTTGCGTGCGAACGCTAATAATTTGCCGTCTAGCAAGCAACATTCCTCAAATTTTTTTAACTAAATTATGATAATTCGATATGTTCGAATTATGATAAATTCCTTAGAACTAAATTATGATAATTCGATAGTCAGAGTCAAAAATGCTTTATTTTGTATACCTGCTCGTGGGTTTATACTCTTGTCTTGGTCTTTCTTTAAGACTCCCCGATTTGATCGTGGTATGTTCGCCGTGGTGTTCTCCTATCAACACTATACCATTTTTTTTTTCGCGGGGAAATGCTTTCGCGTACCGCTCGCCTGGGGGACGGCGAGACGGTTATGTGGGACTCCCCTCCCTGAAGGGAGGGATACCCACTAAAACCCCGCGGCGACCTTCTTCGGCAGTAGGGAGGACCTGGGAACGCATAGGCGGTTCCATGTTTCCCCCCGCCCCGCCCCCCCCTCACAAGGGGAGGCCCATTCCCGGAGGGCGGCTAGCGCGCCCTCCGCGGGGCACGCTGTCGTGCCTCACACCGCGATCAGCGCACGGTATGAAGCGCGGCAGGGCCCGATTAGACGACACCCCCCCGGTCGCTCCGGGGGGTGCCATCCTCTCCCGGGCCGCGTCCGACGACTACATCGCCCCGAGATACCAACACTATACCAACCACATTCGTATAGGTATCTCTTTTGTTAGTCTTTTTTCTTTTTTTTTTAATGCACAACGGATTGGTACTTGACCTCAATCACACCTGATGTTAAGTGAAGATGAGGTCGAAGATGGAAACGTACTGACCCGGAAACCCCAACACATTTGGGGGACTGGCTATCTTATCTTTGACAACCAGAACACAACAATGCTATTAACTGAGTTATAATATTAACATTTTTAATAATTTTTTTCTTTTTTTGCTTTGTTTGTAAGGGCGTTTAAAACCTAACACCTACCTACTCTGTTCCTCTTAAACGCTTTACTACTACAGTTATTTAGAAATATCTCAATCCTTTCTCTGTGTACACCATTCATAAACATTGCAGCTTGGCGGCAGATTTAGATAAGATGGTGGTAGCTAGCCTGGCGGATATTTAAAATGCCCTGCCACCAACCAAACCGAGTACTTAAACATGTATGCCGTTGGGGATCGAAGCCGCGACCTCCGAATCGTAAACCCAATGTTGTTTACATTGAGCCACGGAGGCGGTTAAATCATTCATCCACTCTACATGTCAAAATCAAAAATGCTATGTTTTGTTGGCACACAGAGTACACTTAAAATAGTCAATTTTATATTTTTTAAGCTACTGTTGCAAGAAATTCGAGATTTAAAGGCAAATTTTGCATGTCTACCGGATATTTACACACGCTTATACACACGCTTTCCAAAGCATTAAGAAATCTTTAACTTTAAACTTCAAGCATTAATTTCAAAATAAGATACATGATATCATTTGTTGAATGCCAATTTAAATCTATTGGAAATAAAAATAGGGCTAAGCATTTTTCGGTCAGTCAGTATGTCCAAGCTACCACCGCTTCGGAAAGGGAAATCATCTGTGGGAAAAGCAGCGGCGCAAGAAACCCACAGGATTAATATCTCGTATCGTATAAATTATTCACAGTATTAAGAGCGCACCTCAGAGAGATTGCAGGCATGTAGTATTACGTATGTAATCCCTGTATTCGCAGCAGACTTGTCAGTCGTATGTGACATAATGTAGAATAATTTACGAACAGTGGTTCCGTATATTCAATTTATGCGAGTGTTTCGTTAAGATGACGTTATATTCTGAGAAAGCAAAGGGATCTAGCCCATAACAGCCATGTCTTATTTCTCTTATTTCTTCAGTTTGTAAGTCAGTCTCAGTCAAAACAAGTAATTCGTCGTATACTTGGCGTATACAGAGTCTAGTCACGGTCAAGTCATTCTTCAGTAAAGTGGCAGAATGCTTTACAAAAGATTTTGGCGGCTTCTTTTGGGAACCCGAAAGCTCCGACGCACTTTAATTTACACTTCCCTTCACTTGTACACCATCACTAACTTTTGCTGCACAATATCCTGCCATTATTAAGCTTCAAAAGTCAGAATGCACAAATTATAAGAATTATAAAGAAAATTGCAACTTCACTCGCCGAGATCCCTGAGAGAGAGAGAATTTTTTTATTAAATTAATTGAGTACATAATTTGTAAAATGTTAAGGAGTTTATATATACCTACTAAGAGAAAGAAAAATAATGGTAGCTAGTTTTCTTTTTGAAAATAGAATAAACGAACTAAATCTAAGTAATACTCGTATTATAAATGCGAATTATGGATTTTTGTTTATTTGTTTGTTGCTCAATCACAGCGAAACGGATGAACGGATTTGGCTTACATTTGGTATATATCATGACCCACCTCCACACCCTCCCACTGCAACTCCTGTAGCCAGGATCAACAGCGGTACAACTGAACGTCGCCTACTGAAAGTAAGCGTGTCCCGAGAAAAGACTTTACGCTACCTTGGGCCCCAAATTTATTTAAGAAGAAGAAAAAGGGGTTTAAAGAAGGAAAAATAAAATTATTTCCTCCTTCCCCTTTACAAATGGGAGTGTAGCCAGAGAAAAGGAGAAAACCTTCGTATGAGGTTAAAATTAAATGGGTAAAAGGGGACTGAGTGAGGCTCAGTCCCTAATGAATATAGAATACACCACGGACGGCGCCAAGGGACGCAGTGAGTTCTTGGTAAGTAGCTAATCTACTTAGTGTAGTAATGCCAGTAATACGAATGGCAGAAAGACTTAAAAGCACGGAAGCTATCACGATTTGCAACCAGATCCCCGTAGTACACTGGATGGCTATTCGCATTTAATTTTGATAACATGAGTTTACGCTCCTCTGTCCATCTCGGGCACTCCCATAGTATGTATACATTTGGTATATATGTAGAATATACCCCAGATTAAGACATAGGATATTTTTTATTCCGATAAAGTGAGTAGTTCCCGCAGGATAAATAAATTAAACCTATCCGCGATAAAGTTTCTCCACGCAGGCGAAGCCGCGGGCGGAAAGCTATAATTTATTGTTCTTTTTTCAAAATTACAGCCCTGTGGTGGTGAAACGCGCGTGAAAGACAATGTTCTTTTGTGAAATTCATAAACAAACCACGAATTGGGTAGTGAGAATGTGGCTGTTTGATGAGTAGACCTCTTTGCGCGGAAGGGATCGAAACCGTTTATCCCGATAAAGTGAGTTCCCGCGGGATAAAGAAATTTCCGTGATAAAGTTATTTTCAAAGCTAGATTCAAATTAAAGGAGCTTGCCTTTAAGCGACGTATTAAATGGAACGTTGCTCGGTATGTTAAAGGGGATGGTGTTAACCGACACTACGTCTAGTCTACCCCTTAATTGTAACTGAACTACAATACTTGTTGTCTACTTGAGTGTACTAATGGTTATTTATGCAATTATTGTATAATGAAGGGGATTAAAACACGAATGTGGGTTTATCACACGTGGCGCATCCGATCCGAGTGTTTTAATATCTAATTATGTACAGTTGCATACAAGTCTTTATCTACACCCATGATTAATCCTCTATAAAAGGTTCTGGTTCTGAAACCGTAAGGTTTTGTACAGTGTTGTAAGAACTCTATGTCAATTTATGGACAGTTTAATTGCTGAGTATCTAATACAAACAATTTGCTGCATTTAAAATATCTGGTCATCAGAGCTTGTATCATTCATTTTTGTAAGCAACAAAGTAATAATCGCGGGTTTGATCCCGCTAGGGGCATTTACTTGTATGATGAATACAGACATACTACTCTGTGTAAAAAGTATCGGGAATATGTCAATAAAAAGACCCGCGTAAAAGAGGTCGTTCTAATTTTTTTACTGCATGTTGGTAGCACTGTACTGATTTAGCGCGCAAAATTTGAGCGGGATCTGTCATTTAATTTGTTTTAAACTACACTTTTTGTTGGTCATAGTTTTGAGTCCTCGGCGATTTTTACAATGGAAAATATTGTTGAACAAAGAGTGTGCCTTAAATTTTGTGTTTCAAATGATATTTCATGTGGTGAATCACTAAAAATGTTGCGAAATACCTACGGCGAATCGTGTATATCGAAAACAAGGGCTTATGAATGGTATAAGGCTTTTAAAGAAGGCCGAGAAGTAGTAGTAGACTTGCCTCGTTCTGGTAGACCTTCAACCGCTACGACCAAAGAAAACATCGACAGAATCAAGAAGCTAGTGCTCGAAAATCGACGTATGAGTCTGAGAGAGTTGGCTAGTGAGGTGAACATATCTTTTAAGTCCGTCCACAACATTCTCATTGACATTTTTTTTAGGCATGAAACGCGTCGCCGCTCGACTAGTTCCAAAAGAGCTCAATTTTGTTCAAAAAGCGCAGCGAAAGCATGTCGCTGAAGACATGGTTTCCCGAGCTTCTACGGATCCGACCTTTATGAAACGTATAATAACTGGCGACGAGACATGGGTTTATGAGTACGACATGCAAACAAGCCAACAGTCTTCAGAATGGCGTCTCGAAAACGAGCCGAAACCCAAAAAACCGCGGCAAAGTCGCTCCAAAATCAAGGTGATGCTGACAGTTTTTTTTGACTACCGTGGTGTGGTTCACTCTGAATTCCTTCCAGAGGGAGAAACAGTGAATAAAGAATATTATTTAGGCGTCATGAAGCGTTTGCGTGAGAGTATCCGCCGAAAACGTCCAGATTTGTGGCAACACAACTCATGGATGCTGCACCATGATAATGCACCATCACACACAGCCATTATAGTGAAAGAGTTTTTAGCGAAAAATTCAACAAAAGTTCTCGACCAAGCACCGTATTCACCTGATATGGCTCCGTCTGACTTTTTTTTATTTCCCAAGTTAAAATTACCACTTCGAGGAAAACGTTTTGAGTCGATAGAAGCCATAAAAGAAAATTCGCTGAATGAGCTAAAGGCCATACCGCAAATAGCCTATGAAAAATGTATGGAAGACTGGGTGAAGCGGTGGAGATGTTGTATTGCAAGCGATGGGGCCTACTTTGAAGGCGATAAAATAAATTTAGATGAATAATTTGTATTTTTTGTTTTATTGACAAATTCCCGATACTTAGTACACTGAATGTATGTGTTCCCGAGTTATGGAAGTTTTTCACTTAATGTATATATTTACAAAAAAAAAAACGTATATGTGTAGTTTATCAACCAACTGGTATCCATGATACAAGCCTATAGTTGCTTGGTGTGGATCTAGATGGCGCTGTGTTATATGCCAATATATTTATTTATATTATTCTGCAATTGTGCGTATCTGCAGCTGCACGTATCATACGAATACTCAGCATTATTTGCAGCGTTGTCTCGATGTCCGTAAAGCTACCTATTACGTGGTTCCAACTAACTACTTAGCTTGAACTTAAAAAAAAACAATAATATTTTATATGATGAAACCTGTAATTTGCCTTATTTTTTGTATTCGTACTTGGTAATATTTATACACAACTGTAACGCTGTTGGTTTCTTTACTAAATAAATAAATAAATTTTTGTAATACGAATCTAATGTGACTGATATTATAAATGCAAAAATTTGAACCAAGCATTATTGAGATACCTCCGGACAAAGACTCGACACACACACAACGCCATCAAACACCGTGTTAACCTATAAACCATCATCAGCTGTCTTACACGTCACCATTGTTGGGACAAAGCCTCCTCTCACTGGGAGAGGGTTTAGGCCATAATTCATCAGGCGGGCCCAGCGCGGATTGGTGGATTTCGTGTCAGCCTAGTGGCCACTTGTCAGTCAGTGATTTTAAGCCACCAACTTGGCTTAACAACTACCTTCAATTGAAACAACCAGGACCGACTAATTGCCCTCCGAAGTAAGGAAGCACTCGTATTAAATTGCCACTAGTGGTCACCCATCTAAGGACTAATTGGCTATGCGACCGCACCACGAGGAAGAAAATGTATATAGGGTGTAACAAAATTAACCCGACAAACTTTGGCAATTGCACGTACATGACAATAATATATTCATTAAAAAAACTAGCCTTAAAAATTTTGTTTCCGAGTAAAAAAATTAAATGTAAGTGCAAATGAAAATACACATTAACAGACTTACTTCATTTCGATTGTACCTTGCTTTATCAATGAGAAAAAACAGGCAACGTTCCATTGATATGGAAGACGCCAAATCACAGCAAGTCGCGGCCGCCGCCGGGGCAAGCGCCGGCGGCGAGCGACGAGTGGTCGCCTTTAGACGTCTTCAAATATACCGCGGCACGTGTTTGTGTGTTGTGGCAAAGTACTTAGAGCGCGCGGCCATTATGGTCCAACTCACAAAATTTACATTTCTAAATTTTATTTTTTGAATAAAATCTGTTAACTTAATGTTTTATATTTTATTTTTTTCGTAATAAGTATACATCCTATACACTCTGCAACGTTTGTCGGGTTAATTTTGTTAGACTTTATATATTGACGTTTAATTAGTGACTTTGTGTGAACTAAACTCTTAGATTATAAATCTGTTTAAAAAAAAATAACGAACCTGTTTCCCCCTATATAAATTTTACACTCCCCCGTATCCCGTTGCTGGCTTGTGAATAATTTCCCTCGCCAACGAACGGGACCGCGAAAAAATTAATCTTTTCCCCAAATGTTGTATATCCCTGCATTAATAAGACTTCGGGTGGGAACATATGAATATTCCAGAACACAATTAGAATGAGGATCACATAAATATCAAAGATAGAATGAAAGACGACCGATTGGTGTAGTGGATAGTGACGTCAGTGAAACCAATGGTTGCGGGTTCGAATCCTGTAAGGGGTAAATACAAACATTTATTCCTGACTAATGGATTATGTAGGTATGTTTATTTGCTTACTTTGGTAATTGGTGTAAGTGTTCGATAAGAAAACCTAAATCTTTATTACATTATAAAAACTTATATACAAAATAGAGAAATCAGTATTCATCCAATATTCCCGTGGCATGCAAATATTAAAATAAAGTATAAACAGAAACAGAAAAAAAACAATAAAATACATGGCGATTAAAATAAATATTACATAATTACAATTGTTGAGAATTCTTGTTAGTGTGGATTATTTCTTCAATAATTACACTTATTAATATAAAACTATTCTTTATTATTTACTTTTAAGCTTTTATTACAAAATCAAAATAGCAGCGTCTGCGTTCTAACATGATATATAATTGTATATAAGATGGCCGCCAGGCGGCGCAGGAGAGGTACGCGCGGGAACAGCTAGTGCGTTTGGTTATTGCCATTCTTGGCGTAGACATACTCCGGGGCGGGTTAAAATGAACAGCTGCAGGCTTGGCGCAGATTGTGTTTTCAGTTCTCGATCTTAGGTTTTGGTAAAGGGCAGAGGCGAGTTAATGCTCTTCTTATGAGTCCTCTTGCTGTAATGATATCGGCGACACGGCAGATACCGTCTGGTCCTTGGAATAGTTTGGCAACACGGCCGAGACGCCAGTTTAGTGGTGGCACGTTATCTTCTTGGATGAGGACCAGATCATTATTTTGTAAGGAGCCTGTATTCTGCTTCCATTTTGTACGTTGTTGAAGTTCGCAAATGTAATCACGTTGCCAGCGCTGCCAAAATTGTTGGCGCATTTTTTCGATCTTGGCATAACGGGATACTGGGTCTGTTTTTTCTTCCATCACAGGTGAGGGTAGAGCAGCGATGGGCCGGCCAATGATAAAATGTCCTGGCGTAAGGGGTAGGAAGTCATGGGGATCGGCAGACATGGGATAAAGGGGGCGGCTATTCAATATAGCTTCAACCTGCGCTAATAGAGTAGCGAATTCCTCAAAGGTCAAATTAGTATTGCCTAAAACGCGTTTTATGTGGTGCTTGGCAGACTTTATACCTGATTCCGCAAGCCCAGAGAAGTGAGGAGCATAAGGTGGATGGAATCTAAACGTAATCTGTTCATTAGCAGCGAAATCGGTTAAATGTTTAGCGTTATGTTTTATAAACTTGCCTATTTCTTTGGCGGCGGCTACAAAGTTGCGGCCGTTATCCGAAAATACTTCTAAAGGTTTACCTCTGCGCGATATGAAACGACGAAACGATAAAATGAACGCTTCTTTCGATAGTTCGCTGACAGCCTCGAGGTGCACGCATTTGTATCGAAAACAAATGAATAAGCACAGATAGCATTTGGACGTGCGAGCACCGCGACCTTTCTTATTTATAATTGTAAATGGACCCCCGAAGTCCATACCTATCGTCTGAAACGGGAAGGCAGGCTCAATTCGTTGGGACGGTAAGTTGCCCATGATAGGTGCGAGAGTACGACCTTTGTGTCGGCAGCACAGCACACACGCGCGCACCGCGCGGCGCGCCAGCAGCCGGCCGCCCGCCGCCCGCCGCCCACACGCGCGCGCGCGCCGCGCTCAGCAGCAGCGTGGGGCCCGCGTGCAGGAGACGGAGATGCTCGGACTGGAAAAATAGCTTGGTCAGTTGATGGGCAGAGCTAAGAATGATAGGATGTTTCTTGCTGTATGTATAGGTAGAGGCATCTAGTCTGCCGCCTACTCGCATGATGCCGTTCGCATCCAGGAACGGCGTGAGCGATAGAATTTTACTCTTGACTGGTATGTTTTGCTTTCTCATCAAAGCTTGTAGCTCCTTTGGATAGGACTGCAGCTGTGATTGTCTAGCGAGGAACGAAAAAGAATTGTCCAGCTCCGCGACAGTCAGCGGTCCTCGATGCTTTGACTGTGGGTTCTTGGTATTGTGGATGAATCTGAAAACGAATGCAAAGGTACGCTTCAGCTTAGCAAACTTGGAAAATTTCTCAAATTCGACAATAGATTCTTGCAGCTCAACTGCGAGGACCTCCTCTTCAGGTAAGTACTCGGCCAGATAGACTTCTACTGGTAAGTTTTCATTTGTTTCAGGTTTGGTTGGCGGCCACTTCGTCTCATCGTGTGCGAGGAAGGCGGGGCCGTACCACCAGGAATCCAGCTGTTGCAGGCCATGGGCGGACACTCCGCGGGTAATGTAGTCGGCAGGGTTGTAAGAAGTTGGCACGTGGCGCCATGAGGATAGGTTAGTATTTTCACATATCTCAACTACCTTGTTAGCTACAAAACATTTCAATCGCCTAGGGCTGCTATTTAGCCACGCTAGAACGACACTGGAATCGCACCAGTGCACACAGCGGGTTATAGTGCATCGTAAAGCGTCTAGGGTAGCCTTTGATAAGTTTGCCGCAAGTTGCTAGCAGCTCTAATTTTGGTATAGTAAGCGGTGGCTTGGTAGGTGCAACTCGTGATTTTGCACATAATAGCCGTACTTGTACGTTTCCTTGCTTATTTGTAGTTCTGAGATATATACATGCCCCATAGGCTAATTTGGATGAATCACAAAATGAGTGTAGCTCTATAGAGACAGGATCATCGCATATAGTGCGTCTAGGTAACTTGATGGCTGCAAGTGAAGGAAAACTTGCCTGAATTCGAAGCCATTCCTTTCTGAGGTCTTGGGGTATAGGCTCGTCCCAATCTAGCTTCCTTAACCACAGCTGCTGCATTAGCATCTTGGGCTGGACCGTACTTGGAGACAACAGGCCCAGCGGGTCAAAGATCCTGAAGGTAGATGATAAGATAAATCGTTTTGTAATATTGCCATTTGCATTGCTAGTAGGCGCTTCTATTGTAAACTGTAGATTGTCCGTATTAGGATTCCAGCCTAACCCTAAGGCGCTGGAAGAGTCACTCAGTGCCAAATTACCTTGCAGGTCGATACTAGAAACCTGATGAAAAATAGAAGGTAAGTTAGACTTGAACTTTCTTAGATTGAAGCAGCCTTGTTTGAGCGTAGTAGTGACTGATTTTAAAATATGTAGAAGCTCAGCTATTGTTGATGCACCAGTTAACAGGTCATCACAATATATATCTTTTTGTATTATTGTTTTAATATTCTCATCTGGACACTCTTCACCGAGTAGCCACAGACACTTGGTGCTCAGGTACGTAGCACTAGTGAACCCGTAGGTCACTGTATTTAATCTTAATGTTCTTATGGGCTGAGACTCATCCTCTCTCCAGAGGATCAGCTGTAAGTTTCGATCGTCCTCATGCATTTCTATTTGTCGGAACATCTTTTCTACATCTCCTGAGAGGACATACTTGTGCTGACGAAACCGTAGCAGTATAGAAAGTAAATAGTCTTGTACCTGTGGGCCTACGTATTGTAAGTCATTTAGGGATACTCCTGAAGAACTAGGTGCCGACGGATTAAACACGACTCGTAGCTTGGTTGATTCACTGTGCTCGCGTAGAACCGCATGATGACACAGGAAGTACCCGGGCTCCGGGCGCTGGACAGGCGCCAGGGAGCAGTGGCCCAATTGCTCGTACTCTGCAATAAATTCTGAATATAGCTTTTTAAGCTCTGGATTTTTCCGGAAACGTTCTTCCAGACTTTCTAGCCTCCTTGTTGCTAGTATGTATGTATCGCCTAGGCGATCAGGCGCATCCTTTAGTGGAAGCCGAACTCGAAAACGGCCCGATTCCAGTCTCGTAGTAGTAGCCTGGAAATGTTGCTCGCACGCCTTCTCGCTGTCGCTTAATAGCGACCTTTTAGGTAGCTCTTCAAGCTCCCAAAATCTTGAGATTTGTTGATCTAGCTTGTCTGGCATTGTATAGTCATCCCTTGAGAAATTACAAATAATGTTACTAGGTTCACCGTTAAAAATAATAGGGCCTGACACCAGCCAGCCTAACTGTGAACTTCTAAGGAACGGCTGCTTCTCGCCTAGCGACCGCTGCTCAGGGCCTATGATCTGCCAGAAGAGATCGGCACCTATAAGTACTTGAATAGGAGCAGCTGAATTGAAACTTGGGTCGGCTAGCTTTATATTTGCTGGTAAATTAAATAATTTAATATCGATACTTTGTTTCGGAATTTCACCTGTTAATTGTGGCAAAATATTGACTGCCAGCTTTACCTTGTAATGAGTCTGCAGGGACTCTAACTGTATTACACTTGTTTTTCTTATCATATAGCTTTTGACATTACCTATTCCGACTACTTGTTTAGACGTAGGCAATGTTTCTAAATCGAGCCTTTCTTGTAGGTGTTCTGTGATGAATGTGGTTGAGCTGCCACAATCTAGTAGACATCGTACCGTCTCGGATGCTTGATTCACTGGATTTGTTATTTTAATTAATGCAGTGCATAACATCACCTGATTCTCAGCGGTGATTCCAGCAGCTGAATGTACCGACGGCGGTGTTGGCTCAGCAACGTAGGAGATGGCAGGCGGTGGCAGCAGCTCGGTCGCGGCAGGCTTGGCCGACACCTCGCGGGGCGCGGCGGGAGTGGCGACGGGCTGAGCACCTGCTGGCTGCTCTCTCGTAGAGTGATGTTGTGGCTGTGATGACTTGTGCAGTAGTGAATTGTGTCTTCTTCCACAGCTTCTACATGGGCCCATGCGACACTCTCGTGCAGCATGTCCTTTTCTAAGGCAATTCACACAAAGTTTTAATTTAACTGCTTCAGCACAACGTTGCTCAGGTGTCTTTGCTTGAAACCCTGGGCAGTGATAAATGCTATGATTGCTATTGCAATAATTGCAGGTAAAACGATAGGATTCACCTGGGATACTAGCACTACTCCCTTGATGAGTAGTGAATGAGTAAGTTTTACTCGTACTTGTCTTGTTGTTCGAATTTGTATTTGTATTGGATAGACGCTTGACTTTACAAGTCTCTAGGACATCTGCTCTATTTTTAAGAAAGCTTAAAAATTGTGACAAAGTTATGGGTATGTCACCCAACGAATTGCGCTGCTCTTCCCATTTTTGATGAGTAGTCCCATCTAATTTTTGGGAAATTAAATGTATAACTAAAGTGTCCCATTTATCAGTGGGTTCCCCTAAACTTGCTAATGCTCGCAAGTCCTTACTAATTTGGTCAACGGTGGCTCTCAATGATTTTTCAGATTCTCGGTTCATACTCTCAATGTTAAGTAAAGAATTGAGATGATTTGTCACTAATTGCCTTTTATTATTATAACGCTCACCTAATAAACTCCATGCCTTTTCATAGTTGGAGGTACAAACCTCGAGGTTGGCAACTACTGTGGCTGCCTCTCCTTCTAAGTAGGAGTTTAAATAATGAAACTTGTGAATAGGCTGTAAGCGTGCATTATTATGAATTAAGGACTTATAAGTATCGTGAAACTCTAGCCATTTTGAATAGGAACCATCAAATTTTTTGATTTGAATATTTGGCAATTTAAAACCTACCATACACTGAGATTGATGAGTGTTGGGGAGGTCGAACTCCGTATCTTCAAATTTCTGTGTAACTTTCAATTGCTCGCGGTCCAAACAACTATCTAAAATTGACTGTGCCAGTGAAATTAGTGACTCAAATGCAGACTCAATTGTATCCCTTTCATCGATCTCATTACTCAAAGATTCATCTGTATCAGACAGTGCTTCATCTATTTGATCTTGCACTGTATTGTACGTGGTAAGCAAAGTTTTAGTTTTTTCAAGTTTAAGAGTTAACTCATTGCTTTGAACTGATGTTAAAGTAGGCACTGCTTTTATCAGGTCCAAATAATTTTTAAATTTGGTCAGACGACCTTTGATAGTAGCTCGCTTGATTTTTAATTCGTTTTTAATTTTAGTAGACATGGTAAATAGCTAATAAAAGCAGCACTCTTGAATGTTAAAAATGGAAAATTCTTACTTATGCTCCTCTCTTAAATCTAGCCGTGCGGTGTTACCAAGCATGCAGTCTGCACCAGCGAAGCGTGGGGGGCGGGACGATTGCGTCGACGCACGGGAAACTAGGCGCCACGGAGCGCAGGGTATGCGCGCGACGTCAAACTCGATGGTGGCCAAATCTTGTTGGCGCTGAAATCCTTCGGCCCAAAACCACGTTAAAACATGCACTGACAGAATGCCACAAGATGCGGGGGTGCACTGCTAAGCTTGGAATGCTTGTTAAAACTTGTCTAGCAGGTTTACCTATGTATAGGTTACCCATACAACACACACGCGAGGGGCAAAATTTTTGTTATCAGGCAATGGAAAGCACTTGAAAACTGTTGTTAGGCCACAGAAAATAGCATTAAACACTTGAAACTTGCATACATGTAGAAATTATTGAGTAAAATTGATATTCTTGAAAGGACGCCACGCGGTGGCGGTCATTGACCTTTGGGGAATTACACCTTCCACACACAAATTGAAGCTGAAATCGAATGGAATTAGCTAGGTGGGAATGAAAATAGAGGACTTAGCTCATCTTGGCCAGCCGAGATGTATCTTGTGCCTCGTAGACTGGATCACGGAAATCTGGTCGAGCAGCGTGCAGGTTATTTTTTCCAAAACGGTCGCCAAATGTTGAGAATTCTTGTTAGTGTGGATTATTTCTTCAATAATTACACTTATTAATATAAAACTATTCTTTATTATTTACTTTTAAGCTTTTATTACAAAATCAAAATAGCAGCGTCTGCGTTCTAACATGATATATAATTGTATATAAGATGGCCGCCAGGCGGCGCAGGAGAGGTACGCGCGGGAACAGCTAGTGCGTTTGGTTATTGCCATTCTTGGCGTAGACAACAATTAAGAAAAAATTGTACCAAAACCTTGAAATAATATTCCATTTTCCAAATAAAAAACAAATTTGGATATAGCTTTGAAAAGCGCAGGAATTGGTACATATGATTAACGAAGAAAAAAAACTTCAATTTCATAGGTAAAGACCCAATATGTCAGATTTTTTCGAAACAGTCGATGTACAAAATCTTTTCCTTAACAAGTCAGCTTAGTTAACCATACCGGGAATTCCAGTTCCTAGTTACCGTAATGGAAATTACACTTCCTCATGCTGTATCTGTGACAGCGACCGTGAGATGTAGCTCGGAAAATGGGACAAGCTATTAAATCAGTTGGAAGTCGAGATAAAACAATTTGCGGCGAAAATAAATGGGATTTTCATTAGAGCTTTGTTGGGCGACGAAGGCTCGAGAAGCGTTTCATTCAACTGGGTTTTGTGGACAGTCATCTGCATATTAAAGTCACCAACTTGAACAATAACCTCATTAATTGATAAGTTACGAAACCTCCAAGAAACAAAGATTATATCTTCCAGATAAATAACGAGCGTCTGTGGCATAATATAGCATCATTTAGGGAAAATAGTGATAAACATGACGTCAATACAAGAAATAAAGATAAACTTGCAGGTCACATAAGTCGCTTCCGCAAAGTCATTCAAAGGGTTATGTATGTTTTTCAATAAGGTTCCTGTTGATATACAAAATCTTCCTTTCAATAAATTTATAGATACTATAAAACAGAAACTTATTAAGAAAGCATATTATAAAATATCAGATTATTTAGATGATAAACAATCATGGACATAACCAGCCCGTTCGCATAACCAGGCTATTTCACAATTAATAATGAAATATAATTGTGCCTTTTTGGAATATAAAAACCTTTTATTTAAAAGAGCAACCTCTCGAGTTTCTTACTTGTTCTTCTCAGGGGAAAATTGCCCTTCGAACAAGCAGTAGCTTTAAAAATATAAAATATGACTATTTTAAGTGTACCCTGTGTACCTATAAAATAAAGCATTTTTGGTTTGATTTGGCTTCCAATTTAGGAGGTCCGGGTTCGATTCCTAGGCAGACCGTGTACCAATGGGTTTTAAATATAATTTCATTACTTATGTGCATTTATCCGACAGCTCTTAAACGGTGAAGGAAAAAACAGGGTGAGACACCTGCATGCCTGAGAAATAAAAATTCAAAGGAATGTGAAGTCCCCAACCCTCATTGGGCCTGCGTGGAGGACTATATGAAGCGATGTGATCACACCTTGCGAAGCGATGTAGTTTAAAAGAAATAGCATGTTGACTTCCATTAATTGATATTTTTGTATCCTACATTGAATAAAATATTTTTGATTTAGTTTTTTTTTTTTGATTTTATAACCAATAATCCCTAATGTACAAGGGAAGGTCTATATCCCTGCAGGGAGATCTTTACGGGCTGATGATGATGATATGGAACCGTCGCATCGAAAAACTCGAGTGGTCACCCTTGCCAACGTTACTTAACTTCGGTAATCGGTAAAGTGCGGCTCCGCTACGACTGTTTCACATAAATTGGTACAGTCATTAATATTCCATAATCCTGTTTCGGGGTATTCGTGCAAAAACGGTTCTGGATTCAAGTAATTCCATAAATAGCCGACATTACGACCCACGTCAGTGCGTGCGCGCTTTCCCGCGGTTCTACTAAACAAACTTATCCACTAGTGATGGGAACGCTTTAGCGATTATATTTGATGATAAAAAAAAACATTTTGTTATTTGCAGATAGAGAAACTAGCTTTCCGCCCGCGGCTTCGCCTGCGTGTAATAACTTTATCGCGGAAATTTGTTTATCCCTTAGAAACTACTCACTTTATCGGGATAAAAAATATCCTATGTCTTAATCCGGGGTAAGTTCTACCTATAATCATCCATATCCGTTCATCCTTTCGCATTGATCACACAAACAAACATCCAAACTTTAGCATTTATAATATTTGTTATCCTATGTTTTAATCCAGGGGATTTTTTTACTATGTTCTACTTATATACCAAATTTCATCCATATCCGTTCATCCTTTTTGGTGAGTGTGCTTTGGAATTACATAATCTTATTCCACCATCGCCATTTCATCTTCGGACTACTAGCCGTGGTGCAGTGGCGTGCCTAGGGTTTCAGAGTCAAGGCAAGGCCGAGATATGTTGGATGAATGATTTGTGGTTTTTGCGTAGTCATGTTAAATACCTACATCTTGTTAACTCTTTTCTGTTCAATCTGAAGCATCCCATGCAATTCCTGTACTGTGTAAAGATCAATAAAAGTTGGAGTTGATATTCCTGATTGCGTAATTTGTTAAGGCAAAAGCATTCCGGCTTTCGGGCTTATATCAAATTACCGTCACATACGTGGTGTATTGCACCCGTGTATAGTTAATATACCGAACGTTCACACTAAGAAATTCGACTCTTCATTCATAATACGAACAGTCAAGGCATGGAACTCTCTTCCGGCGTCAGTCTTTCCTGAATCCTACAACCTTAGGATCTTCAAAAGCAGAGTGAATAGGCTACTTGCTGGGATCGCATGTTTCATCTTCGACGACATCGTCACTTTTTATCAGGTGAGATTGTGTTCAAACACGTATCCAGTTAATCATACACTGTGTAACGGTTAAGTGTAGTCATATTTTAAGGGCTTGTTCTACCCATCAATACGAACAACTTTTACTATGGGGGCAACTTCGAAATCGCGAAAAAAAAATCAGCTGTTTCATACATTGCATCGGGAGGTTATTGAAATTTTCTATGGAACAGCTGATTTTTTTTTCGCGATTTCGAAGTTGCCCCCATAGTAAAAGTTGTTCGTATTGATGGGTAGAACAAGCCCTTAAAATATGACTACACTTAACCGTTACACCCTGTATAAGAAATTGATAAAATAGCATATAATAACCGACTTCACTAATATTGCGTTCTCTATTATGTAGAGAATCATCATCATCAGATCTTCTCGAAATACTGGTATCGCGTGTTATGTTCGCCCACGTCGTCACTTTCCATACTTAGCGGCAAAGTCTGTAAGATACTGGTATTTAGTCAGTCGGATGTTTAAAATACCTTACCATCAACACCACCCACATGTTCTTCGCTGGAAAACAAACCCGCGACCTCCGATTCGTAAATCCCTCTGTTTTTAACAACAGCCACGGAGGTGGTTTAATACTGATTAACAATAAATTTAGATACGATGATAGCCATAGAACCTGCAACCTTATGTGCACCTTAAATTGGTTGGTGGTAGGGCATTTTAAAATGTCCGCCTGGCTAGCTACCACCATCTTATCTAAATCTGCCGCCAAACAGCAATGTTAATAGCATTGTTGTGTTCCGGTTGTCAGAGATAAGATAGCCAGTCCCCCAAATGTGTTGCGGTTTCCGAGTCAGTACGCTTCCACCTTCGACCTCATCCTCACTTAACATCAGGTGTGATGGAAGTCAATTAGACTCAATTAAAATAATCTATTAGGTCTACGTATGTACTAGATCCGTACCTAATTACAAATTGCTTTAATTATTAATTACCAAAAATCAAAGAGCGTCGGTGGCTCAGCGGTTAAGACGCGGTCTCCCAATTGCCCCAATGAGTTTTTAATTTAATTACGTAAAAAAAATGCTTATATTAAGCCAAGGAAGTGGCTCTTGAATTAATTGGTCACATCCCTCAGGGCAATATCACAAAAACCTACGAGTACCTACGTGGTATCCTTAATATTTACGAGTATCACTTGAACAGTAAACAAAAGTCAGCGAAATGGCTCCGTATGTTTTCTCCGTAAAACACTCAGATTGTTTTCCGAAATATTCCGAAATGTTGCGACTAGTATGTAATTTAGACCATAATATGGAAGTAATAAAGGCTTTATTGCCTTTATTATCGTTCTATAAGATGCTTGGCAGGGAAAGAGCAATATGCTCGGTATTTCACTGACGAATAACATTTTAGCAGTCGTGGCGTAGTCGCATTCGTTATTCGTTTTCGATTAGCAAAGTTAAGCAATGTCTGGCGCGGTCAGTCCTTGGATGGGTGACCACTAGTAGCATTTTTTAATACTACTGTTTCAATGCTTCGATTGTCAATAGAAGCTTGTTGATGGCCTACAGTGGCGGCTTAAGAACATTGACTGTCCGGTGGCAACTAGTCTGATCCCGCGTGGTGAAGGCCAGTACCCCCTTCCAGTGAGACGAGGTTGTGCTCCAACAGTGGGACGTATAATACCGTTGATGATGATGTACCGTAAGCCCAACATAGTCCAGTCAAGATATGCATATTTAGGGGTGTAACTTCCTATAATCTTAATGGCCCTGATTTTTGGTACATAGACAAGAGTACCTATTTATTTATTTATCATTTATTGCACACAAGAAAAAAACATACAGATACAACATAATAGAGACGACACAACAGGTTCTGCTTATTTCTACAATGAAATTTCTTCCAGCAGACCTACGAAAGAGAGATATGACTGGAAGAGGCAGATAAGACGTGCACAATCTAAAAAAATGGATAAATATGATAGATAAAAAAAACCTAACTGAATATAAATGTAACTACATACTAATAAGTACATAAATGCATAAATAAGTACATATTTCAATACATACGAATATAAAGTATAACATACATATAATACACGGAATAACACTATGAAATGGAAAGGTAATGTTCCTTAACTCTTTTCCTAAAGACAGCGATCGATGGACTGACACGGATAGTGTGAGGAAGAGAATTCCACAGCCTGGCAGCATGCACAATGAAAGAATGTGAGTAGAAGTCTATCAGTGATATTGTAAAAAATATTTTCTAACGGATCAGGAGCTTTGCTTTAGGTATAGTGTAGGTATTTAGTTATAAAACCTACAATGGTGTCGATTAGGATGTACACCAACTAAACTAAACTAAAACCAGTTTTGATGTGGTGACGTCGCATCGTACTGTTCCAGGGAGAAAGAGACAGTACTACTTTAAAACTGGTTTTAGTTTAGTTTAGTTGGTGTACATCCGAATCAACACCAATATTAAATTAAAGTTAACACTGTGCACTTCATTGCGTTGTAGAAGATGGTAAGATCTTCTAAAACTATTTCCTAAAAAGATAATCAATAGCTACTTTATATTTTCTAAAAATTTTATAGTTTATTGAAACGTGATATTTGGCCTCGGATGCTCGGAGTCTCTCTGAAGGATAGAATTCGAAACGAAGTCATCCGCCAGAGAACCAGAGTTACCGACATAGCCGCTCGAGTCAGCAAGCTAAAGTGGCAGTGGGCTGGTCACATCTGTCGTAGGACTGACGATCGTTGGAGCAAGCGAGTTCTACAGTGGAGACCGCGTTTAGGCAAACGTAATGTGGGACGCCCCCCGGCTAGATGGAGCGACGATCTGCGCAGGGTGGCTGGCAGTAACTGGATGCGTAAAGCCGAAGATCGGGCTGAGTGGCACGCCTTGGGAGAGGCCTATGTCCAGCAGTGGACTGCCGCAGGCTGGTAATGATGATGATGATGTTGATTTGGCCTCGGTGAAATTTTTCATAATTGTCAAGAAGTTATTGCTCAGCCGCCAAGCAGCAATGTTCATAGCATTGTTGTGTTCCGGTTGTCAGAGATAAGATAGCCAGTCCCCCAAATGTGGTGGGGTTTCCGGGTCAGTACGCTTCCACCTTCGACCTCATCTTCAGTTAACATCAGGTGTGATTGAGGTCAAGAAAGGATGATTGGTGTAAGTGTCCGAAATATATATATTTTTTTAAAGTTTACATTGAATACTTTTGTATATTAAAAAATAAAGAAATATTGCTGTACTTGCTTCTTCCGTAGATTGTCACATCGTTTTCAAATTACACCGAATCACAGAAAAACACTAATCAGTCCATAAAAGTTCGACTAAGGGCCCGAGCAATCCCTCGTAATTACGGAATAACGTCCGCGGTCCATCTCGTGGGTCCAATAAGGATTGGCGGATAACAAACGGCTGTTCATTTTAGTTAACACTTGACATAGGTAGTGGAGCGTCTTGATACTCCATATAACTGCTCGTAATTGACAAGGAGGAACCTTGCGGGCGACGAATGTCGGTACAGTCAAGCATAATATTAGGTCTTTACCTATGAAATTCGAGTTTTTTTTCTTCGTTAATCATAATATGTTACCAATTCCTGCGATTTTCAAAGATATATCCAAATTTGTTTTTTATTTCGATAATTGAATATTATTTCAAGGTTTCACATGAAATATTTTTTAATTTCTGGGCTAAATCACATAATAAAAAAATATTTGAACAGAGCTCTTTTCGTGTGCTTGCCATAATCATTTCTTAGATTCGCTGAAACTTTTATAAAGCGGTTACTTTTAAAAATTAACGCTGCCTATACTTAACTTAATGTTATCAGATAATACACACGAAGTTTAACTAAAATTGGTTTTGCCGTTCCCAAAAAAAAAAAACAAAAATGTATGTATGGATGAACCGTGTTTGGAACACGCAAACATTAATGTTTGGGATATCACTGACCACCCCATTTGGGATAAAGCTGATATTTTTAACAGGTTTAAAAATATCACGAACGCGCTCGCTACCGTAGTCGCGGTCTGTGTCTAAGCTTTACCCTAAGATTTGCATCGGATAGGTAAATCGCCGTATACGTTTCCACTGAGTAAGGATTTAGAGAATATCCCTCGGGAACGTGAGATAAATGGGACAGACGTACCTCATCCATACGGGTATAACGAAAAGCCGAACATACTACCAGATTTCGATTATCTTAACCGATCTGTTTTTTTCAAGCAATTTGTCAATCTTTGCAAATTCGCCTAGTTTATGTGGAGGTCATAGTCAATGGTATTTATTATTTTTTTTTTGTTTTCTGAAGGCAGTATCTTTTTTATGGTCTATGAGTGGTTTCGGCACGCAAATAACTATTTAAGTAATTTTTTTTTTAATCTAAATTTATTTAGAGAGGGATTTTTTATATGTCACCCTCATAGTGGCTCTCTTACATTAGGTTACCTAATAAATAAACATACATGTACCACATGACTATTTTTTTTTTTTTTTATATCTTTACACATACACAGAGCGCCATCTAGGTCCACAGTAAGCATCTAGGCTTGTGGTATGGATATTAGATGGTTGATAAACTACACAAATACATTTTTTTTGTAAATAAATACATATATAAATGAAAAACATCCATAACTCGGGAACACATGTCTGTATTCATCATACAAACATCTGCCCCTAGCGGGATACGAACCCGCGACCTCTTGGTAAAGCAGTCAGTTTCTAACCACTATACCAAGCAGGTCGTCATAATAGTTAGGTACTATAGTTACTATAGTTAGTTAGTTAGGTAGTTCTATTACACAAGCAAATTTTAACAAATTCATGTAGCTTCTTGGCCACTTCAGAATCTGGAGTAGACAGGAGGCTGTTTACTGTGCCTACATTATAATTTCTTAACATTTCATTGTATTATGAAAGACATCTTCGACGACTCTACATTGGCTACAATTGGGAGTATCAGATTTACGCATCAGCTAGCAAACTATTTAAGTAATTAAAAACTAAAAAACCCAAGAAATTATACATTTCACGGGCGCCATGATGAATTTTTTTTAACATTAAAATGTGTCCTATGACACTCTAGATATCGAGACAAATATAACGACATCTACACGATGCACCAATGGAACGGACATACTGACATACAAAACATACACTCAGAAACAATACCCTCCTTTTTTAGGCAGACGGGTAAAACACCAGAACCAACCCATCTCTTCCTGTGGGTGTTGTTAAAGGCGACTAAGGGACTTTACATCAAACAACGTCTGTAGACTTGCACGTTTTAGCAGTGATAGATTCACCCCCTGCCCCTGTAGGTATACAGGTAAAAGTAATAACAGGAGACGTGACCCATATATTTTGACGACCTGTTTGGTGTAGTGGTTAGCAACTCTGACCACTATACCAAAAGGTTGCGGTTCGAATCCCGCTAGGGGCATATGTTTGTGTGATGAATACGGACATGTTTACCTGAGTTATGGATGTTTTCATTTATAATAAGTATTTATTTACAAAAAAATGTATTTATGTAGTATATCAACCATCTGGTATCCACAACACAAGCCTATAGTTGCTTACTGTGGAACTAGATGGCGCTGTGTGTATGTCTAAGGATATTTATTTATATTTATATCAGGGGCAACGAAATGGGCCAGACTCAGCATGTGCTGTGGGTAGAGACCCGCAGCGCTGTTCGTTCTGCCAGAACCATTGAGATACTTATTAGTGCGACAAGATTTGATCGGTAATATGTAATTACTTCGACAGGATTTTAGTTCGCCAGTCTTATTTCAATAGGACTAGTTTGACTAATACTAAGTCCCCATATTTTGAGAGTAAGCACTGTACCCTACACTTTCATTATTTCGATTGTAAATTCCTCTTGATCGTAGTTCACCTGCTCAGACCACCCATGAGTGACATTTGTGGAACATTTGTGTGCGCGACGCACCTCTTTTCTATCTTTTTACTTTTTTATATTTTTATTACCTGTGATGCCTTTGACACTTAATTATATTGTTTCTTGCTGTTGAGCGGCTAACTGAAGTGTCAACTACTTTAATTTCTTAAAATGCCATAAAATACCCTTTTTTCACATTTTAATCCACTCTCATATAAACGCGCATCGTTTACAATTTGCGATGTAAATTTTTATAGTCTCCCAATCATATTCTAAAGAAAAAGTTAAATCCTCGAAAAACATAAAACAAAAACGTCTTCATTGACTGTACCACCAATTTGTAATGACTGGGGCAGACACCTTGTCTTAGATATCACATAGCAAGCGGACATTGGACCTTGCGCTAAGTGTTTAAAGTCGAATACAAAATGTAAGCTGACAGTTGACTCGATTGCTCTGCAGTGAGTTCATTTTGACAATGAGCAAAGAAAGTACAATTGATTGCACTCGTAAAATACGTATGAAATTATAAGAGTCTTAGTTTAATTTTAAATTCAATTAAAAATCCCACGATGAAACTTAGGTTAGGTATGGGAAACTCATGATAAGAGAAAACTTATGGAAAGTGAAGATAACACACAGAGCCCCGACGAAGAACGATGGATGCTTGTCTTTGACGACGTTGTGTG
This sequence comes from Oegoconia quadripuncta, assembly GCA_949316235.1. Lineage (NCBI taxonomy): Eukaryota > Metazoa > Arthropoda > Insecta > Lepidoptera > Autostichidae > Oegoconia > Oegoconia quadripuncta. Next base: position 42,210,345 of record OX438743.1, on the reverse strand, counting down.
TGTGTCAGGTTATTTCACAATTAATAATGAAATTAAACCTTGATGTAAAATCAAAGCCTGATTTTAAAAGAGCAACCCTTCGAGTTTCTTTCAGGGGAAAATTGCATTATGAACAAGCAGTAGCTTAAAAAAATGTAAAATTGACTATTTTAAGTGTACTCTGTGTACCTACAAAATAAAGCATTTTTGACTTTGACTGACTATTATTTTTTTTACCACAAAGTGACTTTAGGGCTAGGTAATACAAAGAACACATTCGTGGGAAGACTGGAGCCTGAAAAGGAAGAACCAGAATTACAGGTCACCAGGGCCCCTAGCTATGGACATAGTGTATAAGAACAGATTGGTGATAGATATGGTGATTGAGAAGGTAATATGTTTTATATTAGAAAACAAACGGGAAGGAAATCATGATAATTTAAAAAAGTTTTTATTGGGGCATGCTTTTACAAATAACAGGGTCAACCAGAGACATAGTCCGCCTTCCGTGGTCACTGGAACTGAATTTTCCATGGGTTACTCCATTTTTACTCGGTTTGGTTGAAGGCCTGGCTAGCTACCACCATCTTATCTAAATCTGCCGCCAAGCAGCAATGTTAATAGCATTGTTGTGTTCCGGTTGTCAAAATAAGATAGCCAGTCCCCCAAATGTGTTGGGGTTTCCGGGTCAGTACGCTTCTTTCTACCTTCGACCTCATCTTCACTTATCATCAGGTGTGATTGAGGTCAGTACCAACGCATTGTGCATAAAAAAAAAAGAAAATCTGTTCTTCGCGGGTAAAACCGCGGGGCGACCTGTAGTAATTAAGACCGAGCCTGCTGCCTTAAATATTAATTAACTCACTAATGACTGCGAGGAATTTTATGACTTTTCTTTATAACAATTTACTGAAATAGGTACCTTCATACCTCATTAAAAGCACTTTGAAGTTTTTAATTGAAAAAAATACCTATTTAAAATATAAGAATTTCTAATTTACTTCTTGGTGTTGAAAGGAATGTTCATTATATTGTTAAGGGCATGTTTTGGGAAGGGTAATGTTACTAAGGTAATAGACATCGTTCGTAATAACGTGAACATGGAAAGTCGCCTTAAGATAAGGTATACAGGGCGTCCCACGGCTATGCCACATGGAGGGAAAGTACCTTGAATTTTGTAGATGGAACATTTTACTGAAAGAAGACATTATTTTAATTTAAAAAACAATTTAAACTGCATTCATAGATTTTTAAATAAGTACATGGTTGAACCGGGAATCGAACCCTTTATTTATAAAAAAAAAATTACCATGTAGCTTTATCATACCGATCGAAAGGATGATGAACATAAGGATTATTTTTTGCTAAATAACATAGTGTCAGAAATAAAAGGAAGACCATGAATTTTAACATTAGATGTGCAATTTTGTTCAGAAAAATGAAAAGCTGACATTGCCGTAAGGACATACAACTGACATTATCATTACTAATTACCCACTCGAAAAGTATGCATCATTTCCCTAAGAGTCTAACTGTTTAAAGATTACATTTAAACACATTTATATTTGTCAAATTACTTCAATTCAATTCTTTTAAGTAATCAGGTAATTGCCATAATCAGGAAACGTAGCGCGTCAATTTTGAAGCGCGTGCGCGGCAGCTCCAACACCATCCTGAGCACACTGGCGGACAGGTGGGATTCCGTGATGCTGCGGCACTGGATATGCTTGCACACATCCAAATAGTGCTGATTGTGCCGCAGCAGTCGTATGGTCCCTTCTGTTCACAGTTATTATAGATTTAAGATACTAACTTACTCCTATTTTATTTTTAAGTTACTAACCAAAATATGGGTCTAATCCTGAAATAAACTATTTTATTTTATTATTATTATTATTAATGGCTTTCCTTTTTAGGATTCTGCCAGTCAAATTACTTCCAATTCCAATTTAGTGTTATGGCTGCATCGTTGTGCACGATGATTCTGCCAATGTCAGTGTTGAAGTTCACAATGCTAAAGTTGACGATTGTGCGGCAAGTTAAGCTTTTCTAGTTTGTGTAGCTGGAGAAAGGATAAACAGAACAACACATATAACCACCACTTCAACACATAATTAAGATAATAGACGATAAACTCAAAGAAGTAGACATGATAGATAAATTATAATATAACGTTGTTAACTTTTATACATTTAGCTAGTACATATACAAGACGGGAGTGAACTTGATTTATTAAGCTCGCGGATTTGTATTAGATCGTGGATTGGAATCAGATTTTACGATTTTTGCTTCTTGATGCAACATAATTATCGAATTCACTGTTCCATTCGTCATCAGACGAGCTGTCAAGTAAGTTTTGTATCCGTTTCATCACAAGAACTAAACACTCTATGACCACCGACTCGCAAGACGCTTTCTGATAGAATGATGTAGTTGCGATATATTATCGTATCTTAGCTGTGCGTGCTCCTTTTAAGATAATATATTTTATATTAGACGCTATATATATCTTCGTTGTGTGTGACGCGCTTTAGGCGATTAGACCTCCAAGCGCCTTTTGGCAGAAACGTAAATTAAAAAGTCATTTACACAAATCTCATTACAAAAAATTCTTTCACCAGCCTCAGTTCCGCTATCATTTTAACCTTATTAGCGTCCCGTACCTAACCTAACCTAACTCGAAGCTATAGCTATATCAATACACTGTCTGTCCTTATCATTGCGTTACGATATGACAAGGATGGACAGTCCCTCCGTGGCTCACTGTAAACAACATTAGGTTTACGATTCGGAGGTCGCGGGTTCAATTCCCAGCGGGGTACATGTTTAAGTACTCGGTTTGGTTGGTGGTAGGGCATTTTAAATATCCTCCTGACTAGCTACCACCATCTTATCTAAATCTGCCGCCAAGCAGCAATGGTAACAGTATTGTTGTGTGCCGATAGTCAAAGGTAAGACAGCCAGTCCCCGGTCAGTACGCTTCCACCTTCAGCCTCATCGTCACTTAACATCAGATGTGATTGAGGTCAAGTGCCAACCAGTTATGCATAAAAAAAACTACGAAATATACAGGAATGTACAGGTCACCCCCCACCGCCCCCTGGGGTAGGCCCATCTCTGTTGAAACGTACAAGTACTCGTATTTAGATGTTTCAACGGATATCACTTAGTCGCCTTTTACGAGACCAAGGGAGGGACATGCAGAAACCATACGGCAAAATCTCATAATTTCTTACACATAACTCAAACATACAATATTTCTCTCATTTGACGGAAAGCTAAGCCCTGCATCCGACTAACGGACGTCCAAAAACACAGAGTGATGGAACAACGAAAATTGCTGACGCCCAGGGATGCGGTATTATGAAATTTCCTGCAATTTATCGTTGTCTGATTGCCATATGGAGTCGGCGTCCATTAGCGTTTTATCTCTCGTGTGCTTCGTTTATTTTTTTTGGATTAGCCTATACGATTAATGATAGTCCATCCACTACGAAATTCATTATTACCATAGACCTGTAAACGTCCTTTGCTGGACATGAGCTTTGTATATAATGTATTTGTCCGATAGAATTTTGTTATACCGGGTGAGTTTTTTTTACCGTAAGGAAAAAAATAGGGCATATATATATACACATAGAAATAGAAGTTATTGGCATAGGTAGTTTTTTTTTCAAAAGCGTACTTGTAGGTAAGTGAAACAGAAGGTATTGGCATAGGTGGTTTATTTCTTTTTTCAAAACCATCATCGAATAAAACTTTAATTGTGTCATGTCACGGTCGCGTTTGTAGCCAACTCCACACAATTACATCATTAAATTAAACAAATAAAGAAAACTTTGAGAAAATATGAGTTACAAATAATTTTCGCATGATGGAAATCCTACGAATACCTCCAGTCGCATATTGAAGTCCGGCCGGAGTGTCCGTTTTTTTTTTTTTTTTTTTTTTTATGCATCACGGTTTCGTACTTGACCTCAATCACACCTGATGTTAAGTGAAGATGAGGTCGAAGGTGGAAGCGTACTGACCCGGTAACCCCAACACATTTGGGAGACTGGCTATCTTATCTGTGACGACCGGAACACAACAATGCTATTAACATTGCTGCTTGGCGGCAGATTTATATAAGATAGTGGTAGCTAGCCAGGCGGACATTTAAAATGCCCTACCACCAACCTATGCCAATAACTTCTATTTCACTTACCTAAGTGCACATTTTTTTCCTTACGGTAAAAAACTCATTATAAAAAATTTAGAAAATTCTCGAAGGACTATAATATCATCTAAATACACCAAAAAGTTGTGTTAAAAGCTAAATATCCTCGAAACGGCTGAACCAATTTTCATCATACATAGCTACTAACCTATCCCCTCGCTTAGTCTTTGATATAAAACAAAAAACCGCACTCAATCGGACCAGGCATTACTGACATATATCCAGACAATTGTTACACTAACGCAACACCGTCAAACACTAACACCCGTCGCTTTTCGTCGGGGGTTAGTAAAATCAAGCAACCTGCACTTTCTCGTGTCCCATGGATTAATCTATGTACATTGGAGCGGCAGGATCTGCTTGTCGCCCTACCGGCCAAATTCCATTGAATAATTTTGCTACGAATCTACGCAGTCGAAATGCTTTCACTCGTAGTGTGTATCGAGTAACTTTGAATACTATGGATTAAAGAAAGATGACGTATTAAGCTATCTTAATACGTCATCTTTCTTAACCACCTTACCACCCTAACATACCATAGAGGTATGTTAAGGTGGTTTGGGCACATATAACGAATGACTGAAAGGAGATAACGAAAGGAATATAATGACGAAAGCGTGAATGGAAGGGTCGGTAAAGGTCGACCAAGAAGGACGTACGTCAATTAAGTGACTGACGTACTCACTAAAGGTCAGGTGTGGTCAACTACTAAGCGACGTGTGTGTATGAAGCATTTGATGAGAGTTGAAGAAGCAAAAGTAATATGTCAGGATCGTTGCAAGTGGAGATCGATAATCTCTGCCTACCCCAATGGGAAACAGGCGAATATAATTGTAGCCTGCATATTATGTGGTGTGGTCGAAGATGTTTTTCATATCGCAATGAAGCTGCCGTACAAATTATTACTCGGGATCCTTTGGCATTAAGGCTGCGTAGTTGTGGAATGCACTACCACTAAATATTCGCCACGCAGAATCGCTTGCAGTGTTGAAACTGCGTCTAAAGGAATATTATTTATCTCTCTAATGAATTGTATACACCGTGTAACGGTTAAGTGTAGTCATATTTTAAGGGCTTGTTCTACCCATCAATACGAACAACTTTTACTATGGGGGCAACTTCGAAATCGCGAAAAAAAAATCAGCTGTTCCATAGAAAATTTCAATAACCTCCCCATGCAATGTATGAAACAGCTGATTTTTTTTTCGCGATTTCGAAGTTGCCCCCATAGTAAAAGTTGTTCGTATTGATGGGTAGAACAAGCCCTTAAAATATGACTACACTTAACCGTTACACCCTGTATACTGTTATATATATTTATGTGTATTTTATTATTGTACTTATTTATATGGTTTGTTTATTTTAGTAAGTGTTTATCTTTGTGTGTATTCCACTATACCTATGTATTTTCTATGTATCGTCTATGTACCTACTGATATTTAAGTTATTCAGCTTTTACTTTGCACTATCCAACTACTTATTAAAAAAAGCTTCTTTAACTGAGGTTGTCTGGAAGAAATCGCTATCGGCGATAAGACCGCCTTTGTACACTTCTATGTTAAATGTTCTTTGTATTTTATTTTTGTGTGCAATAAAGAATTTAATAATAATAATAATAATAATAATAATAATAATAATAATAATAATAATAATAATAATAGTAAAGTACCATATTATAAATACACCCCATCCATAGTACACGAAAATAAACTATACAAACTATACTGGGATCGAACACTAATAACCGACAGAACAATTCATTATAATAGACCCGATATCACATTTTTTGATAAAAGCAATAAAACCATATATCTGATTGACACAGCGATCCCAAACACACACAACATTCAATCCACAATTAACGAGAAATTAGCCAAATACCAAGATTTAGCCATAGAACTTAGGCGCCAATGGCAAGCACACATAGTTCATATAGTTCCCATTGTAATATCCACGACAGGTGTAATTCCTAAAACCTTATGTAACAGCCTCAATACCCTTCATATCCCAACTCATATTATAGAAACATTGCAAAAAGCCATAATTCTAAATACATGCCGCATTGCAAGGAAATTTTTAACGTCTGCAACCATAACCGACAATCGCGTAACATAACCCTGTTATCCCTTATCATGCTTGGCTACGGCCCGCATGATAAGGTAATACCCTCAAAAGAGGAGAAAATAAGAATTTGAAATAATAATAATAATAATAATAATAATAATAATAATAATAATAATAATAATAATAATAATAATAATAATAATGAAACGCGGGCGAGGCGAGGCATTGAGGCGACAACTCAGTATAAGATATTATAATATAGGTGCAGTAAATAATGCCCTCATAAAAGGTGAAGGAAAACATCGTGAAGAAACCTGCCATGCCTGAGAAATAAAAATGCAAAGGCATAAATGCAAATCAACGTTTTATGATTCACTTCAACTAGCAAACTTATTGCAGTAACTAAAGTTATTAGGTTAACTTCTTCGGGGGATTTCTATTCTTTTTTATTTATGGCACGGTGAATTTACACGCTGAGCCACCGACGCGACGCTCTCTCCCAATTTGGGAGGCCCGGGTTCGATTCCCAGGCAGGCCATGTACCAATTAATTTTTAATTAAAAACTTATGTGCATTTATCCGACTGCTCTTAAACGGTGAAGGAAAACATCGTGAGGAAACTTGCATGCTTGAAATGTAAAAATTGTTAGGCATGTGAAGTCCCCAACCCGCATTGGGCCAGCGTGGTGGACTATGACCCATACTCCTTCATATATATGTGGGATGTTTACGGGCTGATGATGAAAAGAAGCACTCGTGGCGCAGTCGGATTAGCTCTCCGTTTTCGATTAGCGCAGTTAAGCAATATCTGGCGAAGTCTGTCCTTGGATTGGGTAACCAGTTGTGGCATTTTATTAAGAGTGTTTTCAATTGGTGGCCAACAGGGGCGGCTTAAAAACACTGACTGTCAGGTGGCCATGAATCTGCCACAAATCCATAAATCCGAACTGGGCCCAAGTGGTAAATTATGGCCCGCACACTGTTGATATAATAGAATTACATAGCTATCAGCTTACATTATGTGCAGTCAATATTTTTGGTTGGTGGTAGGGCATTTTAAATATCCGCCTGGCTAGCTACCACTATCTTATCAAAATCTGCCGTCAAGCAGCAATGGTAATAGCATTGTTGTGTTCCGGTTGTCAGAGATAAGATGTGTTGGGGTTTCCGGGTCAGTAAGCTTCCACCTTCGACCTCATCTTTACTTAACCTCAGGTGTGATTGAGGTCAAGTGTTAACCCGTTGTGTGTGAAATAGAAACTTGAGCCTCCGTTCACATATCACTCTAAGTACGGGGCTAATTACTTTATTAGATAACCTTAGAGAGCCACGATGAGGGTGGCATATCAGAAAACCCTATATATCATTATAATAATAAAAAATACATACATACAAAATAAGCCACCAAATAAGTTAGGTGTCCCGTAGCTCTACCATCTTATCTCCGCTCAAACAGACAGTCGTCGAATCGGACTCCTGACAGTATGTGCACTATGCTTAAGGTATAACTACATAGTATGCACAATCGTACTTAGTATTCCCTGAAGAATTTTATAAAATCTATGCCAAAGGAGAGAAGGCGAACTGATTCAATATTACATTAATTTTATATTTTACATGAGAAATGGACTGTACGCTTCATAAGCAACGAACATTAGATAAAGAAAATTGCCAGAGATCGCAAAATCATGATAAAAGTAACCCACAAGGGCTTTTGAAAAATGTGACTATAAAATTCAATAAGCTGTGGCAACTACAGAAATAAACACAATATGCCAATTTAAAAGGGAGCTTTCTGTTGTTTGATAAGCATCTGAAAGGACAACAGCACAGATCCATACATCTTTGGGCCAGTTTGTTGTCACTTCAATTAATAAATATAGTCTTGAACTCTTATTATCAGACGTGCTAAAAACCTAACACATATATTTTTAAAGGACTTTAGAAAAGAACAAAAGAGGTTTGAAATATGGTTTGGGGAACTTTGAAATTATATACTGGCAACATTAACCACATGCATTCTCACGCATGGAAACAAGATGCTAGGCCAAAGAAAAATTGTTTTTTCTTTTCAGAGTCGTCCGTCGCTCGCTCGCTGTTGCTGGTATCCCCATGGACGTAACAGTTTGATTGTTACGTCCATGGTTATCCCTACTTAAATTATAACCTCACAGTCAAAAATGTCAGTTGTCAGTTGTCACTTGTCTATTTTTTTTTTTTTTTGGAAAGAATTTAGTTTTTGTATAGTTTGTGAGCCAAAATGTTTTCTGAGAGCGATATTTTCAAATATTTCTTATAACTATACTAAGGTTCCAAAAATTCTTTTGAATAGCTAAGTTGATAGTCTTTAGTACCGGCTTTTTTTAGGTGTACCTTTTATTAGGTGACAAAACACTGGCCCAAAAATGCGGATGTCTTTTCATTGTAAGTTTTTCGACTATTAACTCACTTGACTCTTCATTTGAGAATTAGCACTTGAAAATTAGGCACTAAATGAATATCAAAGTAAAACTAAACTCTACCAATTTTTAACTTTTGTTACTGAAATACCTAAAATATAGATTAATATTTTACATTTGTATGAAAAAAAGTAATAACAAATAAGAATCGTGCCAAGGAACTAAAGTATGTATTGTATCTGCATCCCTATTTAATACCGCACAACCCACCTATTTCAAATGTACTGTCCTTATACCCCAAGGTTGCCTGGAAGAGATCGCTTTTAGTGGTAAGGTCGCCAAATTGAACATTCTATTCTTACCACTTTTCTGAAACTGTATTTTCTTATCTGTTGTGCAATAAAGTGTATTTGTATTGTATTGTATTGCATTGCATTGCATTGCATTGTATTGTATTGTATGAAAGAAACATTATCATGTTCCATGTTCCAAATTCCCTGTTGTAAAGTCTCTTGGAGAAAAGTATTTAAGATATCAGGAGGCCTCGCTCTTACTTTGCTCGAACATACTTTAAACTTGACTGCATGCAGACAAGATAAACAAGTGGACCTAATAATCATTTAGAAAGAATACAATATTTATATTAGAAATAGGTAAGCAAAAGTTGTAAGAAAAGTTCCTGCTTTTATTGTTCATATGCATGGATATGCATGGATATGTGTGTATATGCGTGTGTGCGCGTGCGCGTGTGCGCGAAATGGTGTGAGTGCAGTGTAATGACTTCATATACACGGTAATTACCGTAGAGCTAGCCGTAAAGGAACAACAATCTGAATTCAATTACCGTGTCATTTTATTGAATTACGTTAAACGAATCTAAAGATATGTGTGTGCGTGTTTGCGAGCGTGTGCTTTCGTATATGAATATGAGTATAAGAGCCAATTATAATGTAATATCTAAATTAACGTCTTGTAGCAGTGATTCGGTGTCATTATAAGTGATTAAATAAAGCCAATTTGTTACAATATGTGTTTAGTTGATATAATGTAAAATTTTTTATTTAATTTATTGTACACATGTCACATGTGACATTGGGGACCAAGACTTCTCTAACGCCTCCTTGTATTTCAAAACTTAAGTCGTTTAAAAGATTACAGCCATCAACGTACTTCCATACACCCGAAAAAAACATTACCCTTCTTCCTGGAGCCTGGAGCCTTCCAGTCGAGTAAAAAGTGTACGTCTACCTAATAACATTAAGCCGAGAACTATCCACAGACTAACTAAAAAAGATGGAAGTAGTTAGCTCATAGTATATTAGATTTTTCAGAGAGAAATTTCATTAACAGGCGAAGTAATGAACTCGATTATGGCGCCCAGTGAGTTACGACACTAACTCGATAAAGCCTCTCGAGTGACAGAATCGAATTCCACCTGAATCGAGAGAGGAGTGAATTAATTGCATGTGTCGAGGGGAGGTATAAATAGGCTTGCATTCAAGAACGCGCTTTGCATACATACATAAGATCTTTACCAAAAATGGGGTGGTCAGAGATCATTACAGTTTGAGTGTTTCAAATATTGACCAGTTCCAGACAATCGATTGGTGTAGTGGATAGTGAACCTGTCAGCGAAACCAATCGTTGCGGGTTCGAATTACGGGTCATGGACGTTTATATAAATATTTATGTATATTTATCCGTTATTTAGTATCCATAGTACAAGCTTTGCCTATTTTGGGACTAGATGATTGGTGTAACGTGACAGGGGGTGAGATGATCGCCGTTAAAAAGTGCAAATCTATAGATATTTTTTTGGTGGAAAGTCCCGTAGTCGCCAACAGGCCTTCTCGTCCCGTGTGGACGAGAAGGATTGTTTCTATTCTTTTAACGTGCCAAAATCACACGAAAGTTATACTTTATAATATACTATAAATAAATAAATACTAAATAATTACTAAATACCTATATTATATCCAAAACAAGGGACGTAACCTGCGTGGACACGCTAGCGCCCACCCACCTGCGTGCGACTGCGGAGGTGGCGGGCGCGGCCGCTGCGGGTGCCGAAATAAAAAAATCACGTAAATACCAGGACTTACAGGAAGGTTACGTGTTCGTACCGGTTGGGGTCGAGACGATGGGACCTTGGGGCCCTGAGACAAAACGCCTGGTCCAAGACCTGTCGGCTCGTCTCATCGAGGCTTCTGGTGACCACAGAGCGGGCGGCTTCCTGGCTCAGAGAATAAGTCTCGCTATTCAGCGCGGGAACGCCGCTTGCCTGTTGGGCACAATGCCGCCTCGAGGAGATGCGCTAGATGGAATTTTTTACCTGTGATTAAATCGTTATTATTATTTATTTGAGAAAAAAACAAAAAAATGTATTTATATATTAAATCAACTCAATTACTCATATTACAAAATCCCAAACAAGCTACCGTTTTATATATAAAGAATAACTTTTTCGCGGATATGTTTAAATTATTAATTCCGGGGGAACTACTCATTTTATCGGGAAAAAAAATATCCTATGTCTTAATCCAGGGTATTTTCTACTTATATACTAAATTTCATTCAAAACTACTCATCCGTTTCGTCATGATTGAGCAGCTAACAAACAAACATACAAACTTTCGCAATTATAACATTAGTTACATTGTTTTCATGTACAACGGTTTACCAATTGACCTCAATCACATCTGATGTTAACTGAAAGTGAGTCAGAAAAAATATCAGACAACTGGGTTAAAAGCAAAATAATATGGAAACGACTTAACCGATTTTCATCAATTGGATCCAATAAATAAAGATCATTTAAGCAGACTCCGCAAAATCAGCAATACATTCAGAGGGCTAGGTATGCCGTTTTTTTCCATTAGGTTATTGATGTACAAAACCTTGTTTTATTTAACATATATATAACATATATATTATATACCTACGTAACATTTATTATTTACAATTTTTTTACATTTATTGTTTTATAGTTTACATAAATATACTAGATACATTATGTTAGTAGTACCTTATGCACATTATACTTGCATCCTATCTAGTTTGGGCATTGTCTACCATTCTGTGAACTTTATTATATACACCTCTACTCAGGCAAATGTGGGTTGGTCTCCCGCGATACAGGTTTAACCTAGTGCGGGGTCCATCAGTAATAATGAACTCTGCAATTTCTTTTTGTTATGCATGCCTACATAATATTAGTTGTGTAGTGTTTTAAGTACTTATGTATAACTTTTTGGTAATAAATAAAATTTTGTATTTTTGTATACACCGTGTAACGGTTAAGTGTAGTCATATTTTAAGGGCTTGTTCTACCCATCAATACGAACAACTTTTACTATGGGGGCAACTTCGAAATCGCGAAAAAAAAATCAGCTGTTCCATAGAAAATTTCAATAACCTCCCGATGCAATGTATGAAACAGCTGATTTTTTTTTCGCGATTTCGAAGTTGCCCCCATAGTAAAAGTTGTTCGTATTGATGGGTAGAACAAGCCCTTAAAATATGACTACACTTAACCGTTACACCCTGTATATTGTTTTCAATAAATTTAAAGATGCTAATTTAAACAGAAACTTATTAAGAAAGCATATTATAAAATATCAGACTGTTTGGATGATAATCAACCATAGACGTAACCAGCTCGTTCGCATGCCAGGCTTTTCATTTAATTTTTTTTTTTATGCTTGACGGGTTCGCACTTGACCTCAATCACACCTGATGTTAAGTGAATGAAATATTATTGTGCCTTTTAGTAATGTAAAAATCTGTTTTTAAAAAGAATTTCTTGCTTGTTCTTCTCAGGGGAAAATTGCATTTTGAACAAGCAGTAGCTTAAAAACTGTAAAATTGGCTATTTCAAGTACCTACAAATGTATATACTTGTTTATACTTCGTACTATATATATATGTATATTGAATAAGTTGTGTGGTATATTTATTTATATATATATATATTTATAAAATAATTTTCAATTGTTGTGTACACTACTTCTGCCCAATCTAATAAACACTATGTATCTCTAAGGTTTGCTGGTAGAAAACTCTATCGGAGTTAACTCCGATAGAGCTTAAGCTCGCCTTTGTACATTTTATATACAATGCATATTTCTGTAATAATTTTGTGTACAATAAAGATATTAAGATAAGATACAAAATAAAGCATTTTTGACTTTGACAAATTAAAGCATTTTTGACTCTTGCGTTTGGACCACGCACGCACTGAACACAACACAACGCTGTCAAACACACAATACTCGTCGTTCTTCGTCGGGGCTTAAAAATTACTTAGTATTCGTTCAAATGATCTAAACCGAGAGGAAACCCCCATAAAAATTTATTGGTGTTCTTCAGATGTTTTTACAACCAAATAATGTAGTCGGATCCGTATTCCGGAACTGCCAACGCCCTCTGAATATTTTAAAGGGAACGAGATGCTGTAAACAATCGGGAAAAAATTCAGAACGGAATCAGTACACCGTTGTTGGCGAGGAAATCGTTAATGGAGCTCGTACTTCTTTACAGTAGATAAATAAAAAGAAATCAGTTACTAGAGAACCAGTTTTCACAATAAGGAAATTGTAAAGTTCACTCATGTTCATATTTTGCCGAACTAGTGTTCATTGACTGTGAATCGTGGAGCTAAAACCTTTTTATTAGTTTGACTTGCCAGTGTTATCGAATGTCAAATGTCAATCAACTTTCTTGTGGTCAAACGCGAATCCAGTCAATCATAAAAAAAAAAAAAACTTTAAGATGACGAACTTTTTAATTCCGCGACTGTATACTCAAACGCATTTTATACACTTTTTATTTTTATTTTCTGATATACAAAAATGTAACTTGGATGAGCTAGACTAGAAAGAAAGAAAGAAAGAAAGAAAACAGTTTACTTACCACAAGTGGGCACACACTAAATGTACAAAACAAACTTAACATCTAAAACATTAAAAAGAACAAAATACAAAACATAATAAAGATAGACATAATAAATTTTGAGTGCCCCTGTGGCAAAAAGGGTGGGACTCAGCATTATGCTCAGTTCCAGGAACTGGGCGCTGTTCTTCCGTCCCACCCTGGGAGAGGAAAGCGATGTGTAAAAGAGTGTGTAGTAATATGTGCTTGTTATGTAGCGGGAAAGTATTGTGTCATTGTAAAAGTACAGTGTGTGAATGTGACAACTAACACAAGTAAACAAAATTAAATAAATAATTTATTTATTTATTTAACACTTTATTGTATATAAGCATACACGTCAAACAAAACAAAAAAACCGGAAAATATTAAAATATACAAAAGGCGAGCTTATCTCTATAAGAGATCTCTTCCAGCAAACCTCAGTAAGGAGACAAATTGATGAGGTAACGTAAAAGACAGCGAGTACACAAAAACAGTAGTTATAACCAAACATACAACTAATAAATAGAGAAAATAACAACCATGTCGATGACATACATACATATAATATAATATAAATAAATATTTGGGGCACTTACACCAGTCGTCTAGTCCCAAACTTGTACTATGGATACTAGATAACGGATAAACATACATAAATATTTATATAAATGTTCGTATTCATCATACAAACATACCTCGCGGGATTCGAACCCACAACCGTTGGTTTCGCTGACAGGGTCACTAGGGTCAATCGTTATTTCCTTTACTACATATTGGCAATCAATTCCCCCCGTCAAAATAAAAAGAAAAAATAAAAACAAAAAATATATCTATACATCATACGATTAGCAAAGGTTTTATTTTCTTAAACAAAATGTCTTATAAATTTTTTAACCTAAGAATACATTTCACATAATCGTGTAAGTGTGTTTGTGTGTGTGTGATGATGTATGTGTGTATAGTGTGTATCAATGGTGTGTGAGTGTGTGTGAAAAGTAGAATTGAAGTCTATAAAAATCCTAAATTCATATAATGAAAAATTAAGGAACTGTTTTTGATAGGTGTTGCAATTCCATTGATGAATTTAAAAAAATCGATAATGACATTATATTTAAATGATTAATTTTGACATATACTTGGTTTTTACTTGACATATTATTTATTTTTTGTGTTATTTGGGAATACTTGACACATCTAATTATTTGACATTATCCTAACTACATTATTTTTAATGGTAATATTGACATATTTTATATTATTATATATAGATGACATATTATATATAGATTATGTAATGAAGGAGACTATAGGTTAACAAATAATGTAATATTTTAAGGGTACATGAGCTAATTATGTAATTAAGTAAGCAACTGTTTGTCTCTCAAATAAATTAATTAAAAAATTGAAATTGTTTTTGAATAAATTCAATTGAAATTGAACCACACAGCATAAACAGGAAAAACGTAAATCCCTGAACTCAGTTTTCAATCAGGAACTCAGGAATCATCCTTAATTGGGTACATAACCTACGCTCCGAGTGCAACTTTGCACTCTAATGCCATTCCGTTCGTCAGAATAGGACGATCGATAGACACAACAAAACTGACAAAGTTGCAACGATTGCAACTTTTTAACCATCAACTGAAACAAACCACTCAGGAAGTAAATACAATAATAACACTCAAAACGGTTCAGTCCATTTTTATCAAAGGTTGTTAACCTTTTTTTTTTTTTTTGTCGGGGGGAAAACACATTTACGCGTTCGACCCGCCGCTGACGGGGGTCAGCGGCGAGGATATGTGGGACTCACCGCTCCAGACGGGAGCGGTCCTACCCACTAAAAACCCCCCGGTGTTCCTCCGCGCGCACCGAAACGGCGTGGTCACGGGTACCCCTCGGTAATAGTCCGCAGCCACGCCAGCGCGGCGCCCGCCGCCAGGGCAACGGCGGCGGCGGCGGGCCCTCCTATAGGCTGGAGCAGGGAGGAATCTCCTGGTCCAGCCACCTCAAGAAGGCGCGTGGGAACACCACGCGCGCCTTCTCGCGAGGCTTGCGTGTGGGTGGTGACTCCCCCGAGTCACCACCCAGCCTCGCTAGGTAGGGGGGAGAAGGTGGGCATACGCCCTTCTCCGGGTCCCAGTGCGTCTGCGGCGGATGGGATGAGAGGAGGGATCGGCCTCCCTCTCTCTCTCCGCCGCCTCCTTCTGCGAGATCACGCTCTCGCAGAATCAAACTAACAACCTGCCCCCTCGTTTAGTCTTTCAATTATCAATTTATTCATGCTATTTAAAGTATATTAGGTTTAAAGTATTAAGTAGGTTTAAAGTCATGCTCCAGAAGGAGGCCGCAGAGCGGGATCGGGAGAGGGCCGATCCCGCTCGCAGGAGGCGACGTCGGGGGGGCGGCAACGCTCGCTAGCCCCCCCTGCACGTCGCCTGAGGGTCGCGGGCGGCTACATCTCGGGGCGATGTAGTCGTCGGACGCGGCCCGGGAGAGGATGACACCCCCCGGAGCGACCGGGGGGGTGTCGTCGCATCGGGCCCTGTCGCGCCTCATACCACCCGCAGATTGCGGTGTGAGACTAGCCGCCCTCCGGGAACGGGCCTCCCCTTGTGAGGGGGGGCAGGGCGGGGGGGGGGCCTGGAGCCGCTTATGCGTGCCCAGGTCCTCCCTACTGCCGAAGAAGGTCGCCGCGGGGTTTTAGTAGGTATCCCTCCCGTTAGGGAGGGGAGTCCCACATAACCGTCTCGCCGTCCCCCAGGCGAGCGGTACGCGTAACGCATTTCCCCGCGAAAAAAAAAAAATAAAAAAAAATGTTTAAAGTATTTATAATAGTAGGTTTTGTATTTATTTTTATCATATTAGATTATATTATTTTATTATATTTATTTATATTATAACAACACCATAATTTAAGTATGTATGTCATCGACATGATTGTTATTTTCTCTATTTATTAGTTGTATGTTTGTTTAAAACTACTGTTTTTGTAAGTGTACTCGCTGTATACTTTTACGTTACTTACGTCATCAATTTGTCTCCCTACTGAGGTTTGCTGGAAGAGATCTCTTATAGAGATAAGCTCGCCTTTTGTATATTTTAATATTCTCCTGTTTTTTTTATTTTGTTTGACGTGTAAGCTTATATACAGTAAAGTGTTAAATAAATAAATAAAATAAATATATTGTGTTTGCTTATGAAATGGGCTTGTACATAATTATAATATATTATTAAATTAATTTATTATAAAATTATTTAATATAATATTAAAAAAACGGCCAAGTGCATGTCGTTCTACGCGCAATATCCTCACATTTTGACTTGTAATGGGACCCGACTCTAACAATTTTTTATTATTGTGTTTTGAAAAATGAATATTCTCCTTTTGTGCAATAAGCTTTTTTTTACACATAACGGGTTAGCACTTGACCTCAATCACACCTGATGTTAAGTGAAGATGGGGCCCAAGGTGGAAGCGTATTACTGACCCAGAAACCCAAATATTATCTCTGGCAACCGGAACACAACAATGCTATTAACATAGCATGCTTGGCGGCAGATTTAGATAAAATGGTGGTAGCTAGCCAGGCGGACATATAAAATGCCCTACCACCAACCAAACCGAGTACTAAACATGTACCCCGCTGGGAATCGAGCCACGGAGGCGGTTAAAGTGTATTTGTATTGTATTGCATTCTATTGCATTGTATTGTACACTCGTCGCTAAGTTTGAAACCCTATAGTACGTCTTCTTCTTCTTAGCGAGTCGATGGCAAAAGAATCAAATTCTTGAGAACCAGAATGTGGCCATGCGTACAGCATTGTCTGTGGCATCATATAGATCCTGTATAGCGTACAAATGTACGAAGGCGGAGAGCAGCATAGAAGATGTCGCATAGGTCATAATCTGGCGACCTCTTTGGTGTAGTGGTTAGCAACTCTGACCACTACACCAAAAGATTGCGGGTTCGAATCCCGCTAGGGGCATATGTTTGTGTGATGAATACGGACATGTGTACCCGAGTCATGGATGTTATCATTTATAATAAGTATTTATTTACAAAAAAAAATGTATTTACGTAGTATATCAACCATCTAGTATCCATAACTTCTTCAAACTTCAAACTTCAAGCATTTATTTCAACATAAGATACATGATATCATTTGTTGAATGTCAATTTAAATCTATTGGATATAAAAATAGGGCTTAAGCATTTTCAGTCAGTATGTCCAAGCTACCACCGCTTCGGAAAGGGAAATCATCTGTGGGAAAAGAAGCGGCGCAAGAAACCCACAGGATCATTTTCTTGTCTTTTCTTTTTTTTTATATATATATAAAAGTATACCACTAATACAATTTTATAATTTTTGGGAGCTGGGCGAAGTATAGGTACCAAGCGTTTTTGTCATTCAGGTAGTCACTAAGTTTGTAATAACCTTTTTTTGTTAACGTTATTTTGACGTGGGTTTTAAATTGTTTTTGATTTAGATTAATGATATTCTCAGGTATAAGATTATAAAAGCAAGCAACACAAGCTATAGTTGCTTCCTGTGGAACTAGATGGCGCTGTGTGTAGGTCTAAGGATATTTATCTATAGTCACATATATTATATAGTCTATCACCCCACAAGCACCGGTTATCGTTCGTGTAGCCCCACTTGGACATGTTCTCTCGGCATCTACCGATCCCGGTACACAGTCTGTTGAGAGATTTCCATCCGGGCCACATCAGATCTCGACCCAATGGAAGCCTCTCTGCAGGTGTTGTAAAGGTCGGTAGTGAGACAGCTGCGTCAAACACGCCAAATCGCGACAAAATGGGTCATGTCTACTGGCTTTTACAATCTCATACAAAATTAAATCAAAGCGGTGTCCCGTAACATTTCCGAAGGCCGTTCACACAGCCATCTGTTTGGCTCGCAACGTGCTCAGAATCGTCGATTGTGACTTTCGCGGCAAGCCGGATAATTCATTTTATGTTATTGCTTTGAAAAAGGCGTGATATATTTACTTACAGCTTTTTGCTTATTAGAAAGGTTTTGGGCATGGCACAGCGAAATCCTGTCTAATTTGGGGCTTCTAATGTCAAAGTCCAAGTCATAAATACTTTATTTTGTAGGTACACAAAGTACACTTAAAATAGTCAATTTTACATTTTTTAAGGTACTGCTTGTTCAAAATGCAATTTTCCCCTGAGAAGAACAGGCAAGAAACTCGAAAGGTTGCTCTTTTAAAATCAGACTTTGATTTTGCATAAAGATTTTTATATTACAAAAAGGTTTTTATATTTCATTATCAATTGTGAAATAGCCTGGCATGCGAACGATCTGATTATGTCCAGGGTTGATTATCATCTAAATAGTCTGATATTTTATAATATGCTTTGTTAATAAGTTTCTGTTTTATAGTATCTTTAATTAGAGGAAGATTTTGGATTAATCACTTATTTAGAATTATAAGTGTTTTATATTTTTCTATGTAATTAAAAACAGACTTAAATACCTAGAATTAGTGAAAAACATACTATGTAAATTCATCATCATCTCAGCCCGTAAACATCCCACTGCAGGAACTTTCCCTTCCCTCTTATAATGAGGGAGTATGGGCTATAGTCCACCACGCTGGACCAATGCGGGTTGGGGACTTCACATGCCTTTGAATTTTTATATCTCAAGCATGCAGGTTTCCTCACGATGTTTTCCTTCACCGTTTAAGAGCAGTCGGATAAATGCACATAAGTAATTAAATTAAATTTAAAAATTAATTGGTACATGGCCTGCCTGGAAATCGAACCCGGACCTCCCAAATTGGAAGACAACGTCGGTGGCTCAGCGTGTAAATTCACCGTGCCATAAATAAAAAAAGAATAGAAATCCTCCGAAGAAGTTAACATAATAACTTTACTTGAAGTTTGCTAATTGAAGTGAATCATAAAACGGTAATTTAGATATTATATTATAAACTGGTTCTCATTCGCATATTCATTGAGGACCTGTTTGGTGTAGTGGTTAGCAACGCTGACTACTATACCAAAAGGTTGCGGGTTCGAATCCCGCTAGGGGCATATGTTTGTATGATGAATACGGACATGTGTACCCGAGTTTATAATAAGTATTTATTTACAAAAAAATATGTATTTATGTAGTATATCAACCATCTGGTATCCACAACACAAGCCTATAGTTGCTTACTGTGGAACTAGAGGGCGCTGTGTGTATGTCTATGGATATATTTATTATTTATTTATTAGTACATTACGTTCTGAAATTATGAGACTTATAAATTATGAGACATACGAAAGCACACGCCCGCAAACATATACAAACACATACATGTCTTTAGATTCGTTTTACGTAATTGAATAAAATGACACAATAATTGAATCCAGATTGTCGTGCCTTTACGGCTAGCTCTACGATAATATACCGTGTATATCAAACCAAATCAAATCAAATAAAAATGTTTTATTTCATTGGATAAAATTATCACTTGAAAACGTCACTCAAATATTACATTTAAATTTACAGCTCATGCACAAAGCTGACTCCCCAGAGAAGAACGAACAAGAAACTTTAGGGTTGCTCTTTTATGAAGACAGATGGCATTGATGTCATTAACAGCACTCACACCATTTCAAAACTCTCTCTGTATTGCGTTTTTATTTCCTTTTTTTAATCTAAATCTTATTTTTACAGACTTCTGTGGATATTTAGACATGGCAGTTCCTTTGTTTCACTAGTTTGAATATATATTTATGTAGTGGGGCTAAGCTACGGACGGTTATTTCGATTGGCAATCAAATTGCTAATCAATGTCGCTGTCTCTGAGTGTGATTACGCTATTACTAAAATGCTATAATGCCAACGTCCTTGTGGAAAAGTTTTTTATTTGTAAGCGAGAGCGAGGGACAGTAGTACATCGTTGTCACTCTAGAAAAAATCCATAAAAAAATTCTTAAAGTTAATGTTGCCAACATATTGGGGGCCGCGAGAACAAATAGAACATTGTAAGGCCTCTTGTTAATTGTGATAAAAATTTTAAAACATCATAGGTTGGTCAGCATCACTAACATTATGAAAATACAGTTTCATGTTAAACTTTCACATAACTTTGCAATTAAATATGCACCACATATAACAATTACCAGGGTTATCTTATTATATAAAGGACCATGTGGAAAAGTTTTTTATTTGTAAGCGAGAGCGAGGGACAGTAGTACATCGTTGTCACTCTAGAAAAAATCCATAAAAAAATTCTTAAAGTTAATGTTGCCAACAGTCCTTACAATTTGGTGTTGACGACCTGTCTGGTGTAGTGGTTAGAAACTCTGCTACTATACCAAATGGTCGCGGGTTCGAAACCCGTTAGGGGCATATGTTTGTATGATGAATATAGACACGTGTTCCTGAGTTATGGATGTTTTTTATTTATATATGTATTTATTTACAAAAAAAAATGTGTAGTTTATCAACCATCTGGTATCCATAACACAAGCCTAGATGGCGACTGTGGACTTAGATGGCGCTGTGTGTTTGTGCAAAGAAAAAAAAATTCTCCTTCCAGGGTGTCCTCCCCTGGTTCTTGACATACTCCATCAACAGATGTGGCACGTCATCGACCGTACCACAAACATCATGGAAGCGTCTGTTTTCCTCGTCAAATGTGTAAATCCGCTTGAGGGATAGTGTTCCGAACGCAACACAAACATTGTTTCAAATCTTGGATCTAATAAATCAAAATGGCTAATTTTCTCGTTATTATTATTGTTACTCTTGAATTTTTGTCTAAGTATGTTTGTTCATGCTCAAGCTGTGTTGTTTTGCCTTTTTATTTCATCCCAAAAAAACAACACCTAAAACGAAACAAAATTCAAATCGCTTACATTGTTTCATGAATACCTGAAATCCAGAACACGTTTCGAAAATTTAAAACTTGCATTCTCCGTGGCTGGAATAAAATGCAAAGAGTAACAGTGGAAAGCATGCAGCGCCAGGCATTGTGAATATTGAATATCTGTGCAACTGGGTTGCCAGGGGTGGCGACGGGGATAGGCTTGCAGACAGCTATTGGATTATGTTCTTTACTTCGATGCTTTTATCGACGTTTGCTAGGCGTGCTAACGCGAAACATACTCAGTGTAAGTAAGCATTTATTTACATATAGTCTACTAAAGATATACTTTTCAGTTCCTATAGGTAAAACAGCCTCCGTGGCTCAATGTAAACAACATTGGGTTTAAGATTCGGAGCTCGCGGGTTCGATCTCCAGCGGGGTACATGTTTAAGTACTCGGTTTGGTTGGTGGTAGGGCATTTTAAATGTCCGCCTGGCTAGCTACCACCATCTTATCTAAATCTGCCGCCAAGCAGCAATGTTAATAGCATTGTTGTGTTCCGATTGACAGAGATAAGATAGCCAGTCCCCCAAATGTGTTGGGGTTTCCGGGTCAGTACGCTTCCACCTTCGACCTCATCTTCACTTAACAATCTTCACTTAACATCAGGTGTGATTGAGGTCGTGCATAAAAAAAAAGGTAATGTTAAAGGCCGTGAATTTTTGCAAATGGATAGTGTACCTGTCAGAGATAGAATAAAAATATTTTCTAACAAATCGGTAGCTTCCTTTAGATATAGTATACGTATTTAGTAATAAAACGTAGACTATTAGATTAAACATAGAATATTTAGCTTCGGTGTGGTTATATACCCGCAGCGCTGTTCATTCTGAAAGAACCATATTATGTGCGCATCTCAGGGCACATAAAATTGTTTGATTTCACAAACACTTTCTCTGCAATTTCAAAGACAATGAAAGGAGAATAATATAAATCACATACTTTACAAATTTTGTGGCTTTCTTAAATAATGATATTTGTAAGATTATGGATAATAATAACAATTAAGATTAATTTGTAAGTAGATGATATATATTAAAGACAGTTAATAGTTAAATACTAGTTAAAACTGGATGAGTGGAAGTCTACCACTGTAGGTACGTTTCTCAAGAAACTTCTTACCACGTACAACCACCCTGTGGAACGGACTTCCGGTAGCGGTATTCCCGAACGAGTACGATATTGAAACCTTCAAGAAACGAGTCTACACCTTCCTCAAATTTTTGGTGTTGCGGGTGTCCATGGGCGGCGGTGATTACTTTCCATCAGGTGACCCGCATGCTCGTTTGCCGCCCTCTCATATAAAAAAAAAAGTAAATACAGATAAGCTAATAAATACTAGTTAAATAATAGCATACCTATTTTGAACACTTTCACTTCACTTATATGAAACCCGGTTACTCTTATACAAACAAACAAACAAACAAAATATTCTTTATTGTACAACAATAAGAAACGTAAGAAAAATAAGGAAAAGGGGATAGTACAATTTGGCGGTTTTATCACTAAAAGCCACCTTTATACGTACATACGTTGTCAATCACCTGAAGGCTCGTTTCAGATTTAAATATGCTGTGCATAAAGGGTTAACTCAAAGATCACTTACAAAACTGTCGCAAAACGAAAATTCCCCGGCAATTTCCGACGCTTTGTTGTCGTCGCCTTGTTTAAAATTACATCACTCCAGACATTATTCAAGCAGCGCTTCCCGATACAATGTAATTTTATTACTGACCGAATAGCCATAACCGGAATATGGCAGGCAAAGTCGACGGAAAGTAATAGTTATACTATAACACCCCTTTAACTACCAATAAAGTTTTAGAGATTCACTTTGTTCGAACTAACACCTACATTGATATTGGATTTGGAGACGAAACTTGTTAATTATGCAAGACTGTGTCGAATACAACGCTGGTAGTTGTTGATTTAATCAGGATGGATTCGGAAATTAACCCGGCTTCTATTCAGTAAGGTAGACGGTCGATATGGGGTGCCTGGGCATACCACCTTATGTGTTTGCAACATAGACTTACATGTTACCTGTGTATGGACCAGATTCAATCAAAATGGCACATTTCATTGGCGTTGAAACAGAAGTTTCTACTGGGAACTCAGTCACTGACTTCGCTCGCTGCTTCATCAAATACTGATTTATATTGTAAAAAAATGCATTATTTACTACAGAAAAGTGACCAAAAACATGCGAGAATCTTTTAAGCATAACAAACATAATGTATTTTACCCATAAAACTCATATTTTAATCAATATTGTATTTTTTTCTGGAACATTTATAAAAATTGAAGTATAGGTTGTGACGCTTGACGTTGTAACGCTCGCTAGCCCCCCTGCACGTCGCCTGAGGGTCGCGGGCGGCTACATGTCGGGGCGATTTAGTCGGCGGCCGTGGCCCGGGAGAGGTTGACATCCCCCGAAGCGACCGGGGGGGGTGTCGTCGCATCGGGCCCTGCCGCGCTTCATACCGCTCGCTGATCGCGGTGTGAAGCACGACAGCGCCCCCTATGGAGGGTGCGCTAGGCGCCCTCCGGGAATGACTCTCCCCTCGTACGGAGAGACGGGGGGGGCTGGAGCCGCTTATGCGTTCCCAAGTCCTCCCTACTGCCGAAGAAGGTCGCCGCGGGGTTTTAGGAGTCCCACATAACCGTTTCGCCGTCTCCCAGGCGAGCGGTACGCGTAATGCGTTTCCCCACGTCAAAAAAAAAAATTTTGATTGTGCGTGATGGTGTTGGCATTTCTACTCAGCAGTCCTATTTTCTTATCTGTACATATAAATCAATATTTGGCATTAGAAATGGACCTTCATCATCAGTAACCTTATACATTGTTCAAATCAGTCGAGGCGTTTACACTGTTTTTTTTTTTTTTTTTTTTTATATGAGAGGGCGGCAAACGAGCATGCGGGTCACCTGATGGAAAGCAATCACCGCCGTCCATGGACACCCGCAACACCAAAAGGGTCACAGATGCGTTGCCGGCCTTTGAGGAAGGTGTCCACACCAGAATAAGTAGGGCAGCCTGAGCGATGAGGGATTCTCCAGCAGTGCTGGTACCCTCCTGGGGTATTAACTCTTTAAATACCGCTACCATTCTGGAGAGAGACTGGAAGGTGTAGTTGTTAACAGACACGTTGAATACGCCCTCCTTTTGGCCTGCCCGTAGTCGGGTGTAGATACTTAAGTTTATGAAGCATTAAAATACTGATTGTACCTACGTATCTACTGTCTTTGATCAAAGCTAATTAACATTTGTTACCTATTTACAGCTCTCAAGTGCAGACTCAAGGACCCCCTTGTTCGATGAAAGCGAATTTAGACGAACGAAAATGAACAGTATTCCGATTTCGTTTATAGAATATCATGAACATCTTACGTCTCCATATTTGAGGCTGTTCCTCTCACTTGAGAGGGTATGGGCATAATCCGCGCAGGCGCAGTGCGGATTGGTGCATTACTGTCTTATTAGTGGCCACCTGACCGTCAGTCTTTTAAAACCGTCCCTCAAGACCATCGACTTGGCTTAACTTGGCTTGACTGCGCGCATCTGATAATAGCATACTCAAAGCAGTGACCAAAATCAATTGAAAGTCAACATGTTATTTTTTTTTAAACTACACACACACACAAACTTCACAAGGTGTTATAGTTAGGGAGAAGAAGCGACAAGAAAACTCCGCAACAACACATCTTTTCATTTAGGTTTCATCTTTACAATAATATTGCATTTTATATTACATATTACAAAACAAAAGCAATTAACATAACGACCAGTTAACACCGGACCTCCTTATCGCCTAAATAATCATCTATCCTGTAATAACCCCTCTTACACAGAGTTTCTTTAATGTGGCGCTTAAATTTCTGCTCTGTTAAACTAAGTCAAAGTCAAAGTCAAAAAATATTTATTTCGTAGGATAAAGATTATCACTTGAAAACGTCACATTTTTATCTTATAATTAAAATTATTGACATTATTGCTCATTCGCAAAGCAGATTCCCCAGAGAAGAACGAGCAAGAAACTCAATACATGTTCTGGTATTGTATTGTAAAAGCGCTATGACCTTTCACGAATAGCAAATGCGACTGCGCCATGAATGCTCTTATATTAAATATAGAATAGGGCATTGGAGAGAGCTATGTTCGATGTCACCCTGCGGGATCGAATCAGAAATGAGGAGATCCTCAGGAGAACCGATGTGACCGATATAGCCCGAAGAATTTGCCAAATTTAGGCCCGTATTTATAAACCGTTCTCAAAGTTGAGATGACCTTAAATAGATGCTTGAAAATGTGTTGCATGTTAGAGCAGTATCAAAAATAAAAAAACAATAAAATAAAAAATAATATAAAATAAAAAAAATAGTACTGACATTGAGACGCGATCTCAAGTGGCAGTGGGTGGGGCACATTGTTCGTAGGATCGACGGCCATTGGGGCCCCCCACGAGGTGGACCGACGATTTGGAGAAGATCGTGGGAAGCCGCGCGATGCGGGCATCGCGTCGTTCTGGAGATCAGTCCAGCAGTGGATGTCTTTCGGCTGATATGATGATGATATTAGTGTACAGTAATGAAATAAAATAAAATGAATAAGGCGGAGCTGGAGGCGGGTACTTCTAATATTACACTTATTTTTCATACGCCGTACGTTTTATATCATTTACAGATGAAACCGAGGGCACAGAGGGTGTTTGTCTAAGCAAATTTATTCATTATACCTTCTCGTATAACCATATTTTTCTAAATATGTAAAGTAGCTCTTGAGTGTCAGACGTGCAAAATGAATTAAGGGTACCACAATATGATGGTACCTATATCAGTACGATCAACCGCATATCAGACATGACATTTCCACTTTTGGTCCGTCTGCGAGTCAAGTTCAAATTCAAAAAATGTTCTATTTTGTTGGTACACAGGGTACACTTAAAATAGTTAGATTTTACATGTTTAAAGCTAAATATATGTATTCATGTTAACCTGTCGGTTTAACAGATTTTCATCAAATGTGGTTAATAACCTGCCCGTCGTTTAATATTTAATATAAAAAATCCACACGCAAATCGGACCACGAATTACTGAGATACGTCCGGACTAAGACGACACACATCCTCAAACACAGGAAATACAGGAATTACTTAGTAGATAGTGGTTAGGTATAGCCTAACTAACTAAATCATGACCCATTTAGGCGATAATTCGTTTGAAAACGCCAAAACAGTCATGGTCAATGTAAAAAAAAATATATTAAAAAAAATAAATAAATAAATAAAATAAAATATCCTTAGACATATACACAGCGCCATCTAGTTCCACAGTAAGCAACTATAGGCTTGTGTTGTGGATACCAGATGGTTGATATACTACATAAATACATTTTTTTTTTGTAAATAACAACAACAACAAACAACAAAATATTCTTTATTGTATAATAAATACTTATTATAAATGAAAACATCCATACCTCGGGTACAAATGTCCGTATTCATCACACAAACATCTTATGCCCCTAGCGGGATTCGAACCCCTAATCTTTTGGTATAGTGGCCAGAGTTGCTAACCACTACACCAAACAGGTCTTCATATTTGTCATTTTGTTCATACTTAAAACAGTCGATTTTTTTAAATTTTTTAAGCTACTGCTTGTTCAAAAGGCAATATTCCCCTGAGAACAACAAGCAAGAAACTCGAGAGGTTGCTCCTTTTTAAAAACAGGTATAACAATTAATTTCTATATTTCATTATTAATTGTGAAATAGAGTGGTACCATATGAGTTTTTTTTTCCGTACAGAAAAAAAATAGAGCAATTAGGTAAGTGAAATAGAAGTTATTGGCATGAGTAGTTTGATTTTTTTCTTAAATCATTATCTACGGACGCATCGGACGGAGATTGATATGCGACTGGCGGGATCCGTAGGGTTCCTATCATGCGAAATTTAAAAAAATTAATAAAATAAAAAATAAAAAAAATAAAAAAAAAACAAAAAAATAAAAATAATCATAATTGGGCCACACAACTTAGTGCTACATTATTTATTATTAAATATAAACCACCTCCGTGGCTCAATGTAAACAACATTGGGTTTACGATTCGGAAGCCGCGGGTTCGATCCCCAGCGGGGTACATGTTTAAGTACTCGGTTTGGTTAGTGGTAGGGCATTTTAAATGTCCGCCTGGCTAGCTACAACCATCTTATCTAAATCTGCCGCCAAGCAGCAATGTTAATAGCATTGTTGTGTTCCGGTTGTCAGAGATAATATAGCCAGTCCCCCAAATGTATCGGGGTTTCCGGGTCAGTAAGCTTCCACCTTCGACTTCATTTTCATTTAACATCAGGTGTGATTGAGGTCAAGTACCAACCCGTTATGCATAAAAAGAAATTATCTTCAAGTAATTATGTAAATATATGGAATAGGCCACAAACGTGACCGTCATATGTAATATTTCACTTACTTAATACGCCTATAATCAAATTATTAGGTACCACAAAATAACTTGGCGCTATTTTCACAAGGGCGTTCGACACTTTCTTCGAAGCCAAATATTTTCTTGCAATAAAACTATTTTCGAACAAACTTAACAGACTCAGGCCTCGCGGTGAATTGTTACCAAAGTATTAAGTATACTTTGAGTGATATACGACGTAGGACTTTATGTATGTGTGAGTTGAGTAACAAATAAACGCTCTGTCTATTCAAAAGTAACCGCCATTTTGTTTTGTTTTTGTCTACTTTTTCAACTTTTACAAGTGTATTTACATAATGTATATTTAGGTTAAAAGGTCTGACTTGACAGGTCCATGAGAGGGGTCAAAACGAAAGTCTAATCAATGTGTGTTGTCAGATAATATTGCCATGCCCCAACGGGGCGTCACAAATATTTTTTTAAGGCCTAGTTTTACTCGTAAGTATGTACTACTATATTTGTGAAACTGCAATAAACATACTGAATATTGAATACTGAAGGGGGCTTATTTGGTACGAAATTTAGCAATCGAACGCAAGCGAGCTATAGCAAAATATTATCGATCGAAATTTACGCGGTACGATGACAGAATGTAGAATGTAAGAGTTAACTGCGACAAACACTATTGCGAAAGACTGAACTGCGAAAGATGGAACTGCGACAGTGCCGAACTGCGACAGATCTGAACTGCGACAGATCTGAACTGCGCTTAACTGCGACAGGACTGTTATATCAATGCTTCATTAGAACGGAGCGTTCGATTGTTTCTCATGTTTCCAACCTAACCTAACCTAATTAACAAACAAAGTTAACCTGAGTCCTGTCGCAGTTAAGTCTTTCGCAGTTCAGATTTGTCGCAGTTCGGCACTGTCGCAGTTCCATCTTTCGCAGTTCAGTCTTTCGCAATAGTGTTTGTCGCAGTTAAGTCTTACATCGCAGATTGCAGGGAGAGTAATAAATATAAGCAATCCTTATTGGGTTGCTTGGGGTGCTACTTTTAAACTTTCCCCAAGTCACGATCGGAAACAATTACACGGGCGTATTTGTTTTTTATTGGTTCTGTTTTTTCCGCATTATTATCCATTAAGCGCAGATTTTTTTGTGCAACAATTTGGCTAATGTCGAAAAGCAATAAGTTTTTTAGATCCGTGGTGTAGTATTAGGTATTTTACCTATGAAATTGGAGATTTTTTTCTTCATTAATCACAATGTACCGACTCCTACAATTCTATAGCTATTTCCAAATTTGTTTTGTTATTTGGAAAATAGAATATATTTTCAAGGAAAATAGAATATAAAATATTTTTTAATGTCTGAGCTAAATCACTTAAGAAAAAAAAAAAAAAAAAAACTTGAACACAGCTCTTTACATGAGCTGCCCATATTATTTCTTAGATTCGCAGAAACTTTTATAAAGCGGTTACTTATAAAAATTAACACTGCCTATATTTAAGTTAATGTAATACACACAAAGTTTAGCTAAATTTGGATTTGCAGTTCCCAAAAAAAAACCAAAAATCTTTGTATGAAGAAAACAGTCTTAATGAAATTCTTCATACAAAACGCCAATTTAATATGTATAGGTAATCGCTTAGTCAGAGCCGATACCGAAATTATAAATAGGCTTGTTCATTATTAAAGGGCCTTATTCGTGCAAGATCACAATAGACAACGAGTCTTATTCACGGAACCCTCCGTCCTCGACGTAACAACCAACTAAAATACCACATGGCGATCCTGCCAGGATGAGGAAGAAAGCTGCAAAATCAGCGTTAGGGTTCCGCGCACGGACAAGAGCGAAGATCACAATGGAGCGTTCCGGCTAAGCAGTGGGAGTCCGGTGTCCAGGGTTAACGACGTGCCAAAAGACTATCAGGTGACAATATTATAACTGCTAAATATTACAAAATTTCCGACTACATTAATGAAAGTAATCCATGGGATTAAACGGCTCCTCTACACGATATATAAAAATTGTTGTAACCTTTCTTGATTGTAAATGATTGATTGAAAAGAGGCAAACCTTCTGAGTTTCTCGCTAGCTCTTCTCAGTAGTGGTCGCGTTCCGAGCTAGTGGTAGTTTAACCTTTAGGCGGACGCTGGCACCGATCGGTGCCAAAAAAACTTTTATACCGACAACACTCGCGGACACCGATCGGTGCCAACGGACACCCGACTTTCAACTCTCAATTGTAATGATTATAGAGTTCCAATTCCTTTGGACTGTGTTTGAACTTGTTCTCTATTAAATTCCGCATCCAATAATGTCCGCCATGTCATGTTAGCTATGATATTTAGTCTGTATTTGCGAAAATATTTTTTTTCTCTTTGGGTGGGAGTATAGGCATAGAATTCCAACTACTGTTTTTTATTAGAACAGGCTTAGGAACCTGCCATAGAGCTTCCAATTCTCATAACAATTTATTGAATTACCCGTTTTTTTAAGAAAAACATGAAATAAATCTGTACTTTCCGTAAAAATACCAATTATATCGTGGATATAGGTATACCTACATATTACAACTCGTAACATTTTTCTGATTTTTTGTATTATAGCTGTAGTAGTGTTCATTCATTATATCCATAGATAATATATTCCCGTAGCTATTGATTTTCACAGATTACAAATACACCCAGTAGAAGAGTATCTATAAACGTTTTTAACACCGCAGGTATTTTCGAAAAGACAGGCGCGCCGAGATACTTGACCCGCGGAAAAGAAAAAAGGAAAGAGAGGACAGAGAGGATCCATAACTCGGGAACACATTTCTGTATTCATTATGACGTTCATAAGTGCACATTGTATTGCCTACATGAATAAATGATTTTCATTTCATTTCATTTTATAAAAATTGCAGAGCCTCTAACGCAAGGCTACCTACCTATCAGTCTTTTACATAAGCCTATTCCATCATCGCCATTCCATCCTCGGATGGGTCCATAATAACACACTGAATATTCGCACTAAGCGGTTCGACTCTTCATTCATAATGCGAACAGCCAAGGCATGAAACTTCCTTCCGACGTCAGTCTTTCCTGAATCCAACAACCTTGGGATCTTTAAGAGCAGGGTGAATAGGCATCTACTGATATCGCGTGCTTCATCTTCGGCCACATCGTCACTTGCCATCAGGTGAGATTGTCGTCAAAGGCGTATCCAGTTACTCATAAAAAAAAAATTGGTATCCATAATACAAGTTGGTTAGTGGGGAACTAGATGGCGCTGTATGCTCAAAGATATTTATTATTTTGTTACACTGATGTTAATAAAGTCTTTACAAAATAAACAAATCATTTTTTTTATATACCTATTCACTGCAAATTTTGATCCGAAAGCCAACGCTGTTTCAAATTGTAAATCTAATCCCATTGCAAGACGCCGACGTATTCTATTTGCTTTCTACTTCTTGACGAGATTTCCTATTTGCGCACGTGGTTGAGTTCTGCAGTATTTCCCATGGGAAGTTTCAGTCAACAATTTATTAGAATCGATCGAGTCTAACAGAGAGGGAATAAAAAATCCTATACAATAAATACAGTTACAATACAATACAAATACACTTTATTGCACAACAGAAAAGATAATAGAAACTACACAATCGTCTAAATATGTAATGCCATTCTGATGTTTACCATGATAACACAAACTACTGAACCGATTGCGCTGAAATTACAATGAGACCAACTCGACGGTATCCTTTCATTTGCAAAAAGAACCATGCGAATCAACCGCCAAATTTCGGACATATATAAAAAAAATACGCCCCGAATACAGAACCTCCTCCTTTATCTTGGAAATAGTCATAGTTTTATCCATGGATAAGACGATGTGGTCGAAGTGGACAATTTCGTTCTGCATGGACTTTACCGAAAGCTATTACAATTGGTTTCATTTTGTTGATTAAAATAGTGGTCCATTACAGTTAAGAAACTGTAATAAAGCCAAGTACAATATATTCTGATGGTTTTATTACAACCCCTGCAAGTGGAGAGCATAAGTTTACATCACGTTAGATAACACGGGGGTCACGGTGACCCACTTTCATGTGCCTAACCCCCTCGTAAGCCGAGTTGAGCCAAACAAATGACGTGCGTGCTTCATCAAATCACACTACATCTGCGGAAGGGTATCTTGTACCATTGTCAGGTAAACTTGGTGTTATTAAGATGTAATAGCACTTGAAAATGTGAGTAAGCGCATTTTTAGTACAGTAAGCGTAAGCCCATATACACACATACATTCAGTGTACTAAGTATCGGGAATTTGTCAATAAAACAAAAAATACAAATTATTCATCTAAATTTATTTTATCGCCTTCAAAGTAGGCCCCATCGCTTGCAATACAACATCTCCACCGCTTCACCCAGTCTTCCATACATTTTTCATAGGCTATTTGTGGTATGGCCTTTAGCTCATTCAGCGAATTTTCTTTTATGGCTTCTATCGACTCAAAACGTTTTCCTCGAAGTGGTAATTTTAACTTGGGAAATAAAAAAAAGTCAGACGGAGCCATATCAGGTGAATACGGTGCTTGGTCGAGAACTTTTGTTGAATTTTTCGCTAAAAACTCTTTCACTATAATGGCTGTGTGTGATGGTGCATTATCATGGTGCAGCATCCATGAGTTGTGTTGCCACAAATCTGGACGTTTTCGGCGGATACTCTCACGCAAACGCTTCATGACGCCTAAATAATATTCTTTATTCACTGTTTCTCCCTCTGGAAGGAATTCGGAGTGAACCACACCACGGTAGTCAAAAAAAACTGTCAGCATCACCTTGATTTTGGAGCGACTTTGCCGCGGTTTTTTGGGTTTCGGCTCGTTTTCGAGACGCCATTCTGAAGACTGTTGGCTTGTTTGTATGTCGTACTCATAAACCCATGTCTCGTCGCCAGTTATTATACGTTTCATAAAGGTCGGATCCGTAGAAGCTCGGGAAACCATGTCTTCAGCGACATGCTTTCGCTGCGCTTTTTGAACAAAATTGAGCTCTTTTGGAACTAGTCGAGCGGCGACGCGTTTCATGCCTAAAATGTCAATGAGAATGTTGTGGACGGACTTAAAAGATATGTTCACCTCACTAGCCAACTCTCTCAGACTCATACGTCGATTTTCGAGCACTAGCTTCTTGATTCTGTCGATGTTTTCTTTGGTCGTAGCGGTTGAAGGTCTACCAGAACGAGGCAAGTCTACTACTACTTCTCGGCCTTCTTTAAAAGCCTTATACCATTCATAAGCCCTTGTTTTCGATATACACGATTCGCCGTAGGTATTTCGCAACATTTTTAGTGATTCACCACATGAAATATCATTTGAAACACAAAATTTAAGGCACACTCTTTGTTCAACAATATTTTCCATTGTAAAAATCGCCGAGGACTCAAAACTATGACCAACAAAAAGTGTAGTTTAAAACAAATTAAATGACAGATCCCGCTCAAATTTTGCGCGCTAAATCAGTACAGTGCTACCAACATGCAGTAAAAAAATTAGAACGACCTCTTTTACGCGGGTCTTTTTATTGACATATTCCCGATACTTTTTACACAGAGTAGTATATACACAGGAAATACAGGAATTACTTAGTAGGTAGTGGTTAGGTACAGCCCAACTAATTAAATCATGACCCATTTGGGCCATAATTCATGGTCAAAGTAAAAAATAAATAACAAACATTGGCGGCCTTATCACTAAAAGCGATCTCTTCCAGATAACCTTTGGGTTAGGAAGCATTATGCACATGACATGTAGGTAGCGTGCACGGTAAACTAATTTTAATAAAATAAATAAATCACCCATATAAATACATACTTATATGTCGCAGATAGCGATAAATTAGCGATAGAATTCATTATTCAAACGGTCAACTGACTATCATAATACGCGGTTTGCTGTGGGAACTAAACTTGGTGACGCTGGTAAAGCTGCAAGCGGCGCCGTGACGACATTAACGGTAATATAAGGTCTGCACATCGAAAATGACAGGCACTTTGCTACCAGCCTTCAAAGGAGTCGGAGCTCTACTGAACACATCAACGACTGTGAGTGATTTGATTATTATCACCGACGCTTGGAAGAATCCGGTGAGTCGTTAGCTAATAAGAAGTTGATCATGGGATTTGAGCAAGGAGGAATTGAAGACCAGGTCCGGTTGAATTCCACAGATTGCACGCGGGGGCCAAGTTGTATGGCATGAGGGGCGTGCACATGTTTTCTATTCAACAGAAAGCATCTCAGGTTTCATGGTCATAATCGAATGTGAATACGTTGTCGATTTCCTATAGTAGCTTGCAATAGTATCGGCTTTGCCCGAGCCACCCATTACCACGCGACTGGCACCGTACCGGTCGCTAGCAACGTCCACCCCCGAACCCATCATCTACGACATATATAAATATTTATTTCTTACTTCGTTATCTTATCAGGAACACTCTAATTAGGAATTAGGAAGCGCTTATTACACCATCCTAAATGTAGAGACTAATTCGGCATACGTTGCTGGTTGAAGTAAGGATGTTTGATTAACAGAACCAAGCCTCCCAGCAATGTATGTCGAATTAGTCTCTTCATTTAGGATGGAAGTAGTACAGTCGGGACCTTCCAATCCAATAAATCGGAATCTAACTGTTCTAACTTCGATTACAACTTTCTATTTCCTTTAGATTTCTTATAAATAGAATAGTGTAATACGCGCTTTAGTTAGTTTGGCTCCATCTACCTCCGTGGGTCAATGTAAACAACATAGGGTTTAGGAATCGGAGGTCGCGGGTTCGATCCCCAGCGGGGTACATGTTTAGTACTCGGTTTGGTTGATGGTAGGGCATTTTAAATGTCCGCATGGCTAGCTACCACCATCTAAATCTGCCGCCAAGCAGTAATGTTAATAGCATTGTTGTGTTCCGGTTGTCAGAGAGAGAGAGAGATATGGTTGGGTTTCTGGGACAGTACGCTTCCACCTTCGGCCTCATCTTCGGCCTCATCTTCACATAACATCAGGTGTGATTGAGGCCAAGTGCTAACCCGTTGTGCATAAAAAAAACTACAAGTAATTCCCGTATTTTTATTCCCCCGACGAAAAAGGATTGGTGTCATGCGTTTGACGGCGTTGTGTGTGTATATGTGTTCAATTTTTGTTCGATAGTTCCCGAGTAATTATGTTATTCGATTAGAGCGCAGTTTTTTTAAAGATTAAACGAGAGCTGATTGGATGCCAATATGGCGCTAACAATTCATAGCCAATCAGCTGCCAGAAAAGTAGAGTTAGCGATTGTCGTTACAGCATTATTTCCACTTGTCTACGATCATAGTGGTTTTATCGTTGGAACGGAACGTTTCTAGGGTTCCGTAGTTAACAAGGAACCCTTCGCCATGTCTGTCTGTCTGTCCGCGGTTTAGCTCAGAGGCTCTTAGTACTAGAACGCCGTAATTTGGTATGGATATACATATTTATCACGCAAAGTCTTTTTCTTTGTTCTTTAGGGTATTCTTCTATTGTTATACTTGCAGTGGAGATAAAGGCACTTCGACCCAATCTTTTGTGCCCTTCCCCTGCTTTCGCATGATAGGAACAACCCTACAAATTACCAAAGTAAAACCAAACGCAAAACGTTTAGACCATTACCACGAATATTATATAATAATAATAATAATAAATATTTCGGACACTTACACCAATCATCTAGTCCCAAACTAAGCAAAGCTTGTGCTATGGATACTAGATAACGGATAAACATACATAAATATTTATATAAACATCCATGACTCAGGAATAAATGTTTATATTCATCATACAAACATTTACCCGTCGCGGGATTCGAACCCGCAACCGTTGGTTTCGTGAACAGGGTCACTATCCACTACACCAATCGGTCGTCCTATTATATTATTATTATTAAAATATTAAAAAATACTTAAATGATTAGCGCAATACGATATACAAAAGTAACTTTTTCTTTTATTTTTGAAATAATTTCATATCTGGATCCGTATTTTGCACAACCTGCCTGTTCTATAAAGTTGCAAGAGATCGCTCTTAGTGATAAGGCCGTCTAAATTGTACTCTTTTCTGTATTGTTTTATAAAATGTATATTCTTCTTTTGTGCAATAAAGTGTATTTGCATTGTATTGTACTTTTGATTATGGTTTACTTTGGTATTACCATTAAAGGTTAGCGCGATGGACCACCCGGTGTAATTGAGGTTAAGCGCTAACCCATCCTGCTTAAAAAAAGGTTTTTATCTAAGAAAATGTACCGTCCGTCTTTCTTACTTTAGTGACCGGGAGCTAACTGGGAATTTAATCTCGTAATAGCCTTTAAAGTGCATTATCTCCGTTCTGTTTCCAGGATAACGCAGTTTACGGTAACAAATGAAGGAAGGCCTTTATTATAAACCTACTTTTAAAGAAACAAGACTTTTCTTATTGGAGCAGCTGTTGTGTGTCCCATGACTGCCCATGAGTGTCCGTGATATCACCGGCTGTATAGTAGAATAAATGCAGTGGAAATGAGATCATTGAGAAGTATGAATGGGGTGACTTTGAAAGATAGAATCAGGAATAGCGTAATTAGGGCGTTAAGCAGTGTGAATGAAGACGTAGGTATGCCCATATCCGCATGGGACCCCGGACTGGAGAATGTGGGAGTCTTTGCGAAGAACTCTTTTGTTTGTTTGTTTGCTCTCTTTCTTCCAGAAGCCGCCTCTCAGGGAATGGACTTGGCTGAGTCCCGAAGGTTCCATAAGAAATCAGATAGATTTCATTTTGATTACAAAAAGGCGAATATTCGGTGATATTTCCGTGATCACCGTGGTGAAAATCGATCACCGAATGATAACAGGCATTTACGGGCTAGCACGTACAATAGGCATCATAATAATGAATGAGCGGTCATGCGCTCTATTACAATGGAATAAGGCCGATGGCGCGGTAAACGATCCATCGACTTGTTCCTTAACGGCTATTTATGACGACCTGTTTGGTGTAGTGGTTAACAACTCGGACCATTATACCAAAAGGTTGCGGGTTCGAATCCCGCTAGGGGCATATGTTTGTGTGATGAATACGGACATGTGTACCCGAGTAATGGATGTTTTCATTTATAATATGTATTTATTTACAAAAAAAAAATGTATTTATGTAGTATATCAATCATCTGGTATCCACAACACAAGCATATAGTTGCTTACTGTGGAACTAGATGGCGCTGTGTGTATGTCTAAGGATATTTATTATTATTATTATTATTATTATTATTATTATTATTATATTTACGCCGATACCACGTTTTATTAACCAGTTCGCGTTTATAGGTAACAAGTAAACCACGCGCTCTCATCATTCAACTAGCATAATTAATTATAATAAAATTTATAATTTCTAAAGTCGTATATTATCATTTCCAAACTATTTCGGCTAACACCCGAACAAGGCACGTTGAACATTAATGTAAGACTAGAAAATATTGGTATATTGTTCACTTTGTCCCATTCCTCTCTGGCCACAGGAAAATTTAAACTATCTGTACTTTATTATGCTAATAATATTAGTTTTTTTAATTTTTTTTTTTAGTTCTAGTGGGCGATTTTCTGATCGCTTAGTAAGGTGGTTCAAAGTGGCTCGAAAGATGGCGCTAACAGATGGGGCCTCTTATTTCTTACATTTTAATTTAATTTCTACGTTGTCCAGAGCCACGCCTAAACTTAAAAACAAAAATATATGTAACAAAAATCGTTAGCCATTGGAAAGTCGCCCATACTGTCTTTGGTGGCAGCAACTACTCTACAGGGGGGGGACTGAAAATCAGCAACACTGCTGAGTCCCTACCCATTCATCACAATACTGTGGTTCTCGATTCTATGTATGCTTGTGTTTTTTTTTTTTCTTTTTTGTGATGAATAAATACCTTTTATTATTTATTATTATTTATTATTATAAAAATCCAGTTTCATGAAGTGTACGCTCTGATCTATTAGCACCTATATTCATAATTTAAAATAGGTTTAAAATAGAGTTGTCAAATCGCGTGGATTGCAGGGAGAACTTCGTTTCAGTGGACGAGATGAATGATTAATTAGTTGAAGCTTATGGACAGCTTAAATCAACTCATCCATTTTTAGATTTTGACATACACATTCTACAATTTCTATAATATTATTAAATTTTCCAAATTTTGGGTCTTTACCTATGAATTGGAGTTTTTTTTTTTTCTTCGCTAATCATATGTACAAATTCCTGCGATTTTCAAAGCTATACCCAAATTTGTTTTTTATTTGGAAAATGTAATATTATTTCAAGGTTTCACATGAAATATTTTTTAATTTCTGGGCTAAATCATAATAATAAAAAAAAATTTAACAGAGCTCTTTTCATGTGTTTTCCATAATCATTTCTTAGATTCGCTGAAACTTTTATAAAGCGGTTACTTTTAAAAATTAACGCTGCCTATACTTAACTTAATGTTATCCGATAATACACACAAAGTTTAGCTAAATTTGGATTTGCCGTTCCCAAAAAAAGTCAAAAATGTTTGTATGGAGAAAACAGTCTTAATGAAATTCTTCATACAAATTAATATAATTTACTTTCAATGTTTCAATTTAGATTTTTTTTGTGTTTTAATTTTTCAATTGACATTTGAATTTATAAGTGTTATTTTAAATTTTCAATGTCTACCACTGTTTACTAACATAGTTATAGGTGACTGTACTAACAAAAATGGACCTTATTGTCTGGAAAATAAATGATTTATTAGTATATTATTATGTTATTTAAACATCGACTATGTTTCCTCGAAGCAACTTTCCTACAAACTACAAATCCTTTACAGTATACACATATTAACGGTGATCGGTCCATCCCTGTCACGTGTTGCATTTCTGTATATTGCGCAAGGTGAGAGTGGATCTTATTTTAAGCACTAAACTTTTGTGGAATACCTAAACGTCAATATTTATGATATCTCTGACCACTTTATTTGAGATAAAGCTCTTAACATTATATATGTACCTCTGTATGTAACTTTACTACAATTCTAAAAAAATAAAATACCTATCGCAGTCAACCATCGCTATTTAACCGCCTCCGTGGCTCAATGTAAACAACATTGGGTTTACGATTCGGAGTTTCGCGGGTTCGATCCCCAGCGGGGTACATGTTTAAGTACTCGGTTTGGTTGGTGGTAAGGCATTTTAAATGTCCGCCTGGCTAGCTACCACTATCTTATATAAATCTGCCGCCAAGCAGCTATGTTAATAGCATTGTTGTGTTCCGGTTGTCAGAGATAAGATAGCCAGTCCCCCAAATGTGTTGGGGTTTCCGGGTCAGTACGCTACCACCTTCGACCTCATCTTCACTTAACATCAGGTGTGATTGAGGTCAAGTAGCAACCCGTCATGCATAAAAAAATAAATAAAAAAAAAATAACATCCATTTCCTACAATAATATTGATGATACGGTAATAAATGTTAGACTAATTATTTTATAGTAATTTAAATATATATATTTTTATAGAAATAATATACAGTCACTCTTGTGACGAAATATATTTATTCAAGAATATAATTTCATTGATTGGATCACGCAGTAGTACCACCCTATTTCCGGTGGTAGAGGGGTGGCCGTCGGCAAGACGGCAAAAGGGTCGAGAACTCGAGGCATTCAATCCCGAGCGATCCGCTAGTGCAGACGTGCAAATATATGTATACAATATTTTTGTGAAATTTATAACCAGTACTGCTGTAAAGTAATTGAAGCATTTTTATAAATTATAAGTGCAGTGAAACGTGTGTTTGTTTTTTCCTAATAAACTGTTGAAGATCAGTGTTGAGTCTCATTTATGAAACTAATCCTATATAAAGAAAGACCTAATGGGTGTTATATTTGGAAACAATACATCCATTCAAATTTTCTGAGAAAGCAAAAAATTCGAAGCGAAATCGACAATTATCTTCGTAAACATAACCATTGAAAAGGTTAATGGGAATTGAAAGGGAGATGAAGCCGAGATGGCAATTATCCGGAGCCGCCAGTAAACGCCTTGTCGAGATTATGCCAATGGTAGTACTCGGGTATAAAAAAACCATTCAGCGGTCGGGTTGGTAACGACTACAGAATGGGACAACGTTGTGTTAGGTTTTTTTTTTTGAAAGACTGGATTCGCGTTTGACGACAAAGTCAAAGTCAAAGTCATTTATTCAAAGTAGGATACACGATATCACTTTTTGAATGTCATTTAACAATGATTTAAATTAAAATACATAAATTAGTCACACCAGGCTTTTTTATCGTTTAGATATTCGTCAACTTTGTAATATGCCTTTTTATGCAAGAACTTCTTAATATATATTTTAAACTTATTGTCATTGAGATCTAGTACATCAGACGGCAGTTTATTATAGAAGCGTATACCATTGCCCATGAAAGATGTGTTAACTTTTGTGAGTCTAAACCGTGGAACCGCAAGTTTCTTCTTATTTCTAGTATTAAAACTATGATTGTCACAATTTTTATTAAATATTGATATGTTCTTACGAACATACATAATGTTGTCGTAAATATATTGACAGGCAACTGTTAAGATATTTATTGATTTAAATATTTCTCTTAAAGAATCACGACTTTTTAAATTATAAATAGCACGAATTGCTCTTTTTTGAAGAACAAATATTGTTCCAATGTCTGCTGCCCTACCCCACAAAAGAATACCATAGGACATGACACTATGAAAGTAACTAAAATAAACGAGTCTGGCTGTTGCAACATCGGTTATTTGTCTAATTTTCCGAACTGCAAAAGCAGCTGAACCGACTCTGCCGGCCAGTTTTTCAATCTCACCTGATGGAAAGTGACGATATGGTCGAAGATGAAGTTTCCGAACTATGAATTCTTCGTGTAAAATTTTCTGTATTTGGGTCATACCAATTCGCAACAGTCCTCGAATTGTCTCATTAGGTTTTCTTCAATTAGTCGCTTAACAGTAGCTACATTATTTTCGTTGACGGCAGTTGAAGGCGGGCGGCTTTCACGAAAATCGTCATGTAAAGAAACCCGACCTCTCTCAAATTCAGCAAACCATCGCCTCACGGTGCTAAAACAAGGTGCTTCTCTCCCAAAAGCATTTTGAAGAAAGCGGCAGTCTCGCGGAGAGAGAGAACTTTTAAAATCATAAAAAATCATCGCTCTAAAATCTTTTCGACTTAATTCCATTTTCGTTGCGTACGTAGAACTTTGATGTATGATAAAAAACAATTGACAAATGATTTCCCGCCAATTTATTTTTTATTACTAAGAAGGTTGCAAGTCGTTTCAAAATCAAAATCAAAATCAAAAAATGCTTTATTTTGTAGGTACACAGGGTACACTTAAAATAGTCAGATTTTACATTTTTAAAGCTACTGCTTGTTCAAAAGGCAATTTTCCCCTGAGAAGAACAATTGTAGTGGTAGAGCCACGCTGTAAGCTATTAGCTTGCAGCATGAATGGGCCGGCTCGACCGGGGAAGTACCACCCTCTCGCAGAAGACCGACGTCTGAGTAGTGGCATTTTGCCACTGCGCTTCGTCCGGTGAGCGAGGGCGCCGGAGGCCCACCTTCCAGTCTCTCTCCAGAATGGTAGCGGTATTTAAAGAGTTAGTACCCCAGGAGGGTACCAGCACTGCTGAAGAATCCCTCATCGCTCAGGCTGCCCTACTTATTCTGAGGTGGACACCTTCCTCAAAGGCCGGCAACGCATCTGTGACCCTTTTAGTGTTGCGGGTGCCCATGGGCGGCGGTGATTGCTTTCCATCAGGTGACCCGCATGCTCGTTTGCCGCCCTCTCATATAAAAAAAAAAAAAAAAAAACAAGCAAGAAACTCGAGAGGTCGCTTTTTTAAAAAAAAGGTTTTTATATTACAAAATTATTAATTATTATTTTATGTTATAATATTTGATTATTAATTGTGAAATAGCCTGGTTATGCGAACGGGCTGGTTATGTCCATGATTGTTTATCTTCTAAATAATCTGATATTTTATAATATGCTTTCTTAATAAGTTTCTGTTTTATAGTATCTTTAAATTTATTGAAAGGAAGATTTTGTATATCAACAGGAACTTTATTGAAAAAGCGTATACATAACCCTTTGAATGAATTACTTGTGTTTGTGGAGGCGACTTATGTGACCTGCAAGTTTATCTTTATTTCTTGTATTGACATCATGTTTATCACTATTTTTCCTAAATAATGTTGTATTTTTTTTTACATATATTAGATTTTCAAAGATGTACTGTGACGAAAAGGTTAGAATATTATACTCTTTAAATCTATCTCTAAGTGACACTGCAGGTCTCAATTGATAAATTGCGCGAACGGCTCGTTTTTGTAAAACAAAGATTGTATTTATATCCGCGGCATTTCCCCACAGCAAGATACCGTAAGACATCAGACTATGGAAATAACTAAAATATACTAATCTAGCAGTATTTACGTCCGATATTTGTCTATTTTTTTTGACTGTATACGCTGCAGAGCTGAGCTTCTTCGCCAATTTATGGATAACCAAAAAATATAACATTCGAAGTTGAAATAGTTTCGATTAGCTAGAAGTGCAAAACTTTTAGTGTGCCCCATGTAGGATTCAGGATAGACTGACGCCGGAAGGGAGTTCCATGCTTTAGAATTCGCATTCATAATGCGAATAGCATTTATATGTACCTATATGTATTTAATTATTTACAAAAATGTATTTGTGTAGTTCGTCAACCATCTGGTATCCATAACACGTGCCTAGATGCTTACTGTGGACCTAGATGGCGCTGTGTGCACGTGCAAAGATTTTTTTTTATGATTGACTAGATTCGCGTTTGACCACAACTCACCTGATGGAAAGCAAACAAAATGACTGATCGTTTAGAAGACACATTAGGTTCCGTTCTTTATTTCCGAAGTACATCATTAAATCTTCACGATTTTTTTTATTTTTTTTTTATGATTGACTGGATTGTCCTTTGACCACAATCTCACCTGATGGAAAGTGACGATGTGGTCGAAGATGAAGCACGCGATCCCAGTAAATGCCTATTCACTCTGCTCTTGAAGATCCCAAGGTTGTAGGATTCAGGAAAGACTGACGCCGGAAGGGAGTTCCATGCCTTGGCTTTTCGGATGATGAATGAAGAATCGAACTTCTTAGTGCGAATGTTCGGTATATTAACTATATACGGGTGGAATCCCTCCCCACACCTAGTGGTCCGAAGATGGAAGGGTGACCCACTACAATCTACAATCCCGCTTTACACGTAAAACCACTGCGTCAGCTTACCCACACCGGCAGGCGCGGCTCGGTGACAGGCTAACCAAAGTACTGAACTACCGCACATACCAAATAAACATGCACACACACACACACACATACATGTCCACAGACGATATTTATTACATATTTGTACACATGCGACAACTTTTTTTTATTTCATCATTATTTTGATTAGTTAATTGTTACATACATCTACAGTATTCACATTTTTATTTGGCTTAAAATTACTTAATTTCTTTAGTTTGACTTTTAACACTATGCAATTCAGACTCATTTAACATAACAACCCGTATAATAGTGAGGATTGTTTTATTGATGCCTATATAATAATACAATAACAAATACACTTTATTGCACAACAGACAAGAAAATACACTTTCAGAAAAGTGGTAAGAATAGAATGTACAATTTGGCGACCTTATCACTAAAAGCGATCTCTTCCAGGCAACCTTTGGGTATAAGGACAGTACATTTGAAATAGGTAGGTTGTGCGGTATTAAATAGGGATGCAGATACAAACTACGTGAATAAATTTCATATATTTACATATACATAATAATAATGTAAAAGTACCAATTTTTCTTGTACCTAATATAATTAAAACGTCACTCACTCAATTATTGTCTACTGACAATAATAAGAATCACTAATTGGCATAAGTTTGGTATTAGTTTACTATAATATAATTTCTGCAATAATGCTGTTGATTCTATGTAAATAAATAAATAAATAAATAAA
Organism: Oegoconia quadripuncta; assembly: GCA_949316235.1. Classification (NCBI taxonomy): domain Eukaryota; kingdom Metazoa; phylum Arthropoda; class Insecta; order Lepidoptera; family Autostichidae; genus Oegoconia; species Oegoconia quadripuncta. The sequence continues at coordinate 42,166,361 of OX438743.1, read as the reverse complement.
TAAATATTCATAATTACCAGTCATGTAATAAATTTATCACTTCAACCAATGATAAAATGAATACACAAAAGCCCGATATTCCTTTTTCACCCCTTTATGACTGCGCCGTAGTTTGCTAAAGAAATACAAATTTTGAGATAACGTTACTGTTTTGTTAGAACAGTCTGAATGGACACTCCCTGTCCACAATCTACTGTTACCGTCAAAGTTGAAGCTTCGATCACATTCACCGACTCGTGAATGGAAGCAAAACAAACAAACACGATAAACACATCCTATCTGCTGGATATTATAGAATAGAGCACATATACAGACCATGGTGTACATTATAGTAAGGATACATTTTTAAGTTCCTATAATTTTGAAGGCCGTGATTTTTTGCACACGGATAGAGTCAGTGATAGAATAAAATTGCTTTCCAACAAATCTCTAGCATGCTTTTTTAAAAATATTTTTTTTAAAATAAATGACAAACATCCATAACCGGGTACACATGCCCGTATTCATCATAGAAACATATGCCCCTAGCGGGATTCGAACTCGCGACCTTTTGGTATAGCAGCAGAGTTTTTTTTTTATTTTTTTTTTTTTATATAAGAGGGCGGCAAACGAGCATGCGGGTCACCTGATGGAAAGCAATCACCGCCGCCCATGGGCACCCGCAACACCAAAAGGGTCACAGATGCGTTGCCGGCCTTTGAGGAAGGTGTCCACCCCAGAATAAGTAGGGTAGCCTGAGCGATGAGGGATTCTCCAGCAGTGCTGGTACCCTCCTGGGGTACTAACTCTTTAAATACCGCTACCATTCTGGAGAGAGACTGGAAGGTGGGCCTCCGGCGCCCTCGCTCACCGGACGAAGCGCAGTGGCAAAATGCCACTACTCAGACGTCGGTCTTCTGCGAGAGGGTTGAATCTGCGAGAGGATTGAAGTTACACTGTGAACTTCATTGCGTTGTAGATGACGCTTAGATCTCCTGAAACAATTTTCAAAAAAATTAATCAATGGGTATACTTCTTATTTTCTAAAATTAATTTATTGGGTCGCGATAATTTGCCCCCGGTGAAATTTTTCATAAATATAAAGAAGTTATTGATCGCTTATTTTGAAAATAGTTACAGGACTTTTGAATATATTTCCGACGCAATGAAATTCACAGTGGTAATTTTAATCTAATAGTCTATGTTTTATTATTAAATAACTATACTATATCTAAAGACGACGACGACGACTTGTTTGGTGTAACTCTGACCACTATACCAAAAGGTTGCGGGTTCGAATCACGCTAGGGGCATAATGTTTGTGTGATGCATACGGACATGTGTACCCGAGTTATGGATGTTTTCATTTATAATAAGTATTTATTTACAAAAAAAAATGTATTTATGTAGTATATCAACCATCTGGTATCCACAACACAAGCCTATAGTTGCTTACTGTGGAACTAGATGGCGCTGTGTGTATGTCTAGTATTATTATTGTTTAGTTATAAAACCTACGATATTAAATTAAAGTTACCATTGTGATCTTAATTGCATGGTAGAAGATGCTAAGATCACCTAACACAATTTTCTAAAATATTAATCAAGGGCTACTTTCTATTTTCTAAAAATAGTTCATTAAGACGTGACATTTGCCCTCGGTGAAGTTTTACCTAAATATAAAGAAGTTCTCGATCGATATTTTTGAAAGTATTTACATTTTTTTATTTATTTATTTATGATTGACTGGATTTGCGTTGGATCACAATCTCACCTGATGGAAAGTGACGATGTGGTCGGAGATGAAGCACGCGATCCCAGTAAATGCCTATTCACCCTGCTCTTGAAGATCCCAAGGTTGTAGGATTCAGGAAAGACTGACGCCGGAAGGGAGTTCCATGCCTTGGCTATTCGGACTGGCTGTTACATGAGTTCTAACTATATTATCCGACGCAATGAAATTCCCAGTGGTTTATTTAATCATATAGTCTATGTTTTATTACTAAATATACTATATCTAAAGCAAGCTGCCCATTTGTTACAAAACAATCACGGTCTTTAAGATTATAGGAAGTTAAAATGTATCCTTACTGGACTAGTTGGTAGGGGAAGACCACGGCGAACATACCTTGACCAAATCGGGGACGTCTTAAAGAAAGGCCAAGTCAAGAGTACCCTAAACCGATGAGCATATATGAATAACCTCATGAGGTGAATGAAGCAATAGAGGTGTGTCAGTATCATAGCAAGTGGAAGTCTATGTTTTAAGTGTATAACATTCTAACCCTTTCGTCACAGTACATTTTTGAAAATCTAATGTATGTCAAAAAAAATACAGCATCATTTAAGATAAATAGTGATAAACATGATGTCAATACAAGAAATAAAGATAAACTTGCAGGTCACATAAGTCGCCTCCGCAAAGTCAGTAATTCATTCAAAGGGTTATGAGTAGGATATTATTGGGCATTCTAGACCACCATCCGTTCAGTCGGCTACGCACCTGCTTCGCCTCCTTCACTTCTGGTGTTCTAGAATGCCCAATAATATCGTTGTGCATTCTATCCCACCATCAGTTTACGAGGTGAATGATCGTACGTCTCACTCTGTGCAATATGTCATTTAAAGAATTGGCGCTGTTATTTCAACCCTCCATCACGATACCTATATAAATCACCTGTAGTTGTAAGAATATCATTTTGTGCTACAACGTAGACCGGTTACCTTACTCTGTACTCCGGGGTTACCTACATTCATTAGTAGTGAGATATCGTTCGATCGCTTTTAAATATTTCTGCGTTCATTGCAAAGTTTTTTGCGTTTCATGCAATCGATATTGAAACATATAGAACAATTTTTGGTCCTGAAAGGACCTTTTAATAGCTGTTGATTATATCTGAAGGTTATGTATGAACATTATGAAGACGTATATTTGAATCATCTATGTACATCATGCATGCAATGGAAACATGTGCGCAGTCCATAAAATATAGCATAACCATGATTCGTAATCAAAGCTTCATTAATTTCACACATTTCTAAAGACTGATCCCTGACGTTCATCTTGACTGGAAGGCCTGTGGTAATTAACCTACCTACCGATCTACCTTATTGTTTTAATAGTCGAATTGCTTACCCCCTCCTTTATGATAGCATAACATTATTTAATAATATGAACACATGGTTCATAAAGTTCATGTATACATAAAAAATATTTCACTTTCATTTGAACGCCTGCCCGATGCAGATTGAATAGGTTGCTGTTCCTGAAACATGAAGTTTGTAAAGCAACCACATTCATTAAATTTAGAAAAAATTTGCGCTGATCCACGGAAGACAATCTCACGTCACGGAAAACTTTTACCAAATACAATACGTTGTATTATTTCTGGACCCTCTAATTGCGGTAAAACAAATTTAATGATAGGTTTGCTGTTGCATGAAAATGGTTTGCGATATCAAAATGTTTACCTTTATTCTAAGACTCTCTTCCAACCCAAGTTCATATTTCTACAAAAAGTTTTCCAAATGGTTCCAAATGTATCTTTTACGAAATATCATGAAAACGAAGAAATTCTTAGTCCCGCGGAAGCTGCTCCTAATTCCATCATAATTTTTGATGACGTTGCCACCGGGAATCAGAATAATATACGTGATTATTTTGCAATGGGTAGGCACAAAAATGTTGACTGTTTTTATTTAAATCAAACATATAGCAAAATCCCAAAGCAATTAATACGTGATAATGCTAACCTCATTATACTGTTCAAGCAAGATGATATCAATTTGCGTCACGTTTATGACGAACATGTTAATAGTGATATGAATTGGTTACAGTTTCGAGACATGTGTGCAAATGTATGGATCACACCTTATAGTTATTTAGTAATAAATAAAGACTGTGAAAAAAATAAGGGTTGCTACAGAATGAAATTTGATACATTTATAATGTTTGATTAGTGATTTAAATACAACGATCAAGTTTTTATTTTCATTTTGTGCTCTGAACTTGGTAAGTAAGGTACTGCGAATATGGATAATGAACAAAAATTAAAAAATCAAATAATAAAATCTGCAGAATCTGTTAAAAAAAAAGTTAAAATGATGCGGGATATTAGATCCAACAACGACATGGTCATTGAATCTGTTCTCAAACCAATAACAGAACCTCTGAAAAAAATGGTTAACAAAAGGTTTCCTGTGAATAACGATAAGAAAGATAGAACTCCGCCAGAAACTACTAAGACCAAAAAACGAAAGTTTAATTATAGATATACTCCAGCAGCAACTGTTAAAAAACTTAAATTTAGCCCCAGTGATTCGCATAATGAATATCTAGATGATGATGACGAAAGTGATGTGGGTGCAAATGAAACAGAATATTTAGAAAATAATACATCTGATAATCAGTCTGATAGGTCTGATACTAGCGGACTGTCTTTTGGAACGCCTGAGAATGTTAGTTCTCACACTTCTTGGTCTATGTCTTCTGAAATGTTTGATAATATCCCGTTCGGTGTAAGAAAAGAACGAGGAAAGCTAATGATGGGAAAATCTCGTGTGACTGTAACTGACAGCAAAATTTCAGTTGCTGAACGAACTTATACGAAAACACCAGGATTAATGGATTTATTATTTAAGAAAACACCTAACTTAAAACTTCTAACTGAAGATGATAAACGAAATTACAAAATTATGTTAATAGATACTAACGCACATCGGCGAGATTATGATACTTCAAAACCTATTAAAAGTAATAAGGGTCTTAAATATACACAAATAATTAGACCATTATTCATGAAGTTATGTCATAAAGATTCTGAAAGTATGGACGACTTAACTCAAGGATCAGGGTTACCGAATAAAAAAATACTAAAAAAAAATGTTGATTACGTTTATTGGGATAATCCAAATGAATTAATTGATCGATTGAAACTTCTATGGGCTTCGCGTGATGCTGGAAATACTGGAATGGATAATGAAATAATATCCATAATAGAGGAATTGAAAGAAAATGGTATCGTAAATTAAATATAAACAAAGTTAATAATAATTCTTTACAGTTTCATCTTAGACTTTGATTACAACAGTACTCTAGGAAATGAACCTTGATAAATTTGGGCATCACGTTCATAAGCGTCTACGAAGGTCTGAGTCTTTTGATTTTGATAAGGTGTTGGTAAAGTCCGAAAAAGGAGAATTCGATTTGCATTTCGCGAGGTTGAAAGGTGTAAAATCCCCTTTAACTGCAGATGATGCTGTAAATAAGGAATATATAGACAACTTGATTAATCAAAAGCAAGAAACAGAATCAATCGACTTTTCAAAAACCTTGATCAAATCTGAAGAGGGGGAATTTTATTTACATTCAGCAAGATTGACGGGACTGAAATATCCTTCTTCTGCAAACGATGCAGTGAATAAGCAGTATGTTGATAATATAGTCGATAACTTTTGCACAGAACAACAATTAACAATAAAGTTTAACGATTTCAGAGCTGGTATATCTTCGTTATTATCGAAGCTCTTAGAAAAATATTATACTAAATCTGAAGTAAATGCCATGCTGCAATCAATAAAAAATGATTAAACAACAAATTGTTGATGAAATTCATAAAGCAGCACGAAGAAATTTTGTTCGACGATCTGTCATATTAAAAGGCATTGATGATTTGTGGCAAGCCGATTTAATTGACATGCAAAGTGTTGCAAAAGTTAACAGTGGTTACAAGTATATTTTGGTTATTATAGATGCCTTTTCTAAATTTGTATGGGTTATGCCTATTAAATCAAAATCCAAGGTTGAAGTAAGTAATTCATTCAAAAAAGTCCTTGTTAATTCTAAACGTACTCCTATTAATTTGCAAACAGATTTAGGCAAAGAATTTTATAACGATTGTTTCCGTACCTTAATTACTTCATATAAAGTAAATCATTATTCCACTTATTCTACCAAGAAGGCATCCATTGTTGAAAGAGTTATCAAGACTCTTAAAAGCAAATTATATAAATATTTTAGTTTTATAGGAAACTATAAATGGGTAGGTAAACCCTTGAGTAATATTGTTGATTCTTACAACAATAGTGTTCATAGAATTACTAAATACAAACCAAAAGACGTAAATCTAAGGAATCAGTCTACAGTATTGTGGAATATAGCAAATTCTTCAAATATTCCGTTACTAACACAAATTAAATTTAGTATTGGAGATTCTGTTCGAATTAGCAAATACAAAGGAAGTTTCCAAAAAGGGTATACTCCTAATTGGTCGACTGAAATATTTACTATTACAAAAGTAAATAAAACTAATCCAGTTACATATCAAATCAAAGATCAACGAAATCAAATAATACTAGGGTCTTTTTATGAGCAGGAACTCCAGAAGTCAAAGTATCCTGATGTATATTTAGTTGAAAAAGTTTTGAAAAGAAAAGGCAACAAATTATTTGTTAAATGGTTAGGACTAAGTAAAAGCGAAAATAGCTGGATCGATAAAAGAGCGGTTGTATGAAAACTATTAAGTTTCTTCATGGTATTACAAAACCAATCACATGTTATATATAATTCAAGGGTTTACATTGGAATCACATTAGTTGCACAGTTATGCGAGGAAGAGGACTCCTCAACAGTGCAATAAATAACTTACCATTTGAATTACACATACCAGGGTACAATTACTGCGGTCCTGGCACTAAACTAAATGAACGCTTATTACGAGGCGACAAAGGTATAAATCCTTTGGACAACGCTTGTAAGAGTCACGATATTGCTTATTCGAAATTCAAAAATTTGGAAGATCGTCATAAAGCAGATTCAAAATTATTAAAAATGGCTAAAAGAAGAGTTCGTTCGAAAAATGCGGGCACGGGTGAAAAAATGGCATCGTGGTTAGTGAGCAAGGTTATGAAAGCCAAGTTAAAGGCTGGTGCGGGTATTAAAGGATTAAAATCAATTGTTTCTAAGATTCGCGCTCAATTAAAGAAATATAAACCAAAGAATAATAAAGCAGCTATTAAATTTGCTTTGTTCGCAGCAAATAAGTTGCTTCCTAAAAACTCAAATATTCGTTTACCTCGCGTAATTCCGATTCCAAAAAGCGGAGGCATTTTGCCATTAATACCAATTTTTGCTGGACTATCAGCCCTGGGTGCATTAGCTGGTGGAGCAGCAGGTATTGCAAAAACAGTTAATGAATATAAATCGGCTCAAAAGAATTTACTAGAATCCAAGCGTCACAATCAGGCTATGGAGTCGATTGCGCTAGGGAAAGGGTTATACATCAAACCCTACAAAAAAGGAGCTGGTTTATTTTTTTCTCCTTCAAAAAACTAAGCTTTAGGCTACCCAGACGAGCTCTAACTAATTTAGATATTATTAAATATGCTAAAGCTATAGAAATACCTTACTTTAGAGGTGTTTTTATGAGAGATAAATTGCCAAAAAAATCAAGACTAATTGAATGTGCTATTGTCAATTTAGACAGTTACAAAAACGAAGGCACACATTGGGTAGCCTATGTTAAATTAAATGAATATTGCGAGTATTTCGATAGTTTTGGAGATTTAAAGCCTCCTTTAGAGCTGTCTAAATACTTGAATAATAAAAATATATTTTATAATTATCTTAACTATCAAAGTTTCAATTCTGTAAATTGTGGTCACTTATGTTTAAAGTTCTTAAAAAATTTTTGGAGATCATTTATAACAAATCATATCTATTAAATGACATCATTATCAACATGTCCTTCACACTGTCAATATCTGACATAAAGTCAACTTTGACAACACACTACTCACCTGCTTTACAATTAGATGGAGAATATGAATGTGGTCTGTTGTATTTTTCTACATTTAATTCTATACCAAACGTAGACAACAGAAACAATAAATTCTACTACGGTGAAAATTATGTGATTGAAATACCAGAAGGATCGTACGAACTTCAAGATATTAGTGACTTTTTGAAAAGTAGAGTAAACAATTGTACATTTAAACTATCATGCAACAACAATACTTTGAAAACCACAATTCTATGTTCCAAAGATATGCATTTCATGAAAAGTGATTCAATTGGCAAAATTTTAGGCTTCGGAAAGGAAACCTTGAAAGCTAATATATTACATGAATCTCGTTATCCTATCAACATTCTATCTACAACAGTGCTAAGGATCGAATGTGATATTGTTAGAGGATCTTTTGTAAACGGAAAGCCTAGCCATATAATTCATGAGTTTGCACCTAATGTACCACCAGGTTATAGAATCATAGAAATCCCAAAAAACATTATTTATTTTCCTGTAAATCAAAATAGTATAAACTCAATTAATATACGGGTGTTGGATGTAAATAATAATTTGGTTAATTTGCGAGAAGAAGAAATACAACTTTATTTACATCTTAAGAAAAAATGATAGATTTTAATAAATATCCTACACCGATATGTCGCAGTACTAGTACTAAACTCACCATCAAAGAAACAACATCTTGCAAACTACTTAAGAAACAAAAGAAGAAAAGCACGAAAAAATTGACAAAAGAAAATAAGGATTTCCTCAAGATCATCGGGCTGTTAAAATGAGTATTCTTAACGTAACAGATGCTCCCATCTATGATAATTCCATAGAAAGCTATGAGTTTCATTCCTACAAACCTTATGTGACAAGTTTTGGTCTAAATGATGAGATACGTATACCAATTAATCAACAAGACCTGTACGTTTTACCGTCAGCTAGTTCGCTATACATAGAAGGTTATGTTAAGATTATTAATAGGGAAACTAAAGCTCAAGCATCTGAGTTTTATTTTACCAATAATCCGATTTTATATTTATTTCAAGACATTCGCTATGAACTTAACGGAGTAGAAATTGATAAAATTAAAAATGCAGGTATTACAACGACTATGAAATCTCTCTTATCTATGAATGAAGGCGATTCGAAAATGTCTCAAAGCTGGGGATGGAATATCGATGGGACAAAAAACAATGGAGGATATTTTTCAGGTTCCATACCACTCAACAAAATGTTTGGCTTTGCAGAAGATTATAACAAAATTATAATAAACTCTAAACATGAACTTATTCTACTTCGAAGCAATACAAATGTAAATGCGGTTAAACTCGCACCTCAAGAATTCATTGAAAAAGTTGAAATCAGTAAAATTGTGTGGCGTGTACCTCACATTAAAGTCAACGATCGAGAAAGAGTTAACTTACTCCGTCATTTAGAAAAAGATCGTTCATTAAATCTTATTTTTAGGAACTGGGATCTATATGAGTACCCAATACTTCCTAAAACTTCAAAGCATACATGGTCTATAAAAACATCCTCTCAGATAGAAAAACCAAGATATGTCATTTTAGGACTCCAAACTGATCGTAAGAATCATGTCAATAGAAATATGACGCAATTCGATCATTGTAATTTGAGAAATATTAAAGTGTTTCTTAATTCTACTTATTTTCCCTATGAAAATTTCAATTTGAGTTTTGATAATAATAATTATTCTTTATTATATGAACAGTATACAAAATTTCAACAGTCTTACCATGGACGTCGTCCAGACCCGTTGTTAAACTTTGAAGATTTTAAAATTAAAGCACCTCTATTTGTGATAGATTGCTCTCGCCAAGTGGAAAACTTGAAGTCAGGCGGTCCCGTGGATGTTCGAATTGAATTAGAAACTGATACATTAATTCCTGACCAAACGTCTGCCTACTGTTTGATATTAAACGACTGCATTTTTGAATACAAGCCCTTGACTAGTATTGTAAAGAAAATATCATGAATGCAAATGATATATTCGTTGATGTTCAAGGTTTTAAGGACATGAATAATGACTTCATCATTAAGGAATTGAGTTTGGCAAATGCAGATTCTAGTGAGGTGTTTCTAATTAAACCTCCTTATACATATTCCAGTTTATCAAATAATGAACGTAAACAAGTTTCTTGGATTGAACGAAATAGAGGTATATATTGGAATCAAGGATTTATCGATTACAGAGAATTTAAACGAATTGCTGAAGAACTTTTAGAAAACAAAAATATATTTGTGAAAGGATTAGAAAAAGTTAAGTGGATAAACGAACTATGCAATAAGTGTAGTGTAGTAGATATTGGAGAAAAAGGTTGTCCTAATTTTTTTACATTGCATGAAAAATATTGTAAAGGTAAATCTCTAAATTGTAGTTTTCATAAAAAAGCGTGTGCTTTAAAAAATGTAATCTGTATTCGGAAATGGTTTTACGAAAACAACATGTATCTTTTTAATTTAAATAAATGATTTGTGACTACATAATAAAATCTTTTATTATTTTTTTAACTACACACACTCTTCAAGAAAGCTACAGTAATAGTAAAAAGAAACAAAGTTATTCTGTTTTAGTTAAATGAGTAATTTATTTAAAAATAATTTAAACAAAATTTAAATTTAAATTAAAACTACTTATAAAATAAATATTTAAAATTATTGAAATAAAAAGTATTACAATAATAAATTTAAGGTACAAACCAGGATTATGGTTTAAAAACTGTAGTAGCTATTGCACAATTTTTTTGAAATATTGCTAACTAGACGTTCCGTTTGGTCCATAACGTCATCACACACATCTTTTACAACATAATGTGCACATAATAAAATATTTTTTTCATTTTCACTCTCACTATCACTTTCACTTGAGTTTTGCAAGTCCAATATTTTAATCTTAATAAGCCTTATTCCTTTGCTCGGTTCTCTGGTGAGGACAAACGAAGTCTCTCGACGAGATTTCTGTGACGTTCGAACTGCTAGCCCCCTTTTTGCTTGGTTTTGTCTTCTTTTGTGTTCTATTTTTGTGTGCTGAATTTTGAGTTGAGCACTGCACGTTCGGAAAGTCTTCAGAAAATCCATCCAACAGATCTTGGTGATGTCCGTATAGAAACACGGGAGAGTATGACAGCTCTCTAGGTTCGGCGTCAACTGGTACAGCAGTAACATCGGCGTCTCGAATGTTATTCTGTAACAAGAAATTTCATTATTGGAAAGAAAATAACACAATTGGTATAGGTATACAATAAAAGAAATATTTAATTTAACTTACCATTGTAAATTAGGTGATAATTTATTTCAAAAGCAGGAAGATGCAAATTGTCTGTAGCGTTGTACAAACTAATGATGAGTGACGATTGGAAGAGGTGTATGCGTGATACAATGAACCGCTCCCTCACCTCGTACCCCTGCGCTGCGCGCCCGAGCACGTAGATCACATACTTAGCTCTCCCGCTTTTACCACCGCAAGTTTACACCTGTTCCATTCGCACCCAGCATTTTTGTACAAGTACAAATTGCGCAATAGCTATTTGCAACATGTTTAAACTTGTCATAACCATTTCAAAACATACAGGATACCTTGGATTAATTAAATGAAACTTGGTTTAGAATATATACGATTTTTTATTTTCTAAATATTAAAAACATTTTCAAATGGCACGTTAACTATTGTTATATATACAATATTATGTGTTACGATATAATAATTTGTTCACTCACAGTCCGAGTAACAATTTCGTGTATTAATATTTTGAATACATTTATTTAATCTTAATAGTTCGGAATATAGTTAGATACAGCAATGTTTATCTTCTAAATACTTAAAACATTTTCAAATATCATGCTACAGTTATTTATATAATACTTATGTGTAGATGCATCATAAGAAATTATTTACTTACAGTCCGAATAACAATTTCGTTAATATTTTGAATACATTTATTTATATCAATATTATAGTAAATTTAAACTAAATCCTAATAGTTCCATAAATCATACTTTTAGGCTGTACAACCAAAAATATCTTTATGACCCCAAGCAATTGTAGACACTTTGTTGGATTCCAACAATCGCTTATCGTCGTTGCTCGAAAGGGCTATTTTATTTACAGTCTGAGTAAAAATTTCATGTTTTATTGTTTTGAAAAGTACATTCTTTTTACGAATAACATCACAATGGTACAACACATGTTTATAGTCTGAAAGACTTAAACCTTTAATTACATTTCTTTTTGTACCTTTTGCCTTTTTTATCGTTCTATCTAAGGTCTTAACACAGTAAAGTTTTGACCTGAGTCCTACAAATTCTTTAATAATCTTACCACCCATTTCATCCTTGAATAGTCCAGGTATCTTTTTATTTATGATAGGTAAACCAAACTCATTGCTCGGATCGTAGTTGCTAGTGTCAAAATATTTCAAAAAATTTACTTTACAATCTTCGTAAAAATCATCAGTTTGTACAGTGTATACAAAGCTATCGGTATCCGTATAGCATAACTCAATCCGATTTTCATAAAATGGCTTCATTATAGAGTAGTGGAAATCGTACATGTGACTTTTTGACAATTCCAGTACAGCAAATCCAATGTAGATTGGCTTATCAAGCACAATCCGCGAACGTTTCATTTGTATGGCTACTAGATCATCAGAAAGTATTGAAACACTATGGAAATTTGGACTAGCTATCAACTTTTCTGCACCAGTACATTTTTTAGTCTGATTATTCGTGTCTGACCACATATTGACCAATCTTACATCCACCCGTTGTTCTGTATTTTCCAAGGTTTTTCCAAATATGCTGTTGTTTAACAATTTGAAAAAATCTTGTTCAAAAGTAGATTTAGCTTTTTGACGTAGCTCTGTGTTGAGATCTATGTACTTTTTCAGAAAATTGCTTTGCTTAAACGTGACAGCTCTATGAATTTTTTTCAACAACAAACCATGTTCCAAACATTTTTTTAAGTGTACGTAATGTATTACATAGTGGTATTTATCATACAAGTTAGGTATTAGTTTTTTAGTTTTTCCTTTAGGTGACACGATTTTATCCGGACAGAATGGAAAATCGTTATGTTCGCTGTGTAAATTGGAAGGATAAGATAAATCTACTTCAAGAATGAAACCATTTTCCGCATCGTCCGCAACGTTTGTAATATTTGCCTCCAAAGATATTATCTCAGAGTTATTTAAAAATCTAAAGTTTGAATAAGGTAATGTGTGACACATACTGTATCCATACAAATTATTACAATCTAAATAAACAATATAAGAACTTGGTTCAGTTGGGTCAAAGGTTTCCAAATATCTATGGTTTGCTTTAGCGTGCCGTTTAGAACACATGCACACACCACCTCGAATACCTTGTTGTATCATTCGGAAAATTTCTATATCGCTTATAAGTTCTAAACGAACGCGGGTTTTCAGAAGCATTGCATCAAATGAAAGACTCGGTGCAGTAAGATAAAATGCAGGATCGAGTTGGTAATACTGTTTGCATGTTAATCTATAGTTTTCATAGATATCTGTCAACAAAAGAACGTCTGTCTCAAGATACAAATCGGTGTATTCACCCATATTTATCAAAGAAAATTCTGACCATACCGCCTGAGCATGCTCGTAATCACCATCCGTGATCGGATCATTGGTTAGCGAATTATAAAAACTATCTTTTGAAGGTAAACACGTGTCGTTATACCGTTCCCAATTGCACATGTAATCATATGGATATACGCCCTTCCGAGTAAGCAGATTGAAGAGCTTTTCATCAGGATAGTAAGATCGCAAATATCTAAAATCATCCTTCTTCATTGTTGAAGCTAACTTTTCTAAACTAGTGCCTAAAAACTTAAAAGAATCTACAAATCGTATTTGGAAGTGCTTTTCCGCAGTAATCGGAATAAATTTTGTGAAAGAAATATAATTTTCTTTTGTTTTAGGTATGACTTTGATAGGTCCAGGAGCTTTACCTAATTCTTTTATGAAAAGATGACAATCATATCCCGTGAGATTATGGAAGAATACAGGCAAAAACTTTGGCGCTTTAAATTGCAAATTACAACGGCTGTGAGCTGCACCACGGTATCTACCAGTCATGTGACAATGGTCTCTCACTTTATCTAATACTAGAAGACGATCGCATATGTGACACGTTTCGGCATTTTCATAGTTGCGAGCGTCACACTCTGTGAAAACCATGGACACACTCTGATTTAATATTGTGTCAATTCTCTTTGCATCGTCGTAAATTGATTCAATAAACTTTTGTACGCAATCTCTACCTCGATATAAAGATATATGATTGTACCGTTCATCTACAGTACAAACAATGTGATAAGCAAAAGCAATTGGTACGTGTCGCTGTTGAGTTATCGTGCTCGACTTAAGAGGATCGGGTTCGCATGTGTCGTATCGTTCAAGCATGGCTTCAAAGTCTGCATAAACAACAAAAGGGATATTTTGCTTTCTGTTATAATTTTCAAACTCTATAAAAGAACCTTTCGGCGGTAACACGGTAGCCACACCTCCACAACTATGAGAATTTAACAGACCATTTGAATCGAAAAATAGGAGACAGTGTTCACAAAAGTGCAATTTTTTATGATGTTTAGAAATTTGGTTTCCAACGAGGCGTGACAAATCTTTAATCAAACAGTAATGTGAAATATCGCCTTCTTCTAGATAAAGTATATGAATTACTTTTTTGTTCAATGGTTCTGATTTGTAAAGCGGCCCAACAACTATTTTTTTATCTTGTAAACCGTAAACAAAAATACATAACTGCGGGTTGTTGACTTCAAACCGAGCGATATCCGAAAAACTCATTGGAAACTTTAAATCGTTCACGTTCAACACGTCTTCGAATTTGGGATAAGATGATACTCTGTCAGGGTGACGCTTAGCCGGATACAAAGCAGCTGTTACTGACCATAAAAAGCAAAAATCGTCACGATTCTTTATGTTTACACACGCTTTTTTGGACTTGATCGCAGCAGGCAGCTCGATGAAACTTGAACCGCGCAAGGGCTGGTATTTATTAATGTTAACCTCTAAATGAGAATTATGTAAAAATGTAAAACCACTGTCGCGCTGTTGAAATTCACTTATTTTTTTCATTAAATAATCTTTAACTTCACACATTAATGTATCATGATCGTAATTTTGATGAATAGTATAGTTTTTCGTGTTAAATGATTTCATCTCTTGGGAATCATTTTTAACCAAAAGAAAGAGAGCGAAAAATTCAAAATTGATCTTAACACAGTAATTTTGCTTTAAAGACAAATCAATTAATGTTTTAGTTTTGTTTTGTATGTCGTCAAAAAACCTTTCCACGGAAGTTGAATCCAAAGAATCTGACGCAATTATTCTATATGAAGCTATCCGGTTGCGAAATGCGGTCTTTATAATTTCAATACCTTCGCTAAAAGGGGAAATATTTTTGTTTTTGTGGTTAATGCTTCGCAAATGACCTGCCCAATGATCACGATCAACGGCGATTTTACAAACGGTACAAAATGGCATTTTATAAGTAGATGCTATTACTAACGTGTAAGTTATCTGGTACTAAATAATATTATGAATCTAGTATTAATTAATTAATTAAGTTGAATAGAGAAGCGGCACAGTGACAAATGAAAATGTTTTTAAATAGATACCTATATTATATATGTATTTGAAAATGGTGGTTAACCCTCATGATAATGTAGGTACCTATTTAAAAATCTTTTCACTAAAAAATACGGGCTCGCAGTCATTAAATAGCTCGTGACTCCGCTTCATAAAAGCTTGCAGCTTTTCCCACTGCGGAGTCCCCCTATTTAATTTGACCTTTAACGTCACCTCCGCGTGTTTCCACCTCTGATCCGGGACTGCAGAGGTCGCCTCCTCCGTGTTGTATACACGCACTTCCAGGAAATATTCACCGCTTTGGTGAAAAGCTTCCCGGCGCACCCTCCCGCCAGGGACTCGGGTCGTTAAGTAAGTCTGAAGTACCTGCTTCGCCGTGGAAGACTTCGGCTTCGACGCCTCGGGCTCCAGGCCAAATAGCCCTCCGGAACTGAAACAATATTATATAGGTAAATAAACATCAAATATGTCCGCGTGGTGGCTCAGAGTAGAATAGCGCACCAACCCATCACAAGTAAGGTGTTATAATCAGACTAATGATTGAGGTAGAATATTTACTACGTCCGCAGACATAGAAATGGGCAGCAGTATTTTATGATTGAATTCAAACCCTGCTATCGATGTCGGACAGTGGTCTGATGTGGCCCGTTGAGTTAAATACATTGGCTATTTTTTAAATTTGATAGAGAAAGTGTAAGTTTTCCTTACCTTGTCAATGTCGAAGTCGAGGTCTCGGTAGCGTCGCCGGCGGTTGTGTCGCGACCACGGCAAGACTTCTTTTTGTTGGAACTGTAAAGTAAAGTTTAACCATAAACACACAATGTTGAAATATGTATGAGTGGAAATGTGTAGGTCTAATTTTTACCTATTTGATGCTGATAGCTCGGCAGGCGCGTTTCTTTTCACCGCTGCGGGTGCCTTCTTCTTCGGGGCCTTCTTCAGCACCGCTTTCGCAGGCGGTGAGGGCGGCGAGTCAGAGCTGTCCGACTCGATGAAAGTATTATATTCAACGTCCGACCTGAAAATAGAAACAAAATTATTATAATAACATTTTAAATAAAATATATCAAATATTAGACCATAATTCAAGAATTATTTATGATTATGTTTTATATTCAAATATACTTACTAACATTTTTTTTTAATTGGAGCGAAGATGGTGCCACAGTTGCAGATGATAGGTATCGTCACAGAAACAATTGTAGAATGAATAAATTTTACTCAAATATTGTGTATTTATGGGTATCAACAATACAAAACTGCTACATACCTAACTACATTATTGATTCATTATCAAATCAAACTTAATTCCTACGCAGGAAGAAATTTTAATAACAGCTAAGTAAAAGCACTTACGACCTATTGTACCGAGTCACTTGATCGCCTCAACTGTCCCACGATGATTTGCTTAGTTGCAGTTATTTTTATAGGAAAATAAATATATGAGTGTATTTGTTTCGCGCAACGCGCTGCAGTTTCCACCGTATTTGTAAAATGAAACCTGACTAAGCGATTGTATTATCAACTACGACGAAGTCAAACGAAAGGTAATGTGTTTCACAAGTTGTATGTACTCGTATGTTATTCTAAAACATTTTAACCGAATTTAACAAATGAGATATCACTAATTCGTATAAAACCAAACGAAGATAGTTACGCGGAGTGTATACTTAAATTTACACTGCTGTATCATTGCTTAGTTCGGGAGTACTTCAATATGTTATCATCATCCGTTCCTAAACATCCCACTGTAAGGGGATGGAGGAGAGTATGGACCATAGTCCACCACGCTGATCCAGTGCGAGTTGGGTACTTCATAGTAACTTCGATTATTTCTAGAGAATTAAGAGTTTACGAGCAATCAGATAAACACACTTACCTAAGTTCAATTAAAAACTCATTCGCACATAGGTAGGGGAATCGAACCCGAATCTCCCAAAGGACCCGCATTTCAATCACTGAGCCCATATGTTCAAATATCAAGAGTTATAATTAATTATCAGACAAAATACCTTAATATCATAATCATAGGTCGATTATTTTTATCGAACATGTTTTGTGTATTTTCAGCACTTTCAAAATCAGATAAAGTCACGGCTGATAGCTAGTGAAGAAATAAATAATTTTCATTAAAATACAAGTAACTCGGGAGGTGACACTATAGCTAGCAATTCCACTTATCGGTCTTTTGTCAACTGTGCATAATTCAAGCTGCATTAAAACTTTAATTTGCGTCAATTCGTATATTATCTAGATAAAAGGTGTCTCACTAATGTTAATTCAATAGTACAATTCACAAGCAAATACATATATACATTCACGACTCTTATCCCAAATGGGGTGGTTACAAATATTTATAAATATATATATATATATATATATATATATATATATATATAGCTATTTATAAATATTTCAATTTATTAACATAAGCTATAAACGTTTACAGACTTAAGAAGATATACGATATGTAAATGATAAAGGTGAGGCGACTCGCATTCTCATTTTCATCGCAAGACCGAACTCGAGAAATAATAAAAACCGGCCAAGTGCGAGTCGGACTCGCACACTAAGGGTTCTCTACCATTATCTATAAAACGGCAAAAAATCACGCTTGTTGTATGGGAAGCCCCTTAAATATTTGTTTTATTTTAATTATTTATTTTTAAAGTGAATATAGAACTAAATATTTTGTGAATATTTCAAGCGTCTACCTGTTGCCGTTATCGACATATACAATATCGACCAAAAACGAGCAAAACAATCACTTTATTTATTCTGTTTGTTTAGTATTTGTTGTTATAGCGACACTAGAAATACATCATCTGTGAAAATTTCAACTGTCTATCACTGTTCATGAGATACAACAGAGTCTTAGTAATAGGGTCCCGTTTTACCCTTTGGGTACGGAACCCTAAAAATGGGTGGTGTACTTTGCGATCTATCTTTGTACCTACCTAGACATTATAACATTTGACGCTAAGGCATGCACGTATTTTGATTTAACCAGCAACATAGCGAAACATGAGCAAGCGTCAGGTTGCAAACTTATTATAACAGCAGCAGTGTTGTCAGGTGCATGGCTTTCCTCTTTTCCCACGCTTTTGTTAAAACGGTTCTGCTTTCGATTATAGTATAACAATTCAAGATTTATGTATTAAATAATACGGTCTATAGTACTTAAGGTATATTCAATACCCTTAATCAACGGTTATGGGTTCAATTCCTGGCAGGAGAAAATATTAATCAAAGGATATGTACCTATTAATTCTCATGATTTGGTTTATTGAAAGGTGATATTAACGACGGCTTGCGTAGTGAGTACTATACTGTTTAAGAAACGAGCCGATGCGGGTTCGATTCCCGCTAGGGGTAAATTTTAAACGATGGTTAATTCATATAGTTCTTATGATTTGGCTTATTGGGGTGAGACTTTGACGACCGACTGGTAGTGTCCTGGTTTGAAACCAAAATACTGCGGGTTCGATTCTCGCTAGGGGCAAATATTTGTCAGATAAATACAAACATTAAGTGTCTAACGATGTTTACATATTTACATTAATATATTTTTATCCATTATCTAGTGTGTATAGCACCGGATTTGTTCATTTATTTATTTAAGTAATTAAATATTTGCGATGTGGTTTAGATTTGGGAGAGATTTCATTCGAAATGGACGTCATAAAGCGGTCTATAGAAACTTATGTAGAAGTTGAGAAAATATGTGAAATATGTGAAATACAAGAGGCCTTAATCACCAAACACGGTTACTATACAATGTACGGGTTCCGATCATGTTTCTGGTGTTTGTTTAAATTGTGTCCTGATACGGCATGTATTAAATACTTGGAAGATTTAGATATTCGCACTCGTATGGCTGCAACTAATAAGCTTCATGAATATTAAAAGGTTATTTTAAGGTTCATACATTATAAAAAGGTCCTTTCAGGACCAACAAACTGTTCAATGTTTCCACGACAGATCATTTACAACTACAGGTGATTTATATAGGAATTGTGATGGAGCGTTGATATAACAACAATTCTTTAAATTAGAATTGCACAGAGTGAGAGCGAACGATCATTCACCTCGTAAACTAATGGTGGGATAGAATGCACAATAGATCGAACGATATTATTGGGCATTCTAGGACACCAGAAGTGAAGGAGGCGAAGCAGGTGCGTAGCCGACTGAACGGATGGTGGTCTAGAATGCCCAATAATATCCTACTGTTATGTATACGCTTTTTTAATAAGGTTTCAGTTGATATACAAAATCTTCCTCTCAATAAATTTAAAGATAAAATAGAAACTTATAAATATAGCATATTATAAAATATCAGACTATTTAGATGATAATCATCCCTGGACATAATCAGATCGTACGCATGCCTAAATTGAGCCTAATTTAACCGATACACTTCTCGCCGAAAATTAAATTTCCATCCACATCACCTGGATGAGCGGAAGTCTACCACTGTACGTTTCTCAAGAAACTTCTTACCACGTACGACCACCCTGTGGAACGGACTTCTGGCAGCGGTATTCCCGAACGAGTACGACATTGGAAACTTCAAGAAACGAGCCTACACATTCCTCAAAGGCCGGCAACGCATCTGTGACCCTTTTGGTGTTGCGGGTGTTCATGGGCGGCGGTGATTGCTTTCCATCAGGTGACCCGCATGCTCGTTTGCCGCCCTCTCATATAAAAAAAAAAGGCTATTTCACAATTAATAATGAAATATAAAAACCTTCATGTAAAATCAAAGCCTAAAATTAAGTAGTAAATTTTAAAAGAGCAACCCTTCGAGTTTCTTGCTTGTTCTTCTCAGGGGAAAATTGCATTTTGAACAAGCAGTAGCTTAAAAAATGTAAAAATTACTATGTAAAATTGACTAGTTTAAGTGTACTCTGTGTACCTACAAAATAAAGCATTTTTGACTTTGACTTTGTGGCATCTACCTACCCCTATGGGAAACAGGCGTGACTATATGTAAGTATGTAAAATAGTGTAAAAATAAAATCATATTTTCGACAGTGTATCCCAGAGCGTAAACGTTCACACAGCAATATATACTGCCTGTCAGATTCACCGACGAGAATGTCAGACAAATAATATAGCAATTTATTTATTTATTTATTTATTTATTCAGTCTTTCACATACATACATTTCGCAATCTGAATGTCAAGCCAATTACGTGCATTTCGATTTCCCGCCGATGCATGTCAGATATCGGACACGGTTTAAAATGAAGTTAATACGAATTTGGACATTTGTGTAGTGTCAGTAGAGTTTATATATTTCAATCGGATAAATATTTGGGGTGTTCCAGGACAAGGTACTGCTTACCTACTATACTAGGACTCACTCTTGAGGTACTTGGACAAATTGCTATTATGTAAACCCTTGTCCAAAAGCGAGTATCTCAATAATACGTGGTTAAGCTAAGCGAGCGAACAGTTTCTTAGTCACGTATGATCAAAATCGGTTAAGCCGTTTCGAAGAGGGTTTATACCACACACATTCAAATTTTCAAGTCCAAATTATTTGGAAACGAATAAATTAAGTTTAATGAAACTTACCCAGGATACATAGACCTAATGTGTTGGGGTTTCCGGGTCAGTACGCTTCCACCTTCGACTTCATCTTCACTTAACATCAGGTGTGATTGAGGTCAAGTACCAACCCGTTGTGCATAAAAAAAAATAGACCTAAAAATTTGCAGAAAAGATTTTCAAAATATCGACTTTAAAATTTGTTACAATGGAAAACTTAAATTCGCTCTAATTTAGGTTTATGTTCGTTTTCGAAAATATTCTCTACTATCTTTTTAGATCTATGTTACGAATCATTAGAATCGGTTTATTCGTTTCGAAAAATGTTAACTTGATATTTTGTATGGATTATCGTGCGGGATAAACCCTCTTAAACACCAACGTTGGTGTGATCATCTCATCTCAGCCCGTAAACATCCCTTGTTCCCTTCGCTGTTTAACTATCAATCAATGAAATACGCTTTTATTTTTAACCAAGTGTGGTAAGTAAAATCCCACGAATAACAGTAGAAAACCATCCTTAGTAGAAGCATCTATTCACAAGACCATATTATGTTATAGTAGATTGTTAACCATGGGCTGAATGACATCATTGCATACGAGGTAAATTAGCCCGATTATGCAATTGATGCTTACACCCGAGATAAACACTAGTCTGCTTTGCATATCGATTGTGAGGTAAGTAAAAACAAGAAAGCAGGTTTCTATGAACATTTATTAAAGAGAAACATGTGTATTTAATTAAAATTATGGCACGTAAGCGCGTCAAATCGTGCTGGCCAGTGTGATTTTTAAATCGATTTCAACTAACATACGATGTGACTGCGAAACAAATAGTTCGATATTTAAAATAAAATCTTCATAAATTCTATTATAAATTGTCTCGATTCCGATTCGAGTAAATAATCGATACCGAGAAAAAAAATTAACTTTTTTAAAATATTCTTCTTGCAGTATGAGTATGACAGTTGTTTTTTCAAATTCCAAAACCTATGCTGTAATGCTAACATTACATGGTAGGTTTTGAAACCTATGCTGTAATGATATCCATACACCCCGGCATTCAGGGAAGTAAGTGACTACTTACAGAGCAAGAGATATGTAAAATAATTAAATACCTACTTAGCCAGTACAAAGACTTGCCGCTCCGCACAGAGGCCCCACATTGGGCGCCAATATAGCGAAGCACCCAGTTTGCCTGCCAAGCTGGAAAAAACACTTCGTTACAAATTTATACCGACGACGACCGATTGGTGTAGTGGACAGTGACCCTGTCAGCGACACCAACGGTTGCGGGTTCGAATCTCGCGACGGGTAAATGTTTGTGTGATTAATATGAACATTTATTCCTGAGTCATGGATGTTCATATAAATATTTATGTATGTTTATCCGTTATTTAATATCCATAGTACAAGCTTTGCTTAGTTTGGGACTAGATGATTGGTGTAAGTGTCCGAAATATTTATTTATTTATTTCTTATTTATTATTTATACATTTCTCTAGAAAAAAGTGTCATATTCATTACCTTAAATAACTATGAATTGAAAATTTAGAAAATCCCCGAAAGACAATATGATGTTCGTTTATTGTCAAAACCTTTATAGGTACTGTTTAAATTATAGGGATACATATTTGTATTGTATAATTGTTTTATTAAAGACTATATTATATCCAAATACACCAAGGGAGCGTCGGTGGCTCAGCGGTTAAGACGCGGTCTCCCAATTTGGGAGGTCCGGGTTCGATTCCGGATTAAACGGTAAAGGAAAACATTATTATTATTATTATTTATAGTTTATTGTACACTAATCATAAAAACAGTACAGCAATTAAGAGGATGTACAAAGGTGCAAGCTTATCTCTAAAAAGAGATTTCTTCCAGCAAGACCGTGAGTGACAAGAGTGAGAATTGAAGTGGATAGACATACATACGTGTACAGATTTAATAATAATAAATACCTAATAATAGTAATATAAAATAATAATATAATAATTGTATACACATACTTATATGTACAATACATATACATATATATACCTACTTACATATCTAAATAGATAAATAAATACTAATATGCAGGCTGTAGTTTTAAACAGTCTCCAAATTGAAGGGGGGGTTGTATTGCTGTAAGTGATTATAAATCAATTAAAAAAAGTATACCTTAAAAAAATTAAAATATCGAATTTATCTTGAAGCATCTGTTTTTTTTGCGTATACTAAGGTATCGGCAACTTCAAATTCCCACGCTGCCGCCACACGCCGCCTAGCCAGCGCCGACAAAGGGACCGGCTTCTTTGTCGGCATCTACGGCCGCACGCGCCGCGCGGGTATGCAAGCGACTTCGCTAAACTCCGGTTAGTCTGCACGCTGCCGCCACCGCGAAAGCACAAGCACACGTGGTACGACTTTCGTAAATTTTGCTTAAAATAAAATGTCGCGTTACTCTAACAGAGATTACTTGGAGATGGTGCGGATGTACGCTCGCTGGTGACAGCTTGAGTGCAGCAGTAAGCATGTACGCGGAGAGGTACCCGGATCGTCCGACGCCGTCACGGGAAACAATGCTGGCTGCTACACAACGCCTGCTCGACTACGGGCAGTTTGCAGTTCCAGCGCATGCTAGTGGGCGTGGCAACGTGGGCCTGCCCGTCGACGTACAAGAGCAGATCCTGCAGTTTTTTGAGGATGAGCCCCGCGCCAGTACACGTGAAGCTGGTCGTCGCTTCGGCCTGGATCATACCATAGTTTGGCGCCTATTGAAGAAGGACCAGCAGCAACCGTTCCATTTTCGACGAGTTCAGGATTTGCTGCCCACTGATAACGT
Source organism: Oegoconia quadripuncta (assembly GCA_949316235.1). NCBI lineage: Eukaryota > Metazoa > Arthropoda > Insecta > Lepidoptera > Autostichidae > Oegoconia > Oegoconia quadripuncta. The sequence goes on along the minus strand of OX438743.1, from coordinate 42,142,563 downwards.
CGGCCGAGTCGAGTTTTGTAGATGGCTCCTCGAACATCAGCATGTGAACATTTTGTGGACCGACGAGGCGCTATTCACGCGGGTTGGCATTTACAACGTGCATAATGAACACTGGTGGGCGCACAGGGAGCACAACCCTCATGTGACCAAAAACGACTCGTTCCAAACTCGTTTTAGTTTGAACGTATGGGCTGGTATTATCGGCACCAATTTATTAGGACCTTATTTTATAGAAGGTCGTCTCACCAGCCTTACCTACCTGGATCTGCTGCATCAGGTTGTCGATGAGATGCTGATGGATATCCCATTGGCACTCCACAGAGACTTGTACTACCAGCAGGACGGTGCACCACCACATTACGGTAACATTGTGCGCAACTACCTGAATGATACGTTTGGAGCACAGTGGGTGGGACGTGGTGGTCCAGTGGCTTGGCCTCCTCGGTCTCCGGACCTTACACATTTAGACTTTTATTTATGGGGTGATGTGAAAAGACTAGTGTACAACGAGGAAATTACCAGTGTAGTGCAATTGCGTTCGCGAGTCGTGTCTGCCTTTGAAACGGTTAACGAAAACGTTTACGTTTTACGAAAATTAAAAGAAAACTCTAGGCGACGTGCCGAACTGTGTATTGCTCGTGGAGGCGCACATTTTGAGCAGGTGTTACGAGTAACATAAGTCACATTACGTAAGTACCTACAACCTTAAATTTTATTTCGAACACCTCAACCTCTAAATGTCTTTATGTCGGTACGCTACACGTACCAATAAAAAAAATCTAATCAACATTACTTGGCTTCAACACTATTGGTAATTTGGGAGAGAAGGAAACTACGCAATGGGTATACATACATACATAAAGTCACGACCTCTATCCCAAATGGGGTGGTCAGAGACATCCCAAACGAAGTGTTTGGGTGTTCCAAACATTAAAAGATTAATGCTTGAAACAACATCCATGTTTCACCCTAGGAATCACAGAAATGCACACGTGACAGGGCGTGAGCCCATCGCCGTTAAAACCTGCAAGTCTATGGATGTTTTTATGGAAAGTCCCTTAGTCGCCTTTTAAGACATCCACGGGAAGAGATGGGTTGGTGCTATTCTTTTTATGTGCCGACACCACACAGCACTAGACGATCGAAATGTTTATGTTCGTTGACTTTATTGTATCGGTCGTTCGTCGACCCTCTGGGCTAGTATACGCAAATTTTGGTATGAAGCATAAAACCTTACAAGATGAATTGACTGACCTGATGACATGACACTGACCATGTTGTTAATTTGTTATTTAATAGTTTTAAGCACATTTATACTATTTGTTGTAGACTTTCGTATAATATGGAGACTGTTTAAAACCACAGCCTGTATACATATATAAATACATATTATGTACAGAATATTTAAGAAACCTATAGTACCTGTGTGTTATAAATACCTATATCTGCAATACAATAAAAATTATTAATTGTAAGCCAAGTAAAATTGTTAAGCCAATAAGTAAAATTATTAATCGTGAGGAAACCTATGTAGGTTTCCTCACGATGTAATAAATAAAAATTCAAAGGCATGTGAAGTCTCCAACACTCATTGGGCCAGCGTGGTGGACTATGGCCCATACTCCCTCATATACGAGGGAAGGCCTATATCCCTGCAGTGGGATGTTTACGGGCTGATGATGATGATATAATAATAACAATAACCTAACCAACATTAGTATGCATATGTATTGTAGGTAATTCTTTTTTTTTAATGCACAACGGGTTCGTACTTGACCTCAATCACACCTGATGTTAAGTGAAGATGAAGTCGAAGGTGGAAGCGTACTGACCCGGAAACCCCAACACATTTGGGGCATTGGTTATCTTATCTCTGACAACCGGTACCCAACAATGCTATTAACATTGCTGCTTTGCGGCAGATTTAGATAAGATGGTGGTAGCTAGCGAGACGGACATTTAAAATGCCCTACCACCAACCAAACCAAATTCGTATGTCTAACTAATGTTTGTAAGCCAATTATTAGTAGATCATAGAGACCCTGCTATATAATAACATCATTATTTACCTGTGCATCACAATGATCTTTATAAATCAATAAAACAACGCTTTTATGTATAAATAAAGAAATCGTATATAGAAACACAAATCATTTATTACTATTTGGTAAAATTTCAAAAATGGCAACCCTGGACCTAAACTTCGTAATCTGTGGAGTCTGTGGTCATTGCCTTCAGCTTTGTCGGGTGTCGGATGAAAAGAGATATATCTTTAGGAATCACTTACCTGTGAAACTTCTTTGTTACTGATAGACGACCCGCCGATTATGTCGCTTCTAACAACAAGAGTGACTGAACCCATATAAAGTACGCTACGTGATCCGCAAATCCATAAACGAGGACCTTTAAGACCGGGCTCAGACATCGGCGTTTCCGAATTTAGACTGCAAAGGATTATATTGTTTTCTTTTTTGCACTTGTTTTCGATACACTAGAGTTAGTTCGTTTATTTAGCAATTGTTTAGGAAAATTGCTGTTCATATCAGTCGCTTACACAAAGTCATTTAAGGGACAATGTATGTACGCTTTTATGATAAGGTATCTTGTGCATAAAAACACATTTACATATCTCTTGCTCTGTAAGTAGTCACTTACTTCCCTGAATGCCGGGGTGTATGGATATCATTACAGCATAGGTTTCAAAACCTACCATGTAATGTTAGCATTACAGCATAGGTTTTGGAATTTGAAAAAAGAACTGTCATACTCATACTGCAAGAAGAATATTTTTAAAGTTATTTTTTTTTTCTCTCTCTTCTTTCTAAGATTTTATTTTAAATATCGAACTATTTGTTTCGCAGTCATATCGTATGTTAGTTGAAATCGATTTAAAAATCAAACTGGCCAGCACGATTTGACGCGTTTGCGTGCCATAATTTTAATTAAATACACATGTTTCTCTTTAATAAATGTTCATAGAAACCTGCTTTCTTGTTTTTACTTACCTCACAATCGATATGTAAAGCAGAGTGTTTATCTCGGGTGTAAGCATCAATTGCATACTCGGGCTAATTTAAATAAAAAAACCTCGTATGCAATTGATGTCATACAGCCCTTGGTTAACAATCTACTATTATTCAGTTTACAATGTCTTATAGAAATTTATATTCCTGTTATAAGAGTATTTTATACAAAAGTTTACAATATACTAAATCCAAAAAGGTCTCCACTCAGCATGTCGGGTTGGAGCAACCACGACGCTGGTATTCTGTGGAGCCGAAAGGCAGAGTGGTGCCACTGTACTACTTAATATTAACACAACTCTCCATATCAACTTTTTAATTATTTTTTTTTAATAAATTTTAAATAAAAACAATAATAATAGCGCAAGCTGAACTAAGCTTCAGCTCAGCATAGTGCTGTGGCATGAACCATTGCTCTGATTTTCAGCTGGCACCTACATAACTTATAGCAGTATATTATTACCCTATACCGGTATAGTCTGTCTGCCGTGGCTGTCAGAGGTAAGATAGCCAGTCCCCTAAATAAGATGGGATTTCTGGGTCAGTACACTTCAACTATAGTGTCGGTGGCTCAGTGGAGGAGACGCAGTCTCCCAATTTGGGAGGTCCGGTGAGTTTTAAATTTAATATAATTACTTATGTGCATTTATCCGACTGCTTTTGAACGGTCAATGAAAACATCTCAAACCTGCTTGCCTGACAAATATAAATTTTGAAGTGAAGTCCCCAACCCACGATTGGGCCAGCGTCGCGGACTATGGCCCCATACTGCCTCGATATGAGGGTAGGTCTATATCCCTGCAGTTGGATGTTTACGGACTGATGATCATGACACTTCCAACTTTAGCCTCATCTTCACTTAACATGATTGTGATGAGGTGTGATTGAGGTCAAGTGCTAACCCATTTTGCATAAAAAAGCAATTTTGATGTCAAAAAATTGTGTTCAAATTGGACCAAATAGTGTCCAAAGGAAAAAAAACAGTGCCACTGTAGTTTAACAATATTTTATTGAATCTCACACAGTAGTTATAGCTACATTAGTGAATAAAATTGCTACTACAATCCTAGAGTTACATTAAGCGAAATGCGAGGCGTTAGCTGTGGACCGCGCACTAGGCAGAGCTTGTGTCGCTGGAGCCGCTACACATTACAATTAAGAAGCTGTTAGAGAAACATTTTTGAATCTTAAGATAAAACAGAAAAATCATTTAATATTAAAAAAAAGAGTTCAATACATTTTCATTTTACATATTTATTTTTACAATAGAGAACATAAATATATTAACAAAAACATACTTAAAAGAGATAAAAAAGGGCCCTGGAACATAAGTTCTAAGTAGAACACATGTTCCAGGTCACTGCTTCGTGGCAACGTACCCAGAAGGCTAGTAGCGTTGCCACGTTGTATGGTCAGATTTATACGCTGGCCCAGGTAGCTGCTAGCCCGGGGTGCGATGTCAGACAACCTCCTCGAGTGCCTGATGGCTACTTGTCCCCCTGGATACGTCTGGGGGGAACGGTAGTCGTTGGGCCGGTGCACCCTGGGCATCGGTCAACAACTTCCCTTTAAGGGTTCTTGTTGACCGATGGCTAATAGTCTGACGGGGTGGGCTCCTCCGCGTGTCCCTCTGGTTTAGCAGAGGGCACTGCGGATGGAGCAGGAGACGCTCCCCTCCTAGTGGGGGAGTAAGGGTGGGCTCGGTGTGCACTCGCACTGCCGCCGAGCAGGCCTGGGGAGGAGGTTTGGGGTGAACCTCCTACCCCTTGCCACCGCCGGGCTCGTAATCCGGGACCGCGGCTTTCAGCTGCAGTCCGGGACCGAGGGTCTTGGCTTAACCGCCCGGACCGCGAGGAAGGAAAACCTCTATAAAAAACCAGCCCAAGTCTCGGCTCCGAGGCCTGCCTCGGCGCCGAGATGCCCTCGTCGTCCCACTCCCGAAAATTCGTTTTCGGGAGTGGAGCGACGAGGGATGGTGGAGGGCCAATTCCACCACAGCGGGCTGCGGCGAGGAAGCGGCGCTCCCTGAGGAATGCCCATATGTCCATATGGGCAGGGGACGCCGTGGAATCGTCTGCAGCACTTGGGCGACCTCTCCTTGACGACTGCAGCTAAGGCTGCGGCCGTCGACGAGAGGTCGTGGGAAGCGGCCCTCTCCCTCTGCTCGCAGGGGGAGACGGCGGGGGGGTTGGGGGGGCGGTTTTCCCCCGCCTCCTCTCCGGGCCTCCCGCTGTTGCAGGCCGCTATGGTAGGGGACGACCTCTCTGCTGAGAGGTCGTAGCCGTGCGGGACGGCCACTCTTTGCCGGCCGCAGCCAGGTTCGAGCTGCGGACGCCAAGGAGAGGCCGTGGAAAGCGGTCCTCTCTCTTTGCGAGGTCACTCGCAGAGCGAGGGGAGATGCAGCCGCATGGGGGGCACGGAGGAGAGCTTATCTTTAATGATAGGCGATCCTCTGCCCCCCCTACCCTGCGGGGCCGTGGGTGGCGATCCGGGGGGATCACCGCCCACACATAGGCCCCGCGAGAAGGCGCGCGCGGTGTTTTCCGCGCGCCTTCTAGAGGTGGCTGGACCAGGCGATTCCTCCCTGCTCCAGCCCAGAGGTGGGCCTGCCGCCGCTTTTGTCCTGGCGGCGGGCACCGCGCTGGCGTGGCTGCGGACGAATACCAGATGGTACCCGCGGCCACGCCGTCAACGGCGCGCGCGAGGGAACACCCAGGAGTTTTTAGTCGGTAGGCCGGCACCTTCTGTGCCGGAGTCCGACATATTCCGCCCCCCTCCCCCGAGGAGGGCGGATAAGCATGAGCGTTTCTCCTGGTAAAAAAAAAAAAAAAAAAGGTAGCTGCTAGCCCGCTGGTCACCTGACACTACTACCACACGCGACGCCAGCTTCTTGAATAGCTGATACGCATCCGGTCCCCACGGTCTCATGATCTCTACCCCAAAGGGCAGAAACTCGTATGAAATAAATAAATAAAATAATAAATATCTTTGCACATACACACAGCGCCATCTAGTTTCACACTAAGCAACTAGGCTTGTATTATGAATACCAGATGGTTGATAAACTATACAAATACATTTTGTTTTTTTTGGTAAATAAATACATAAATAAATGAAAAACATCCGTAACTCGGGAACACATGTCTGTATTTATTATACAAACATATACCCCTAGCGGGATTCCAATCCCGCGACCTTTTGGTATAGCAGTCTGAATTTTTAACCACTACACCAAACAGGTCGTCAAATAAAACAAATAGGTATGACTTTTCGACACTACAACTTATTTAAAACAGTCCTAAAATTCTAAATCTAAAGAGAAGTGTTTTGCGAGCAAGTGAAAATATCTCTAATTAAAACTTAAAACTCAAATTTCACCAGCCTTTAACAATGTGTCCAATACCGGAAGAGTGGGTACTCTTATCAAAAGTAAATTCTGTTACTTAAAAGGAGCTCCCCAGTGAAATTTTATGTACTTGGCTTAAAGGCTGACGAAATTAATATAGTTATTGTATTTATTTTACATTTAGTATATTTTGTTAAGGATTTTGTCGTCACGTGATGCTAGAATACTCTTACCTATTTACAATTTGTATCACAAAAAACTGTGCCCCCAAAATGAAATCCCATAATACTGCAAATACATCGAAGTTATTTATATATCTTTGTGAGGCGCCAACGTAAGGCGTCTGATACTTGTATACCTTAATGTAAGAATTGTATGGTAACAATTGTATAAGTGGTGAAAAAGCTAATCATGACGACAGGAAGGGACACGTCAATCGTGTACAAACGCCAGACACGATACCGCGGTGCACGCGCATCCATATACTGCAAGGTCTCGTGGAGTATACTCCTGTTGGTCTCTGTTAAAACAAGCATTTCATAAAATGATACCTAGAAGATAACAAATCCAAGGATACTTGTGAGATATGGTCGTCTAATCCCCTTCAAATGTGCCTGCTGAAAATCAGTGCTATGATTCATGCCACAATATTGTGCTGAGCTGGAGCTTAGTTCAGCTTGTATTATTACTTTTTTGGAAAAATATTATAAGCTATCTTTTTTTCTATATAATTTGCAGTCCTATATGCCTTCGAGGTCCATAGATACTCATCAGATGACCTGACTAGGAGCTCATAATAATTCCGAAAACTTGCAGAATTAAACTGCATGACTCCCTCTTTGAAACTTGGAGGTCCGTGGTTACTCATTTAGATCCTCTAGAGGTTATAAGAAAACCGGAAGAGTACGTGTTATTTAGATTAATCTTGATACAACTTTTAGAATAGATTAGAACAGAATATGATTTATTTGGTCTTGAATAGGGTACATTAGATTATTTATTTATTTATTTATTTTATAATTTATTGCACACGAGTACACATAAAGGTCAAATACATACTAGATATAGGATGTACAAAAGGCACTAGCTTATCTCTAAGAAGAGATTTCTTCCAGCAAGACCCTGCAAATGTGAAGGAAAACATGTTCGATAGGATAGACATACATACGTGCACTGAGAAAAATGTGTTCATAATCAGCTTAAAATCAAAAAGACTATAATAATAATAATACTTCAAATACAATAGAATAAATACCTATTTAATATTACATAAAATACGTACATAGGTTTTAATTATGAAATAAATGAGGAATGCCTGTATCTTTTTAACAAATAAATATATACTTACATATAATATATACATACACTAAAACATACAAGTCTGTCATATAAACATACACAATATTATTATGCATACGAAAATTTTTCTATATCTAAATGCATACAATTCAGGACTTTTAGTTAGAAGCCAAAATCAAATAGTGCTCTCTCAGACGTTTTTTGAAGATGGCGGTCGACGCACTATCACGTACGCCGTGCGGTAGTGAGTTCCACAGCCTCACTGCATGCGCAGTGAATGAGTCACCATAGGATTGGGTATTATGGACAGGCGGCCTTAGGTGTAAAGTGTACAGGGAGCGATGTTGTCGGCTGGACAAGGAGAAACGCACAAAACGGTTACTAAGGTAAGAAGGACATAATGGATTATTGAGGAGATTAAAAAGCATAGTCAATATGTGTGTATTGCGGCGAAGACGGATGGGTAACCATTTCAGCTTGTGACGATAGTACGAGACGTGATCGTACTTGCGTAAGCCAAAAATAAAACGGATACACAAGTTCTGGAGACGTTCAAGTTTATTTACTTGTTCCTCGGTAGCGTCCAGAAAGCAGACATCAGCAATGATGTTTAGATAGATGAATGATAGATTAGGTGTTGTTACAATAAGATCCGTCTAATTCAGTCATTACAATGACGTGCAAATATTGGACAATATTAAAGTTTCATACAAAGATAATCAGCATGCATAATAATTAATCGATTTTGTGCTAAACGAAATTTTTGTGAAAAAGAACTAGTAAGTACCTTTTGAAATTTACAAATCAAGTTAGAAAACATAATTATACTATAATACATAAATATCAATAATTTTGCTAGTGGTAAAACTTTCACTACCATATAGAGGATTCTTTTCGGGAGGTTTAAATGTTGGCGATTTATTTATTTTACATATCTCTTGCTCTGTAAGTAGTCACTTACTTCCCTGAATGCCGGGGTGTATGGATATCATTACAGCATAGGTTTCAAAACCTACCATGTAATGTTAGCATTACAGCATAGGTTTTGGAATTTGAAAAAAGAACTGTCATACTCATACTGCAAGAAGAATATTTAAAAAGAGTTAATTTTTTTTCTCGGTATCGGTTATTTACTCGAATCGGAATCGAGACAATTTATATTAGAATCTATGAAGATTTTATTTTAAATATCGAACTATTTGTTTCGCAGTCACATCGTATGTTAGTTGAAATCGATTTAAAAATCAAACTGGCCAGCACGACTTGACGCGCTTGCGTGTCATAAAATCGTGAAGAGTAAAAAAGGCAGTCGATTATCTAGGCGCAAAAGTGAACTTTTCGTTTTTGGAGTTCTTTCTCAAAAGTTTTGAAAAATGTCAAGTGACGAAGACATGGATCTACCCCCCGATTTTTTAAAAGAACAAGCAAAAACAGTTTTAGAAAAGTCACTCAAACTCAAGTCTTATCATCACAGACTCATACTCAAACTGTAAATATTCCTAAAAAGAACTTGACCATATCTTTTACAAATTGTTCTAATTTTACTATTAATTTTAATTAAATACACATGTTTCTCTTTAATAAATGTTCATAGAAACCTACTTTCTTGTTTTCACTTACCTCACAATCGATATGTAAAGCAGAGTGTTTATCTCGGGTGTAAGCATCAATTGCATACTCGGGCTAATTAGCGCCCTCGATGCGCTCGGGCGCCAAAAACCACGTATGCAATTGATGTCATACAGCCCTTGGTTAACAATCTACTATTATTGATAATACTGCATCAACAGCATCATTATAAAAAGTATTACACAAAATCTCTAAGCCAAAGTTTTGCCAATTACTGATTCTCATTTTTCAGGGATACATTTATATTCCGGATGCACCCCTTCAGTACTGTTTTCAGTGGATGCATCAGTATAATTATTAAACTAAGTATCAATGGATCCCAGGTGATTGAAACTGGCTCGAGGCTTCTTGTGAACTACGACCTTCATTCAGCAGCTTATCTGGAGAAAGATAAGGTGGGCAATAAAGATACCGACTGCCTTAATGCAAAGTGTACAGAAGCTCCCTCCTGCCTCACTGTTAGCGCAGTAAGACGCTGATGTTGGCCTGTGGGTTTGCCCTCAATGCATCTTCCTGACCAACGACGGCTCCATCCGTTCTGGGAGCCATTACTTAGCTGGTGATAAACTGGACATCAACTTATAACTAGAGTGGCATGGCAGCAATTTGGAGCAGCATTCAGTGACGCTTAAGATGATCTGAAGCTCTAAATTACGTCCCATGTAGTTATGATTGAAGATCGTAGCATACAGCATCGAGTAGACCCCGCTTGGGACAATACTGCAATGGATGACATTGCAAATTCTCAATTTGTACCTATATTCCTAAATTCGTGATCAGCAGTTCTTTGGAATGCTAATTTTCAAACGGGAAGAGTGAACAAATTGGCAGAGTTCTTGAGTTTTAATCTGAACAATAAAAATACCTGAACAGATGAGTAGCTGGTCTGCTATAATGGATTTGATTTGGTCAACTTCAGATAACATCAACTCTCCTAGTATCGCTGGCAAGCTTACGTTCATAAACATCGCACATATCTTCAGCATAATAATCACAATTATATACAATGTAGTGCCGCCCTAGAAATAAGGGAATAGGTTAATTAAAAGGGGATTTCCTCATCTCATTAATACAAGGCAATTTTGTTAGTGATCCTAAGCAAACAAAAAATATTAAAATTATATGGTAAAACGTTATTTTTATTCGACTGCATATGGATTCTTTATATCTTGAAGCGCACCAACGGCTGCGTGGATTTTAATCAATGTACAATGAGGTGTCTATGATTTTGCTAATCTAAACCGCGCGATGGTTATAAAATACAAAATGGGGTAGAGACGAAAAAAGAACAGAAGCTCTATTTTGAATCGCTCGTGTGACTGTATCGTCGCACACGACTTATGTCATAGTCGATTTCCGAGTCGCATGACGCTGACTTTCAGCATTTTTGAATCACCCGTTTTCGGTGTTGCCAATCTAATTTGAAATGTATTTTTTTATACGTTTCACGCAGAACATAAAAAAAAACGGTAATTACCCCAACTAAAACGGAACGTTAAATGTTCGTTTAAACGATCGTTAAATTTATAGGCTGTATAAAGATACTTCGTTTGCCTTTTGAGAAAGAAAAGTGTAATGTCAATTTGATCATTCCATACTATTCCATAAGATTTAAAGTTTTTTTGAAAAACACACACACGCACACACATATTCTACCGCTCGCCTTCTGTAACTATTCTACCGCTCGGTCTTGACCACTTCCGATGTCGAATGAAAATTAGTAGAAGACGAGCGTTCGACTCGCGGCGAACTAGAGCTCCAGGTCTTTAAAAATCAAGATGATGACGCGAAGTGAAGAGAATTTCACTGCACACAAAGACGTTCAGATATCTTGTTCTAAACCCAAGAATGGCAGGAATGAAATAGCGTTATAATATTGGGTCTTTACCTATGAAATTGGAGTTTTTTTTCTTCGTTAATCATATGTACCATTTCCTGCGATTTTCAAAGCTATATCCAAATTTGTTTTTTATTTGGTAAATGGAATATTATTTCAAGGTTTCACATGAAATATTTTTTAATTTCTGGGCTAAATCACATATTAAAAATTTGAACAGAGCTTTTTTCATGTGCTTCCCATAATCATTTCTTAGATTCGCTGAAACTTTTATAAAGCGGTTACTTTTCAAAATTAACGCTGCCTATATTTTAACTTAATGTTATCCGATAATACACACAAAGTTTAACTAAATTTGGATTTGCCGTTCCCCAAAAAAAAATCAAAAATGTTTGTATGGAGAAAACTTCATACAAAACTTCATCAAAGATTCTTAATGAAATTCTTCATACAAAACGCCAATTTCATAGGTAAGGACCTAATAGTATACTGTTTTACATTATTCCTCTCTGCATCGTATAGGGTTAATTTAAAGCCAGTAGCTTGCGAGGGCATTCCTTAATGAGATGAATAACCCAACTACTCCGAAAAGAATGCGTAAGAAGGTCTCGGCTAGAGAAATATTGAACGTACTGAGCAACCTTCATCGTTACGTAGCCATAACTGTTCTTTCATATCATCTAAATTATATATTGTAAAGTTATATGTAGCTACTTACCTCACGAATCCGATATATCAACGTCAAACAACCATAAAGATTCAAGGAAATTTTGACAATACAGCATACGAAATTTGCGAAGTGCTTGAAAGAAAAAACAAAGAAATGTTAGACACTGATATGAAATTACACATTCTTATTTGTTAATCAGTGGGATAAGTAGACAACTTCTTTTCCCACAGATGATTTCCCTTTCCGAAGCGGTGGTAGCTTGGACATACTGACTGACCGAAAAATGCTGAACCCCTATTTTTATTTCCAATAGATTTAAATTGACATTCAACAAATGATATCATGTATCTTACGTTGAAATAAACGCTTGAAGTTTAATAACAGTATAATTTAATGAATTTATTAGTTCAACAGAAATGCTCAATATTTCTATAAAACATTTACAAGGTTTTTTCATATTAAATAAAAAAAATAAATAAATATTTCGGACACTTACACCAATCATCTAGTCCCAAACTAAGCAAAGCTTGTGCTATGGATACTAGATAACGGATAAACATACATAAATATTTATATAAACATCCAAGACTCGGGAATAAATGTTCGTATTCATCATACAAACATTTACCCCTCGCGGGATTCGAACCCGCAACCGTTGGTTTAGGGTGACTAGGGTGACTGATAGGGTGACTATCCACTACACCAATCGGTCGTCAAATATGTTTACTTACTAATAGTTTTATATACCCAATAGCGCAGTCTGCAGCATCTAATAAGTTCTTATATACATGTAGACATTTTTTAACAACTGGAACTTTATCCTCGTCTGTCAGATTGTCAGCCTCAAGTTTCTTTTCCAATAATTCGCGCAACAACTTTATTCGTCTCCATAGCAATTCAAAAATATTGTTTCTTAAAACTGACGCTATTGAGCATGCCACAGCAGAAGAGGCTTGAAATATGTCAATAATTTCGCAGGAGAATTTATTACAATAGATTACTGATATCATTGCATCTAATAACACTGTACAAAATACAAAACGTGAAGCGTAATTTTGAGTACTCAGTGATTTAAACCCCATTGTCACATCTATTGTGTTCAAGTTTGTGCAAAATTTAAAGAAATACTCTTCTTTTGTGTACATAGATACAGCGATATTAAACACATATTCACACGTTATTGGTAAATAAAAAACTTGCCGAATATCACTTGATTTCAATGCAAATGGCGTCAAGAATGACATCAAGATCAGAGACGCTGAATAAATTTTTGCTAAACAGCTAGCAACGGTCGATTTGCTGAAATCGTAATAAAATCCACACAGCACTCTTAAAAACGTTAGCGTCTTTAGACATACGCATTTTCTCTGAAAAAAAATTGTTATTTTGACCATTTTGGTGTTCATAATTCAGGAATTTTCCAGTTGTGCAGAAATTTGGTAGGATAATGGACGTCGAATTGGTTGTGAAAATTCGAAGGTGCTGAAAAAGAGAGCGTTTGTTTTAAACTGGGTGTGTCTTAACAAATCTGCATATAGTATAGTAAGAGAACCCTATGGGGGAGAGAGTCAAGTGAAGCTCGACTTCCTAATTTAATACACCACGGACAGCGCCAGGGCGCAGTGAGCGTTGATGGTGGGGTACCCGAAAGGTTACCATAGGTAAAAGTGCCAATAGTAGGTATGGTAGAAGTGTTTGAACGCTCGCAAGTTGTGGACGGCTGGGACGACGTCAGTCGTACAGCGGCATTTTGACAGACGCGCGATATGCCGTGTGATGAACTATATCGGGTGTGGTCATGCTACCCATGCTGGTACAGCCCCGATAATCTTCAGGATTATAATTTTTTCTACATAGAAGAGGTAGTCATGTAGTCAATTTTTAACAAATCGGAAGCTTACTCTATGAATAGTTTGTTGCTATGGATAAATTTATTCTAATTTTAAAATTTGACTATGTTAAAATTGATCAATACAGACACACACCACACAAAGCACACAAACACACACACACAAGTTAATTGTATCGCACGTTGTAGCATTGAGGTGAAGTTAACTCTGTTTAAAGCCTTTTGCCAAAATTTATACACGTGCAATCTATGGGTCAACTATACGCAGCGGGCCTACAACGCTCTCCGAGTACAATACAATAATGCCTTCAGGGTGTTGTTGGGGCTCCCGCGGTACTGCAGCGCCTCAGCGATGTTTGCGCACGCGCACACAGACGGGTTCCACACGGTGGTGCGGCGGCGCGTGGCCTCGCTTATGGGCAGGGTGCGGGGGAGCACCAACACCATCTTGAAGACCATCAGCAATAAGCTTGACTGCCCTATCTGGCGACACTGGGTAAGAGCACATGTGAGCGTGCCCGGTGTCCCAGATAGTGGCAGATATATGAACTAGATATTTATGTGGGTATTACTAACATAGTTTTAAGTCATTTACGTACTAACATCACTATGGACTCCGGTCCGAAATAAACAAATTTTATTTTATTTTATTTTTTATTTATTTAATTGTCAACATGATAAGTCTATATTTTTCTTTGTTTACCTTTGCTTACCCAAGACTGTGAAAAAATTATTATTATTATTATTATATAGTAAGGTACTAGTATATAGTAAGGTGTTGTGAGGTTTCACTTAAAAGAATAGAACATTAAATTATTAAAGAATTATGAAATTGTTATGAATTGTTAGATATCATCTCATTCATGTGTAAAAATGAAACTCATGAAAATTATCGGAGGTTACACTCCAAAATTTCCATTCTTTAATTGGACTAAAAGGGCGTCTAATGAAGTTAATATATTTACCTTTGACCCCAGAATAATTAAATCCTGAATAAAACTACTCTTTTAGATTTTAAGGAGCAAATTTTGTAAGAAGAGTATCACTTTAACATTTATTCGTTCTAGGTTTAATAACATACTGTCAGTTGTCAACAAAAGCCCGTGTTCCATTGAATTAAGTTCAGTAGATATAATGTGAATATGTGCATAAAATCAATAGTACGAGTATAAGAATAAACCACCAACTAACAATGGTGTAATTTTCGAAACTAATTTATTAGAAGTGTGCTTCCATAATTGTAGTGATATACTACAAATAAAGTAATGAAGGTCACAATATTGTGCTCTTTATTAGATTCTATAGTAATATAACCACAGATGAAATATCAGTCGAACGTTTTATAAAGAAATGTTTAAGTACTCGGTTTGGTTGGTGGTAGGGCAATTTAAATGTCCGCCTGACTAGCTACCACCATCTTATCTAAATCTGCCGCCAAGCAGCAATGTTAATAGCATTGTTGTGTTCCGGTTGTCAGAGATAAGATAGCCAGTCCTCCAAATATGTTGAGGTTTCCGGGTCAGTACGCTTCGGGGAAGTGCACCTTCGACCTCATCTTCACTTAATATCAGGTATGATTGAGGTCAAGTACCAACCCGTTGTGTATAAAAAAAAACAAATACAGTATAGCCTCATAACAGGAGCGAACTAAGAAATGATCACAGTGAAATTTAGCTTTACGCAAATTCACTCGCAAAACGAACACCTCCTAACGTAACATTTTTCTCTCTAAAACGGAATTTAAGAAACCAACTCATAGGTAATGAAATAATAATTAAGACAAAACAAAATTAAGAAAAACGCGACCGTAGAAAACGCGGCTGGAATAGCTAACAAATAAAATAACTGTCGCGATGAAATGCGACTCGGAAAAACGTTATAAAATGCTTCCGAAGTTCTCATTTATCAAATGGAAACATAATTATAAAAAAAAATGGATATGACATATTTATTTGACACCACACTATAATAGCAACAATATTAATGATAAAAAGAAAATTACAAACAATATGCAGAAAACAGCGAGATTTTGAAATGCGGTGAGTGCAGTGTGAAGTCAAAAATGGACTCAGTCTCATCTTATGCTGTAGCAATTGTTACATCGCTGCTTTTCAGAGGAGCCCAACGTCAAGAGCCTCCGACGCGATGCGGGAAGTTGTACTAGGTGTGCAAATACATCCACACTGGTTTTCAGAGGTCAGATATCTTGGAAACGCTTCAACCCATAACCGTCAAGCTGGAACCCGGCTAGAACAATCTTACAATACAGGGTGACTTTGAATTTTCGTAATTCCCATTAACTGATGACGCCACTCTTGAATACGACCCACCTTCCCCAAGGTACCATAACCATGGCTCAATGTAAACAACATTGGGTTTACGACTCGGAGGTCGCGGGTTCGATCCCCAGCGGGGTACATGTTTAAGTACTCGGTTTGCTTGGTCGTAGGGCATTTTAAATCAATCTAAATCTGCCGCCAAGCAGCAATGTTAATAGCATTGTTCCGGTTGTCAGAGATAAGATAGACAGTCCCCCAAATGTGTTGGGGTTTCCGGGTCAGTACGCTTCCACCTTGGACCTCATCTTCACTTAACATCAAGTGTGATTGAGGTCAAGTGCCAACTCGTTGCGCATAAAAAAATATATGTGTATTACCTATATAAAGTAAACCATTCTGAAACTACCTTAGTATGGGAAGTGCAACAAAAGTTCCACTAGGAACCATAGCTTAATTCAACCGAAAATTGTTGGACTTCAAATAATAAAGGTGATTTTTGAATGGTTTACTTTATCTGGGCAATCGAAAATTTTTGGATCGAATTCGACTATTGTTGCTTGGGGGAAGTTGTTCGTAATCAGGAATGGAGTCACCAATATATCGGAATTAAACGAATTAAATTTCACCCTGTATATACACTTTCAATAAAAAAAATACTGCTTAGGAATCTTATATTATGGCAAAGGTTTAAAACTTAGAGCCAGGAGATAAAAATGCTTAAATCATTCAGTGCAGTGTAGTGATGCAGTCTGATGATGAAGTCCTCTCCTTGGTTGACCTCAGGAGAACGGTGCTTATCCCGTGTTTTATAACTCATTTTGCAATTCTCGTTACAGGACCACTGGTTGCCAGAGACAAATATCAAAGGCATTTTTACTTTGTGGTCGGCGGGAAGGGAGAGGGATCCGCCATTTTTGAAATAAAGTTTGGAAGTTTTGACCGGAACGGTTTAATATGAAATTTGCGGTTAAATACCATAATTACTTTTGTAGAATATAATTTTGATATTAACCTTTATGAGATTGAAGATTGCGAAGTGACGATTTGGGGAAAAGTTTAGATTTTAATTGATTAGACTACGAGACGTGTAACCTCTAGAAGACCATAGAAAAACATAGAATCTAATTTTATTTCGCTTAAAACATGTAATATCATTAGTATGAGGGGTTACTAAAGGGTAATATGCTGCTTAGGAATGAGATTTTAAGACGCCCTTTCTTCCATACTTCGGTGGAAGATGGGAAGTACAATGAAATTGCCGTTTTGTATGAAAAAATTTAAACGAATTTTTTTCATGTATTTTTTATTTGTATTAATCGAAGTAATCACCCATGCAATCAATGCATCTTTGCCAACGCAGTGGCAGTTTATTGATGCCCTTCTTAAAGAAATCAGCTGGACGGGAGGCAACAAATTCTTCAAAGGCATTTTGTACTGCCTCTCGGGTATTGAATTTTTTCCTGCCAAGAAGTTATCAAAATTCTGGAAAAAGTAGTAGTAGCGCAAGGTCTGGTGAGTAGGGCGGATAACGGAGAGCTTCCAACCCCAGTTCTTGCACCTTGGAGACCGTCTGCTGTGCATTATGAGGTCGCGCGTTGTCGTGCAGGAGTAGCGGAGAGGAGCGATTGACCAATGCTGGTTGGAGATGTGCCAGCTTCTCCATCATTGTGTTCAGCTCTTCACAGTACACATCTGCAGTAATGCTCATCCCGTTTGGTAAGAAGCTGTGATGAATTACACCGGCGCTAGACCACCAAACAGTGACCGTCACTTTTCTAGGGGTAAGTTTTCGTTTAGGTCATTGTTTAGGTGCTGACCCAGGATCCAACCAACTTGCTGAGCGCTTGCGTTTATCAAACAGAATCCATTTTTCATCGCAGGTAACAATGCGGTTCAAAATTCCTTCATTTGTGTGTCTGTTGAGCAGTGCAAGGCACATTTTGACGCTAACGTCGAAAGCTGCTGCTAATTCAGCCGTAGATTGTGTATCATCAGCTTCCACAATCGCCTTTAATTCGTCATTGTCGACCAAAGTCTTCGGACGACCGCGAGGTTCATTTTTCAGGTCGAAATTCCCAGAACGGAAGCGAGCAAACCAATAACAGGTGGTGCGTTGGTTTGTTGTGTTAGCTCCATAAACGTCGCTGATGTTGCGTGCCGCTTGTGCCGCGTTGCTGCCACGACGGTACTCATATTCCATAATTACTCGAATTTTTAACCTATCCATGATGACGAAAAAGATTGAAATGCGATAAAAATGTAACACTAATCAATAAACAAATGACTAATTTTGGAAAAAGAATTCCATGTTTTTAAAATAAAATTAATTTGAAATTAGAATTCTTAGCCAAACAAAAATTATTTTCATTTGAAAATACTACTGCAGAACAGCAATTTCATAGGTAAAGACCTATTATTATGTAAAAATTTGGATCTTTGTCCGTTGCTCAATTATTGCTGAACCGATTTGGTTGAAATTTGGCACACAGGTAGAAAATATCCTGAAAGAAGACAGGATACTTTTATCCAGTAAATGGTGCTACAGATAATGATAAATAACACAGGCAACATTGCGGGCTTAAAGCTAGTTTTCAATATAAATTGATGGTATACTTCGATCAGCATTGATAACTGATCAAAATTGGTAGTTACTTTGAAATAAATAGTTGCAGTTGATCAGATAAGTACATTTTCTACAACCTAACAATTGCAACCTAAGTTGCAATTAAATAGGTACTGCAATAGGTAAAAGTGAATTTGGGAGTGAATGTATAACTATGGCTTCTATTTACATAGGTCTGGCTTTGTCCCTTCGGCCCTACAGTATCATTTAGGAATAAATTTAAAGAAAATAATACATTACATTAGCATCTCCATACATTACATTAGCATCTCAATATATTTATGAAAACTTTAAAGAAAAATTGTGAATACAACATATAAAAATATTCATGTTAGTCGTTTACATAAAGTCACTAAGTCATTTAAGGGGCAAAGTAACGCTTTTCATAAGGTTCCAGTAGACATTTAAAATTTACCTTTAAATAAATTTAAAAACAACAAAAAATAGAAATCTAAATATATATAACTCAAAGGTGACTGACATAGTGATCTATCAACGCCCAGCCCAAACCACTGGACGGATCGGGTTGAAATTTGGCATGCAGGTAGATGTTATGACGTAGGCATCCGCTAAGAAAGGATTTTGATAAATTCTACCCCCAAGGGGATAAAATAGGGGATGAAAGTTTGTTGTTTGTATTTTGATAAAATCTTCCACGCGGACGAAGTCGCGGGAGGAAAGCTAGTTACTTATAAAAGTCTATTATAAAATTGGCGGCTTCCTAGAACAGAGAATAAGTCTCGCTATTCAGAGCGGGAACCCTATGCACTATGCCTCCTCGAGGAGATGAGCTAGACGCCAATTTTTCCCTTCATTCATCATCATCATATCAGCCGAAAGACGTCCACTGCATACAAAAATTAAACATTAAACAAATTAAACATTATTATATTAATATTCCTTAATATTTATTTATTTATTTATTTATTAGATTTATGAGATTTATTAGATAGATATTAATATTTACTATATTAGACGACCTGTTTGGTGTAGTGGTTAAAAATTCTGACTGCTATACCAAAAGGTCGCGGGTTCGAAACCCGCTAGGGGCATTATGTTTGTATGATGAATACAAACATGTGTTCCCGAGTTATGGATGATTTTCATATATTTATGTAGTTATTTACAAAAAAAAATTATATTTCTTTAGTTTATCAACCATCTGGTATACACAACACAAGCCTAGATGCTTGCTGTGTACCTAGGTGGGGCGCTGTGTGTTTGTGCAAAGACATTTATTATTTATTTATTTATTTTATTCGGGATTTGGTTACGTATGGTTTGTCAACGCCAACAATAGAAGGTGAACGCATATTATTATGGCTTCAGTAGAGAATATGCAACGGATATGAAAATGTATTTGTGTAGTTTATCAACCATCTGGTATCCATAATACAGGCCTAGTTGCTTAGTGTGGAACTAGATGGCGCTGTGTGTATGTACAAAGATATTTATTTATTTATATTTGAATAATAAATCATACTAAGTTTTGGATTGTATTTTATAGTATAATAGTTTACCAACGTAATGAATTTTGTTCCAAATATATATTTGTATTAAATTACAAGCTTTTATTTAGTCTGAAATGTTCGTATGTTTGTCCGTTTCAAAATTTGCAGAGCATTAACCAATTGCTGGTACTCGTATCTGATTGAGCTGAAATATGGCATATTTATGTAAGTTCGATGACAATGCAATATTATGGTACCATCGAGCTGGAGCCGGGATGTAGGGCCTGGAACTCTCTGATGGCAAATCGCAAGGTATTCGAATTTGGGCTCGTTTGTTTTGTTGCCATGAGAACTTTCCATTACGCATGATAACGAGGGTCTGAAGATGGAGCCAGAAGATTGCCATTGGGTCTCTTTGACGGACTTTATGTACTCGTCTTTGTATTAGAATAATATGATGATGGAGCATTAAAAGCTTGTTTCGGAAGTATTTAAAATATAGAACTTATTTAAATTTAATACGTCATAAAATTACCAACTGTAAGATTAAACAGTAACAAATTAAATTGTGCATCGCCCATGAAATTAATTAATTACTTTAAACGGTTTTCCTTAGTTCACATTCAATTAACAACAAAAACAGGCAATTGGTTCCAAGTCGAGCACTGAACTTAATTAAAGATAATAATATCTTTTACAACTCGGGCTTTACGAGCTCATAACTTAAATCAGAGTTTCTCAAACATTAGAACGTGAGCCCACTTAATTGAACCGAACGTAACGTAATTTATTCTAATTTTAGTATTTGATTATGTTAAAACTGGTCAATACAGACACACAAATAAATGCACACAAACACACCGCCTCCGTGGCTCAATGTTAACAACATTGGGTACAATCCCCGGCGGGGTACATGTTTAAGTACTCAATTTGGTTGGTGGTAGGGCATTTTAAAATGTCCGCCTGGCTAGCTACCACCATTGTTTTCTAAATAGATAGATAGATAAAGCGTTTATTTGCATATTACAGAAACACATACAAAAATATTCGACGCAACAATAATTCTGCTTGGTGTTATTCTTACACAATGTAGCCTTATTTCACAGTAATAAAAATAAAAACTAAAATTAAATACAACTGTTACAACTTATAATAGAGTTGTATGTGTATCTGTACCACAAATGGGCCATCGCTCAGTGTGGATCCTCACCTATAGCAGTAAGACACTGATTTTCAGGTAGTGCCCTGCGAGAGAGAGCGAGGGTAGGGAACTAGTGCAAAAATTTTCAATAACAACCATAAGTAAATCTGTCGCCAAGAGGCAATGTTAATAGCATTGTTGTGTTCCGGTTGTCAGGGATAAGATAGCCAGTCCCCCATATATGTTGGGGTTTCCGGGTCAGTACGCTATCACCTTCGGCTTCATCTTCACTTAACATCAGGTGTGATTGAGGTCAAGTGCTAACCCGTTGAGGATAAAAAAAAAAAAAACTTCGCGAGCATCAAAAGATATGCACACGCATGGCACGGGCTCGACTCGAGTTTGAAGAAGTGAGTGAGAACCACTGAACAGATCCGATTGCCGGAAGGCTAAGTAGCCGTTTTTTGTACTGTCAAGCCCCAGAATGGGGAGAATTGGCCATAGGGATAAGGAAAAAGGTCGAGAGTCAAGCAAATGTGCCACCGGGAAAGAGCCCCGAGCAAGTATTGGGCATATATCTCAAAGAATCGGCCCGTATAACCATGATGGTTAATGGGGCCATGGAAAGGTGGAGTGTTTGTATATCAGGTGACCACTAATCTGACACAAAACCACCACTGAGCCCGCGTAGTGGCTTATGGTCCATACCCTCTCCCAGTGAGAGAACTTTGTACCCCAACAGTGAGGGCGTGTAAGGGTGTTAATGATGAAGCGTTAACAGTATTATAATTTTTAAATATTCATATTTTTGCCCATTTTTGTTTTGGTTATTTATTTAGTTTAGGTAATACGTTACTCGATAAGAGCCCAAATAGTGGGGGCGTAAAGGTGGGAGATAACGCTCTGCCCCATTTTCTAGCTGGTTATTTACTTGGTTTCATCATAACTACCTATATGTTCTTGATAATTACAGTTACGCCATGGTTTTTATGGCCAAAGCTCTCACCTTGATGATCACATTAGATAAATTTTTAGATCAATCGCTGTTTTACAAATGGTCGGGTAGAAAGTTCAATCAATCATTCAATCATTACAGTAGAGTTAAATATAGTTAGGGACTATAATTCTATGTGGAGACTGGTGCCTGAACTATGGAAATCCGTGTCTCAGGTAACCAGGTCTCCACCCCACGGTTTACTAAAACAACAAAGAAAAGTTAGCATTGATAAAAAAGTAAAATAGAGACAATGGAAATAATTATTGTATATAGTATGAGTGCATTTGTGTATTGCGTGTGTGAATTTGTGATTGAGTAAATTGGGAATCTATGTCTACTTTTTAAACATTTTAAATCTTCAGAAAGTAGCCCCGACATAATAAAGTAAAGCAATAGTAAAGCTTATAAACAATCCGTGTTTAACCCTTAATTACTCGCGCGTAAAAATTCAGATAGATGCTTGTGTGGGGTTCTTACGGACTACTTGTATGACAAACTTTTGTTTTTTTGTTAAGGTATCTGAAAAATCAACAAAAACAAAAACACTGAGCGTCCGTAGAATTGAAAATTATTAATAATAATGTCACACGTTATAACTCTATTTTGTAGACAATCAGCACATAGGATAGTCAAATGGTCTTTACAAATTTGGCGCATCGTGATTTAATTTTCACGCTTAAGATCTTGGACAAGGATATGCCTTTGAAAGTTGATAGAGGGGGTGTCGTAGAAGATTCGGGTTTCTCAATTTCCATACCTCTCTTCTAATGTTTTTGCAATGGTTCTATAAAAGTCTCCTCATCCTCCAAGGAATTGCTCGCGCGGGGTCCGACTGAACGCCAGACTTACTCTCCAGACACATCAAAGCAACTCTGGAACACTCACGCAAATGAATTATGAAGTAATGAGCGCTTTAGGAAGCTACTAGACGCGTAGTCATAAAATTTGAATTATAAAACACACCGTTGATGTGCACCGGTGCCCAAATGAACACCGCGTGAATAGATAAGGGTCAAAACCCTAAATCTTAACTCTGTTATATATTTATTATGAACATCTTAGAAATAACTGAAGCGATGACGTCTGGCAAACCAATCTTGCCTGATAAAGGATGCGAGCTTTGATATAACAAGTCCCGGTAGTTGTTAAAAATATTGCATTCACGTACCTGTACGAAATAAATTTCTTCAAGTGGGGTGTCGCAAAAAAAAAGGTTGAGAGCCTCGGGCTTAAACGGCCTATCGCTGAGGTTCGACATCTCGTTTACGATTATAAAGGGAAGATCTTTGATCTCTGATTTAATGTAAGTCTCAGAACTCTGCTTAATTAATCAGTTTTTAAAGGAAACAAAAATTAAACTAAATTCACAATGTACGAGAATGCGGGGCGTGGTCAGAAGCACGCAAACCTTAACTTTAATCCAAATTGACCTTCATTATCATCGTAGCCCAGGAGCATCGGTGGCTCAGCGGTTAAGACGAGGTCTCCCAATTTCTGAGGTCCGGGTTCGATTCCCAGGCAGGCCATGTACCAAAGTGTTTTTAAATTTAATTTAATTAGTTATGTGTATTTATCCGACTGCTCTTAAACGGCGAAGGAAAACATAGTGAGAAAAATTGCATGATTGAGAAATTAAAATTCTAGGGCACGTGAAGTCCCCAACCCGTATTGTCAGAATCAGATTTGATGACGGAGAACTGGATGGAAACGGTCTGCTCTAGCGACTTCCACCATGTGAGTGCACATCCTACGCTGCGCTAGCTGGTGCGTGGTCTCCACTCGAGGACCTTAATGCCCCACCGGCCATCAGGTCTTTGAGCTTTGTGAGCTGCCCACGACAACCCAGTAAAACCGGGACCATGTCAGTGACTTCCGTCTATCTTCACTCCTTCCTCTCTATAGCTCGTTACGTGACCTTGAGCTCTCTTATGAGGATTCCTATGTAATTACTCCTTGGGAATATTACGTCCAGCAGTGTATTTGAATATTCCCTAATCCGTAATCCGCAATTTTACTAAAAGGTCACTTCCCTCAAACCAACTAATTTTCCATCCCTTGCACATAAAAAACAACAACAAAATAATAACACCCTCATTGCCTGAAACCTAATTTAAATCATAAAAAGAAATATCCTTTACCTTCGTTTTGTTTTTGGGTCTGTGTTTTTATTATATGAGAGAAGCTTCCAATTATGATGAGACTTTTGTCGAGAAGTTGCTATAAATTCCCTATTCGTAAATATGTATTATACAACAACAGAGCATTCTGAGCAACCTCCCAAAGGGGAGACCTGATTGTGTCCGTACCGTTACCTTTATTTTATACTTGCCTAGTAGTTTTCCTTATCATATAATAAACTAGCGTGCGTCTGCGACTTCGTCCGCGTGGACTTCGTTCCAGTAGCCTAATTTTTCTTAACCTAGAGATTTAATCGAGGGCGGAAAGAAGTTGTAACGAGGTGTACAACCTCTTCTAAATTCTGTCTTCTTTTCGGTAATCTCTTTGGCGTTTTCTCTTTTGGAACATTATTCAAAATTCTGAATTCTAAATTATTTTCAAAAACTAGGCAGTCTTAACGCAACTTGCGAACTGAAACTATTCTTTCCATTCTTTCTTTTATTTCTTTAAATTATTACATAATTTATAATGGTAAAGTATTTATAATGGTGGGTAATAGCTGAAAATCAGTGTTTTGCTTTCTGAGCAATTATATATACTGAGCTATGGCCCATTTGTACGGCTGTAGCACACACATACTCTAGTGTATCCTGATGTTACTTTTATGAATTGTTATAACATATGTTTATCCAATTGCTTTGGAACTTATGGTATGTGTGTGACTGGAGATACAAATAAACGATCTATCTATCTATCTATCTATCATAAGTTTTACAAGTGCCTATACCTTCTTCCTGTCCTTCACCATCTTCACCGTTCATCAGTGGCTGCAGTCCTGGTAGGGGCTTGAAACCGACGACCCTGAACCTCATCCTCTCTACAGCGCCCGTTACCTACGTAATACCTCCAGCAGCTGAGCGCCCGTCGTACCGCGACATTGGCGCCCAACGTGGGGCTCGAACCCACGCGACCCTGAGATCATTCTGCTCTCTATGGCGCCCAATTCTTACGTCTTCCTACAGCACCTGAGCGCTCGCAGTACCGCGACAAAGTCATTACTCCACCGACAATAGCTCTTAAATTGAAGAAGAAGTGGGGGAAATTGTACGCTTGTAAAGTAGAATACAAAATAATACAGACAATACAATAAACAAATTATTATTATTATTATTAATCTATGAATTGGAAGCTTTTGAGATGTGGTGCTGGAGAAGTATGGAACGTATCAGCTGGACAGAGAATAAAACGAACGAAGAGGTTTTAAATATAGTAAGGGAAAAAAGGAAATTGTTAGGAGTAATTGAGAATAGAAGAGGGAAAATGCTGGGATGATTTCATCAAAACCATAATAGAAGGAAGAAGAGAGGGGAAAAGAAAAAGAGGAAGACCGAGAATAAGCTACATGCAGAAGATAAAAGAGAAGTTGAACGTCGTGTCGTATTAGGAGGTCAAGAGGAAGGCGGAGAGCAGAGAGATATGGAAAAATCTCCACCGACAAGAGCATGGCTCCTAAATCATATGAATGAAAATGAAATCTATGAATGAAGATGGATGTGTGGTGTACTAGAATGGTTAAGATGAAGAATCAGTATATCAGAGGAAGTCTGAAAGTGGCACCAATAACAGAAAAGTTGAGAAGTATAACCTATTACTTGGTTTGGGCAGGCTGAAGAAGGTGTGGATAGATTGCGTGAGGAATATATATGTTTTTTTTTTCACAATATCATATTTTATGTAACTTCTGTGATTTTCTTTAATCTTGTATCAATTTTTTTTTGGGGGGTTTGGCTTGGAAACGTACAGCTTCTCCACTGTTCGGGATACTCTGCATTAATTAATTATTAATTGACATATTAATTGTACTGTGCTATGAAAGAAATTCGATTGGAAAATTATATAATTAATAAAAAGGTTGAGGAGTAATAAATAGGTTACGATGGTTTGGGCACATTATGAGGAAGGATGAAAGGCATGTAATGAGACGAGTGTTAAGTATGAATGTGGAGGGATACAGAGATAGAGGAAGACCGAAGAAGGTGTGGGTAGACTGTGTGAGGAATGATGTATGTGAAAGGGGTGAGTACGGAGATGACGGCTGATAGAGGAGAGTGGAAGAGGAAGATATGTTGTGCCGACTTCACCTAGAGTGGCATATAAAGGTAGGAAAATGAAAATGAATGATTATTAATCTATAACAGTGGTCTAATTTGAGCAGCGGACGTTTCAGCCATGTTGGGCTTTGACTTATATTGTACGAGCACGCTGTACATTATTTTTATGCCGACTGTACGCCCGTATTTCCACGTCTACATATTCTCTTTAGTGCAATAAAGGCGGATGTACAGTGGTTTTCCTAATACAATTTCCCGTGCTGACTAACATTAATTAACATATAACAGCTAACATATATTAAATTACAATTAAATATTAAAAATTAAAAGGCATAGAACTCCCTTCCGTCGTCAGTCTTTCCTGAATCCTACAACCTTGGGATCTTCAAGAGCAGGGTGAATAGGCATCTACTGAGATCGCGTGCTTCATCTTCGGCCACATCATCACTTCCCATCAGGTGAGATTGTGGTCAAATGCGTATCCAGTTAACCATAAAAAAAAAACAAAAAACATACAGTTTAAGGTGTTTGGGATAAGCCCCAATATTTTTGGACCTTCGAGCCGGATATGAACCAGCGACCTATGGATATGGATAATGTTTTTCGTTTCCGAAATATGTAGCTACTGCACATGTTTATACTTCCATCATATTGTATGGCCATGTTAGACACAAAATAAAATCGCATCATATCACAAAGCTTTGTTAGCGAATAACTAGGGATCACGGGCAGAAGTTATCTTCCCAATTTCCTGTAATCGTATCCTGTTCCGTTTCGCGTCGTATTCTTTTTACATTCCTATAACCTTCGAACAGCTGATTAAATTGAAAATATCTTATGGTTGCGTAGGTTGTCGTCTCTTCCCGTGGGCGTTTGAAATGGCAATTTAGAGGTTCACAGTATTTTCAACTCCCGACGAAAAGCGACGGACGAATAACATCCATGACATGATAGCGTTTTGTGTATGTGTGTGTCTAGTTTTTTCCCGGATCTATCTCTACGTGGTACGACTTCAGTGCCCTTTTCTTATATTAGGTCCTTACCTATAAAATTGGCGTTTTGTTTGAAGAATTTCATTAACACTGTTTTCTCCATAGAAACATTTTTGATTTTTTTTGGGAACGGCAAATTCAAATTTAGCTAAACTGTGTGTATTATCGGATATATAGCATTAAGTTAAGTATAGGCAGCGTTAATTTTTAAAGTAACTGCTTTATAAAAGTTTCAGCGAATCTAATAAATGATTACGGGAAGCACATGAAAAGAACTCTGTTCAAATTTTTTTTATTATGTGATTTAGCCTAGAAATTCAATCAATCAATCAATCAATCATTTATTTATTTGTGATACACAGGTGTACAGGTTGTTTTGATACATTAACTTATAAATATGATCTCTGTGATCAGCCAAATTGGCATACAAATATGGTAGTCATGTTAAAATAGTAATGAAAAATAAATAGCAGAATAAATTATATCCGCTAAACAATAACAGTAACATAGAATGAATAAATATTAAACAATTAAATATATTATGTATCAATTTCAAATTTTAAATTATGTATTTTAAATTAAAAAATATTTCATGCGAAACCTTGAAATAATATTCCATTTTCCAAATAAAAAACAAATTTGGATATAGCTTTGAAAATCGAAGGAATTGGTACATATGATTAACGAAGAAAAAAAACTCCAATTTCATAGGTAAAGACCCAGTATTAACGACTAAACGAAGCGGTGTCTCAGGATCCTAGCAAGTGGAAGGATGTGGTCTCTGCCCACCCGCATGGGAAACAGGCGTGACTTCACGTATGTATGTACGAAGCCGTTCATACGATCTACAAGTTAGGCTCCAGAGTATCTCTGAGGAATAAATTTAAAGAAACCAATTTATTAACATTGGCGTCGCAATATATTTACGAAAAAGTTAATCGTACGTTAGAAAGAATCTGCAATTGTTTGGGAAAAACTGTGAAATACAATATGTAATACAAGATATAAAAACAAACTGGTGCATATCAGTCGCTTACACAAAGTCACTAAGCCATTCAAGGGATAATGTATACGCTTTTATAATAAGATCCCGGTAGACGTTCAAAATTTCCTTAAAAACAAACTATGTGCTAAACTGCTATTATAAGATTTTTGAAGAAGTAATCCACCACGCAGGCCCGGCGCGGATTGGTGGTTGGGTCAGGGAAGTGGCCAATTCACAGTCAGTGTATTTAAGTCGCCTGTGTAGGCCACCGACTTGGCTTAACGTTTGCCTTCAAATGAAAATAACCGAGATTAGTTAACGTGCCAAATACCAAAAGGTCGCGGGTTCGAATCCCGCTAGGGGCATATGTTTGTATGATGAATACAGACATGTGTTCCCGACTTATGGATTGTTTTTCATTTGTATGTGTATTTATTTACAAAAAAAAAAGTATTTGTGTAGTTTATCAACCATCTGGTATTTATAATGCAAGCCTAGTTGCTTAGTGTGGAACAAAATGGCGCTGTATGTATGTGCAAAGATATTTATTTATTTATTTATTATAATAATTATTAGTTTGCTAGGCTTCTTCGTGAATAACAATCTAAGGTGTGATGGTGGTGTTGAAAGCCCTTGCGCGCGATTGGGTTGGCCCAATAAGGATATTATTTATTTATTTATTATAATACGAGTTAAACACGTTAACTAATCGGTCTCGGTGGTTTTCATTTGAAGGAACTCGTTAAGCCAAGTCGGTGGCCTACAGGGGAGACTTAGAAACACTAACTATCAGTGGCCACTAATCTGATACAAATCCATCAATCCGCACTGGGCCCTCGTGGTGGATAGCTAGGGATGTAAAGCGGTAAAATACGGTAAAAAACGATATCTTTTTTTACGGTAAAATTTGGTAATATTCGGTAAAAAACGTATTAAATTACTACTTAAAAAAAATATCACGTTCCCGCAGGAAAATGCGGCGGCAGCATTGTGTTTTCACTACGATTTCGTGCCATAATTTTCACAAACAAGGTAGGTTTCGAATAAACATTATGATTACTCATGCGCGTATAGTCTGCCGGACAAAACCAAGTAAACTAATCGCCGCTTGCTCAGTCGCCCACCAACAGCGGAACCAAAGACTACAATGTATATACGGAGATAGACGGGTATGTTGGCGTTTGCAAGCGACTTGGGTTCACAGCGCCATCTATCCGCAATGATGTGTAACTAATCTCGTCAAGGTCATGAAACCTAGCTGTACCTACCTAAACCTGGCAGCTTGATAGTTACTTCAGAGATTTATTTTCAATGAAACATTGAAATTTCAATTGTTTCATCAAAATTTCAATGCTGTCATCGAAAATAAACCTCCGAAGTAACTACACATATTATCTAGTTAGGTATCGGTATACAATAAAACACAATTGGAAATGGAAAGTGGAAAAAATGCGCGTAGACATCCAACGACAGCCGACATTATTCTCAGTGTTGCCAAATCATCATTACTTTATGTGTTTTACTTTCACAAAACCTAATGCTATCTCAAATATGAAAATTTAATAACTAGGCAAGAAAAAAATCACTTTAAATATACTTAGGTACATATAGTTTATTTGTTTTTGAGAAAATATAGACTTTAAATATTTTACATGGTAATCATGGTATAAACAAGTTATGACATATGGCGGCTAGGTGGCGCTAGTCTCTATTGGGACGGGAGTAGGTATTTGTTCTAAGAGACCACAGCATGAGCGGAACGGCAAGGGTGCACAATATGGCGGACTGCACTAAATCGGCAACGTCGCATGATTTTGCAAATATAGACGCGTGCGGGCTTTAAAACTTTTTTTTTATGGTTGACTGGATTCGCGTTTGACCACAATCTCACCTGATGGAAAGTGACGATGTGGTCGAAGATGAAGCACGCGACCCCGTAAATGCCTATTCATTCTGCTCTTGAAGATCCCAACGTCATAAGTCATCGATTATTTTACCATATTTATAATAAAAATTGAAGTGACCAAGTGTAAGAAAAGGTGAATGTCGTGTCGTACCAAGAGGTTAAAACGAGGGCGGAAAGTAGAGAGACGTGGTCGTTACTCCACCGACAGGAGCATAGCTTTTAAATTGAAGAAGAAGATAATAAAAATTACCGTATTTTACCTGCGTTTTCGTTAAAATTACTTAATTTTGCATCACTAATTATGGCTCTCTCAGTTAGAGAACGCTGTGCCCCAGCAGTGGGGACGTTATTGATGGTGTCTTACTAATAAAGCTTGACGAATTTCATTTTGCAAAACCACCCACACCCAAATGTTGCCAATATGTCGACGTCTCAAAGATTGCCAGACCCGATTTAGGATTATAGTATAAAATATTGCTACACTAATAAGTGTAAATAGCTGGCAACGTTCGGATCGGACCTTGCTTTGACCCCAAGCTTAAGCATTTTATGACTTAAGTTGGCGAAATCTAGGGATAAGTATACTGTACCTAGTAAAGCCCCTAACGTTGTAATAAAACGCTACATTGTTAGACCTGGTATATAAAGTTAGCAACAAGTTATTTCGGGATATAGTTATAAATACTTTCAGGCTTGGATGCGAGCATTAGACCGTTCCAAAAAGGGCTTAAAATAACGCTTTTTTAAGAAATCGATCCCGCTGTCCTCATAAAATTTTATGTTTTACAAAGTGAATTGGTAGCTTTGTATTTCTACCCTACTGCCTAAGGAAGGGGGATAATGTTTTTCGAAAGCATGTGTATATGTCCGTTTCTTGTATCTTGTATATAAATATGCTGTCGGGTTCCTTGACTTTTAAATACCTATAAATACATATTTTATATATTTTGTATTTTACGGCGGCCATGTTGGATTTTTTATCATACAATATATCCTATGACACTCCGGGTACCAAAACATTACCCCCCTTGTAATGTTTTTCGAAAGCATGTGTATATGTCCGTTTCTTGTATCTTGTATATATATATGCTGTCGGGTTCCTTGACTTTTAAATACCTATAAATACATATTTTATATATTTTGTATTTTACGGCGGCCATGTTGGATTTTTTATCATACAATATATCCTATGACACTCCGGGTACCAAAACATTACCCCCCTTGTAATGTTTTTCGAAAGCATGTGTATATGTCCGTTTCTTGTATCTTGTATATAAATATGCTGTCGGGTTCCTTGACTTTTAAATACCTATAAATACATATTTTATATATTTTGTATTTTACGGAGGCCATGTTGGATTTTTTATCATAAAATATATCCTATGATACTCTGGGTACCAAAACATTACCCACCTTGTAATGTTTTTCGAAAGCATGTGTATATGTCCGTTTCTTGTATCTTGTATATAAATATGCTGTCGGGTTCCTTGACTTTTAAATAACTATAAATACATATTTTATATATTTTGTATTTTACGGCGGCCATGTTGGATTTTTTATCATACAATATATCCTATGACACTCCCGGTACCAAAATGAATCTAACGGCACCATGCATTTCGAAATCGGTCAAACCTTTTAGGTTACAGGTGCGCCAAAGAAACGGACATACATACATGCTTTCGAAAAACATTACAAGGGGGGTAATGTTTTGGTACCCGGAGTGTCATAGGATATATTGTATGATAAAAAATCCAACATGGCCGCCGTAAAATACAAAATATATAAAATATGTATTTATAGGTATTTAAAAGTCAAGGAACCCGACAGCATATATATATACAAGATACAAGAAACGGACATATACACATGCTTTCGAAAAACATTACCCCCCTTCCTTGGCAAGCGGGTAAAAATCTGGTGATTAAGGTGATTTGCTCGATGGTGTTTGTTGAGTTTTGGCCTAAAATTCTCTTTCCACGGCTTTTTTCGTCGAATTTGCTCTCTTAAATGGTACATACCTATTTTCCGAGTAATATCTTGGAGTATTTGCAGTCGGCTTACCTGAAAAGGAAAGATTATTCTATCATTAATTATTTATTTATTTGGGTAACCTTCATCCCCAATTCTTTGTTGTGCACGGCCCGCACCCAAAGTATTTACCAGTATTAATTGGGGAAATTTAGGCCGCTTACAACTTTTTCGGCGAAACTTTTAATTACTCCTGTTTCATTTTATTGTTGTACAAACAATCACGTTGTTTACGCCCTAAGTGTTAAGCGGGTTCGGGAACTTTAGTTTTATTACGTTGCTGTTGTAAATAGACTTGTCTCATCGTCGTGTAGGTCGTTGAAATAATCAAAATGGCATCACATTATTTTATACTAGCTTTCCATCCGCGGGTTCGCCTGCGGAGAACAACTTTATCGCGGAAATTTGTTTATCCCGCTGGAACTACTTACTTTATCGGGATAAAAAAATCTTAAGATCCCAAGGTTGTAGGATTCAGGAAAGACTGACGCCGGCAAGCAGTTCCATGCCTTGGCTGTTCGGATGATGAATAAAGATGATAAAAGAAGAAGAAAGAAAAAGGAAGATAAAAGTACAATAAAGCGTTTACAAACAAACAAAAACAAACAAAGAATCGCACTTCTTGCGTGCGAATGTTCGGTATATTAACTATGTACGGGTGGAATCCCTCCCTACGCCTAGTGGTCCGAAGATGGAAGGGCGACGGTGGAATAAGATTATATAATTCCAACGCACACTCACCGAAGTGCATCCTGTAAAAGACTTAGCAGTAGCAGATCATATTTACTTATTAACACCCGATGAGAAACGACGTGGTTATGTGTTTGACTGCGTTGTGTGTCCCGTCAATATCGGCGCACCCCTACACTGTTGGTTGCGAGCCTTAGCCTTTGATGTTAGGTTGAACATGTTGAAGATTCTTTCGCACTAGAGTTCATCGATGAAGTGGTCTGTGGCTGTATGAATTATTGCATGTAATTCCAACGCACACTCCCCGAAACGCATCCTGTAAAAAACTGATAGACAGGCGACTTTGCGACAGTGTTCAAGGCTCTGCAATTTAGCAGTCATCGAATTATCACCTATGAGTTTCATGGCACGTCGTTCTACAAACAAACCCCAACAAAATCTGGCCCGGGTAATGTATAACATACCCACAATGAGGACTAATGAGAAGCTGTTAGAGCTGGAAGAGGATTTCCTCTTCTCATACTCGTAGGTAGGTTATATTGGGATATAGGGTTATAGTTCGAAGAGAGGGTGAAGACATGATAACCCTGAAGTTTGGTATTCGGTTTTGGTTTCGAATTATCATCTATGAGTGATATCACCAATCTCATGACACGAATTTGGCATGGCATGGAACAAAATTTGCACCCAATTTACTGCTAAACGCAAATTTTCTCCGTTTCTTACTTCAATGCTCAGGTTGGTTGGAAGGATATCTTAAAGAGATAAATCCACCTTTGTACATGTCCTGTTTGTACTCTGTTATATGTAATTTTTTAGTCCAATAAAGAATCTAACTAATATTATGAATGCGAAAGTTGTTTGTTGCTCAATCACGGCCAAACGGATAAACGGATTTGGATGAAATTTGGCACATAGGTAGAATACACCCTGGATTAAGAAATAGGATATTTTTTATCCAGATAGAGTGAGTAGTTCTCGCGGAATAAATAGATTTCCACGATAGAGTTATTCCACGCAGATGAAGCTGCGGGTTAATAGCTAGTAGCATAATATCAATGTTGTGTTCCCATTTCCGGTAGCATGGCCTTACATTGGTAAAGTTACTGTACTTAATATATATTTTATCATGCGAAATAGGCCATGATTACTTTTGGAACTCATTATGTCATACTAAAGTTCAATAGTGATCTGGCGTAACTTTGATCGATAGCATACGAACCTACCGTACGTACGTATTTGTATGCCCCCATACACACTGCTCAATAGGTACTCGGTAAGCCAGACAGATTGACGTATTATGACGGATGCGATCGCATCGTATATTGCCTACTCAATTATTTTTTGTACATGTATTTTTGTTCTTTGTACAGTCGGCAACACAATTAAGGTAGCAGACCTCTGTTTATAAAGAGTCTAAGGGGAAAATAAGTTAGAATAGAATCAACCCGTACCTTCCCGTGGATGTCGTAAAAACGACTAAGGGACTTTCCACCAAGAAACATCTATAATTTTGCACGTTTCCCTGCTCGCTGTCACGTGTGCATTTCTGTATATTTCTAAAGATGAACGATGGATGTTGTTTCAAACATTAAACTCGTTTGGAACACCGAACACTATTGTTTGGAATACCTCTGACCACCCCATTTGGGATATAGGTCGAGACGTTATGTATGCATGTTTACTAATTTATTTAATATATTAGGTCCTTACCCATGAAATTTGCGTTTTGTATGAAGAATTTAATTACGACTGTTTTCTCCATACAAACATTTTAAATTTTTTTTTGGGAAGAAATGATTATGGGAAGCACATGAAAAGAGCTCTGTTCAATTTTTTTTATTATGTGATTTAGCCCAGAAATTAAAAAATATTTCATGTGAAACCTTGAAATAATATTCCACTTTCCAAATAAAAAACAAATTTAGATATAGCTTTGAAAATCGCAGGAATTGGTACATATGATTAACGAAGAAAAAAAACTCCAATTTCATAGGTAAAGACCCAATATTTGATTCATCAATCTGATTTAAATGATGTTATGTATGTATGTCATTTCAGTTTAACTAGAGTGTATCTACCTACACATGTTATACACCGATCAAGATGTAAACGAAAATATAACAAGATCCAACCTAAACCCATCAAACAATATCATAAAATTTAAGCGTGCCAATCTATTGTGTTGTCGACTGTACTAGAATAGTTTTGATATAATTTGATGGATTTGATAATGGAACGGGTTTGGTGCCTGAACGAAAATTATTGCTGCAGAGATAGATGAGTCATATGCATGTCGGTGATACAATTATTGCTGCAGAGATAGATGAGTCATATGGATGTCGGTGATACAATTATTGCTGCAGAGATAGATGAGTCATATGGAAGTCGGCGATACAATTATTGCTGCAGAGATAGATGAGTCATATGGATGTCGATGATACAATTATTGCTGCAGAGATAGATGAGTCATATGGATGTCGGTGATACAATTATTGCTGCAGAGATAGATGAGTCATATGGATGTCGGTGATACAATTATTGCTGCAGAGATAGATGAGTCATATGGATGTCGGTGATACAATTATTGCTGCAGAGATAGATGAGTCATATGGATGTCGGTGATACAATTATTGCTGCAGAGATAGATGAGTCATATGGATGTCGGTGATACAATTATTGCTGCAGAGATAGATGAGTCATATGGATGTCGGTGATACAATTATTGCTGCAGAGATAGATGAGTCATATGGATGTCGGTGATACAATTATTGCTGCAGAGATAGATGAGTCATATGGATGTCGGTGATACAATTTATATAAATTACTCCTTCTCGACGCATGCAGCCAGATTATGGAATGCACTTCCCACTGGTACAAGCGATAGCGAATCCCTACCCATTTTTAAAACTCGACTAAAGGAACACTATCTCAAGTTGTCTCAGTAACTCAGTCAGCCTATTTATAGATATCTATATAAGTATTTAATATATTATATATATATATATATATATATATATATATATATATATATATATATATATTATACGTAAGTATTTATTAATATGTATTTTAGTATATAGGCTTTTATATTATGTATTTATTGTATGTAATATCCATATATGTTTTGGTCTTATAAAATATAATTCTATATATAAACCATTATTGCTATAAATCTTAATGTTTTGTCTTTTGTCAATTGTGTTCCCATAACAGTGATGTTTTGTTAATGTATTGTTCTATATTTTAAGTATCGCTCTTTATCTGCAATAAAAAACTTTAAATTCGTTTTTCCTTCCGAGGGTTTGCTGGAAGAAATCTCTTACAGAGATAAGCTCGCCTTTTGTGTATTGTCATTTCTGTCCTGTGTTTGTTCAATGTATGTTTGTATACTTATATATGCAATAAAGTGTTAAAACAAAGTTATTGCATGATCAGCAAGTCTACATGATCCCCTCTCAAAACTTTATGGAGACTAATAAAGGCTCATTAAGATGATCTAACATACATTCCGTGCGTCACGTACAAGCCCCATTGGGTACGTGTAACAGGGTAAACTTTACTTTAATTACATCTGCCGCCGTAATCAGACGAATGGCCCTTCGGAATTACTAATAATTAGATCTATTAGACGTGGTGACTTCAAAACTGATCATTTTGACTCGTAATTTCTTTTGTTTTTGTTAGTAAGTAAAAGTGTGTGTTTTTGGGCGTGCCTCGTTTCTGTAGAATCAGAATTGTTCGCTAAATCGCGTAGTGACAGTGGACACGCCAACATTTATGCAAGAAAAAAAGGATTTAAAAAAAAACGACTTCAAAAAACCCGGAAAAATATTTTAATTAAACTACTGCAATAATAATAACTGAAAAGTATAAAATAATAAACCAGAGCAGAATCTTCTTTATAGATAGATATACACTATTATATATAATGAGAATACAATACAATTTATATGCTATACAATAATAGTTAGGTATAATAATGAAATTAAAAATATATACAATAGGTACTTTTTGAAGTCGGTGCCTGCCTAGCCTATAAAATATAGAATAATTAGTGTATAATAAACTAGTGTATGATTACACAAAAACTACTGGACCGATTGCGCTGAAATTACAATGGGACCAACTCGACGGTATCCCCTTGCATTTACAAAAAGAACCATGTGAATCAACCGCCAAATCTCGGAGATATCGGTGTACATACAAAAAAAGTGGTTGTTGTGTGGTTGTAGTGATAGAGCCACGCTGTAAGCTATTAGCTTGCAACATGAATGGGCCGGCTCGACCGGGGAAGTACCACCCTCTCGCAGAAGACCGACGTCCGAGTAGTGGCATTTTGCCACTGCGCTTCGTCCGGTGAGCGAGGGCGCCGGAGGCCCACCTTCCAGTTTCTCTCCAGAATGGTAGCGGTATTTAAAGAGTTAGTACCCCAGGAGGGTACCAGCACTGCTGGAGAATCCCTCATCGCTCAGGCTGCCCTACTTATTCTGGGGTGGACACCTTCCTCAAAGGCCGGCAACGCATCTGTGACCCTTTTGGTGTTGCGGGTGCCCATGGGCGGCGATGATTGCTTTCCATCAGGTGACCCGCATGCTCGTTTGCCGCCCTCTCATATAAAAAAAAAAAAAAAAAAAAAAAAAATACGCCCCGAATACAAAACCTCCTCATTTTTTGAAGTCGTTTAAAAATGACGTCACTAGTAGCAATAGTACGCAGTAGTATTTATTTATTTATTGTAACTGCTACATGTACACAATACTTATGCTAATAACAGTAATTATAGTATAGTACCAACAGCATCTTGAAGACCATTGCGGAGAGATACGACACTCCCATACTAAATCGCTTCGTTCATTTGCTGACCAAGCGGATGGAATAAGTAATCTGTTAGATCTACAAATGAAGAGCAGATGATTCTATCGCATACGGCAATTCACAGAGATAAATAAAAAAAAAATGTTTCACTTATATAGACTTATATAATGTACTTAGAATTAATTTTCGGTGCCAAAGTGGTGTCAAAGTCCATGTCAGCATCAGTTGCAGTCTAGAAGTAGACTACAAGGCTGGTTTTGGAAATGAAATGAAATGAAATGAAAATCATTTAGTCATGTAGGCAATACAATATGCACTTATGAACGTCATTTGTTTTTTAAACTACCACTAGCTCGGAACGCGACCACTACTGAGAAGAGCTAGCGAGAAACTCAGAGGGTTTGTCTCTTTTCAATCAATCATTTACAATCAAGAAAGGTTACAACAATTTTATATATCGTGTAGAGGAGCCGTTTAATCCCATGGATTACTTTCATTAATGTAGTCTGAAATTTTGTAATATCCCATTTTTACATAATTTTTGTTTTATGTTTAAATTTATTAAGCGGAAGATTCCGTATATCCATGGGAACCTTGTTGTAGAAGCGCACACATTGACCTCTGAATGACTTACTAACTTTACTAAGTCTAGTAATAGGTACAGCTAATTGATTTTTGCTCCTTGTATTGACATTATGTCAATTTTAGTGGAGCTTAAGGTGAAAACTAGTAAAGGATAAACCGTACACTTCTTTTAATACTATCGGTTCAACAGCAGCAAACAAAATGACTGATCGTTTAGAAGACGAAGAAGGTTCCGTTCTTTATTTCCGAAGTACATCATTAAATCTTCACGATTTTTTTAAATTTTTTTTTTATGATTGACTGGATTGTCCTTTGACCACAATCTCACCTGATGGAAAGTGACGATGTGGTCGAAGATGAAGCACGCGATCCCAGTAAATAACTATTCACTCTGCTCTTGAAAATCCCAAGGTTGTAGGATTCAGGAAAGACTGACGCCGGAAGGGAGTGCCATGCCTTGGCTGTTCGGATGATGAATGAAGAATCGAACTTCTTAGTGCGAATGTTCGGTATATTAACTATATACGGGTGGAATCCCTCTCCACGCCTAGTGGTCCGAAGATGGAAGGGTGACGGTAGAATAGGATACGTAAATAGCACTACTCTGGTGGCATGCCCTTTCAAACAATGAAATAATTTTTGAAATACGTTAGTAATCCTATGCTTCTTGGAAGTCGGTTAAGAAGAAAGGAGAATCATTATTAGGCAGTAGAGACTATATACAGGTTGTCATTTTCTGTATTTCATACGATATTTATACTTTTCGATATACTTGTGAACTGATTTTTATTTTTAATTCCCGACGAAAAACGACGGGTGTTATGTGATTCACGGCATTATGTGTGTGTGTGTATCCTTACCATTTTAGTATCGTAGTAATGCGTGGTCCGCTTTGAGTATGGTTTTCTTTATATTAGACGCTGAACAGCGGGAAGGGCTCGCTGTATATTTTAAAAATGCTAACTTCGAAACCGCTTAACCGATTTTCATCAAATATGGCTAATGTTCTGTCACCTCGTTTAGTCTAATAAAAACCGCACACAAATCTGACCTTAGTGAGATAAATCCTGACAAAGACTGAATTTTTTGTATTTTTGTGTATGTATATTAACACATACACAAAAATACAAAAAATTTGTCAGCGACTGGCTAAACCTCTATTTTTCCTTTTGTATGAAATTACCGTTCTGTTATTTTCTCTTAATGCATGCATTCAAAAACTAATTTGAAGGTTTGACGTTCACCTCGAGTTTCCCATGAGAAAGTTTACATTATTACATTTGCCAACTTAATTTCCAATGCAGAAACGGAAAAAAAGAGAGGAAAGAGCCTCGGAGCGCAATGCTCATTTCATTTCGCTTTTATTCGTAACTCCACTGTCCAATTAAATTAGTACCTGCACGTTTGTGGCACAGTGTTTTACAGGTACCAGTAAATCAACTGAGCCGACCTTGAAACAGGAATTAGTGAGATCGCGTGTTCCCGAACGGAGCGTGCGCCTATCCTACAACTGATGCGTTCCAAGGCAAGGGCGCTTGATTACCTACAGGTAACCTTACAGCTATGTTTCCCGCGCGGGTTGGTAGAGATCACAGACTTCCATTTTTTGTGTATAGTTTGGACATGTGGGATGTTGCTGGTAGGGTTAGATTAGGACGTGCCACGATCAATTCAGGGTTGTTTTAAAGTAAAGGCAAGTCATGCGTACCTTAAACCGGCAACTGTGTTTGAATTACTTTGTGAAAGTCATAATAGCAAGTATGTTTAATATAGGCCCTTATGCAGAGCGTGTATGGTCGCTGAAGTATCAGCCACCCATGTACTTCTGGAGTGCGATAAGGTGGTTTCTTATCTAGGAAGATCGGGGTCCATCCAACATCCAACAAACATATTCGCCTTCTTGCGGAGGTCAGGTGGCAGCGACGTCAAGTTGCAGAGACGAGTATGAGGTTGCCTGCTTTAACTTCCACCACATCGTTGCCATCAGATGGGGTTATAATCAAACGCGTATCCAGTCATAAGCATGAAAAACCGGTCAAGAGTGAGTAGGGCTCGAGCTCTGAAATTTTTTTGTAACTCACCAAAATCACCATTAACAAACATTTTAAATTGACAAACTTGTCTCGATTTTTCCCATGTCACAGCTTCGGTAACACCATCGGGGGTAGTTTGTTAATATTTTTTTTATAAACTGTAAATTTAAGAATACCCCGAGATAGTCAAATCTAATCTTATAGGTTTTTTTTTTTTTTTATGTTTAACTGGATACGCATTTGACCACAATCTCAACTGATGGGAAGTGACGATGTGGCCGAAGATGAAGCACGCGATCTCAGTAGATGCCTATTCACACTGCTCTTGAAGAAGAAAAAGGTTGTAGATCCCAAAGAGTGACGCCGGAAGGGAGTTCCATGTCTTGGCTGTTCGCATTATGAATGAAGAATCGAACCGCTTAGTGGGAATGTTCGGTATGTTAACTACATACGAGTGGAATCCCTCCCCGCGCCTAGTAGTCCGAAGATGGAATGGCGCCACCATAAGATTAATTAGGATATACATATTTCTGTAAGTGTGCGTTTAGATTGCGTGAAATTATTCGCACCTTCGCCGTTTGACTTTGGTCAGGGAGAGATACCAATATTCTCACTGAGTGCTTCGTTTCCTTATTCATAATGCGGACTGCTAAGGTACGGAAGATATATAATTTCGATTATCGAATTTAAGCAATGTCAAAGATGGGTGAGCGCTAGTAGCACGTTAAATAATAGGTGCCAGTTGTTTTCAATTGATAGCAGAATTTACAGAGGTGGCTTAAAACGCCGACTATCAGATGGCCACTAGTCTGACACAAAAAGTATTGGCCGCGCTGGGCCTGCGTGGTCGATTATGGCTCATGCCCTCTCCCAGTGAGGAGCCTGTACCCCAACAGTGGGGACGTGTAAGACTGTTACTCCCTGCGTCTGTGTTTCCCGAATCTTTCAATCTTGGCATCGTCAGTCTAGGCAGAAAATACATTTGCTGTGGGTTTATTGCGCTTCTATTACCATATATGACTTCCCTTTCTGAAGCAGTACTAGGTTGGTCATACAGAGTGACAGATAAACATAATAAGCCCTATTATTAATTCCAGTAGATTTCAATTGAAAATCAACAAATGATATCATGTATCTTACATTGAAATAAATGCTTGAAGTTTGAAGAAGCTAGAAGTTTCATTTACTTTTGGTGTAGTGGTTAGAAATTCTGCTACTATACCAAAAGGTCGCGGGTTCGCATCCCGCAAGAGGCATATGTTTGTGTGATGAATACGGTCATGTGTACCCGAGTTATGGATGTTTTTCATTAATATATATGTAATTTATTTACAAAAAAAATGTATTTGTAAAGAAAGAAAACAGTTTATTCGCCACAAATGGGCACACACTAAATGTACAAAACAAACTTAACATATAAAACATTAAATGAATAAATTACAAAACATATAAAGGATAAACATAATAAATTTTTGAGTGCCACTGTGACAAAGAGGAGTGGGACTCAGCATTATGCTCAGCTCCAGGAACTGGGCGCTGTTCTTCCGTCCCACCCTGGGAGAGGAAAGCAATGTGTAAAAAGAGTGTGTATTACTAATCTGTGCTTGTTATGTAGCGGGAAAGTATTGTGTCATTGTAATAGTGCAGTATGTGCATCATCGCTCAGGCTGCCCTACTTATTCTGGGGTGGACACCTTCCTCAAAGGCCGGCAACGCATCTGTGACCCTTTTGGTGTTACGGGTGCCCATGGGCGGCGGTGATTGCTTTCCATCAGGTGACCCGCATGCTCGTTTGCCGCCCT
Organism: Oegoconia quadripuncta; assembly: GCA_949316235.1. Lineage (NCBI taxonomy): Eukaryota > Metazoa > Arthropoda > Insecta > Lepidoptera > Autostichidae > Oegoconia > Oegoconia quadripuncta. Next base: position 42,100,348 of record OX438743.1, on the reverse strand, counting down.
CTCATATAAAAAAAAAAATGTGAAAGTGACAAAGAAGATAATTTGTGTAGTTTATCAACCATCTGGCATCCATAACACAAGCGTGGACCTAGATGGCGCTGTGTGTATGTGCAAAGATATTTATTTATATTTATTTAACTTAGATCACTTGCTTCATATCAAACCATCAAGTCCTTCATATATAAGCTTATCTTTTGTGGTTGTTTGTTTTGTTTTATGTTACAGCTTTCATGACATATCCAGCAAATAAACAAAAGTTTTTCGTCGTCACGCGTTACATCAGTTTGACTTGAAATTCCGAGCAGTTCCAGCAGCGTCCCTCTGCTTTCTCTATTGCATATTTCATGGGGAGTGTTCTGAAGAACTGTTTCGAGCTAATACCCGCTGTTCAATTTAACCGATACACTTCTCGGAGAAAATTAAATTTCCATCCACATCACCTGGATGAGTGGAAGTCTACCACTGTACGTTTTTCAAGAAACTTCTTACCACGTACGAGTGACCACCCTGTGGAACGGACTTCCGGCAGCGGTGTTCCCGAACGAGTACGACATTGGAACCTTCAAGAAACGAGCCTACACCTTCCTCAAAGGCCGGCAACGCATCTGTGACACTTTTGGTGTTGCGGGGTGTCCATGGGCGGCGGTGATTACTTTCCATCAGGTGACCCGCATGCTGGTTTGCCGCTCTCTCATATAAAAAAAAAAAAAAAAAGTTATCCGTATTATAATTTATAACTTCATCGAGATTTGAATAACAATTACTATGATATAAGACACCAGGCCTTGAATGTAAGAAATAGAGATTCCCTGTATACCGAAGGTTTCAAAAGTGCATAGGTTTCCAGTCTGACCACCTCCGTGGCCCAATGCAAACAACATGGGGTTTACGAATCGGAGCTAGCTACCACCATCTTATTTTTTTTTATACACAGCGGGTTGGTACTTGACCTCAATCACACCGATGTTAAGTGAAGATGAGATCGAAGGTGGAAGCGTACTGACCCGAAAACCCCAACACATTTCGGGGACTGGCTATCTTATCTCGAGATAACCGGAACACAACAATGTTACTAACATTGCTGTTCGGCAGCAGATTTAGATAAGATGGTGGTAGGTAGCCAGGCGGACATTTAAAATGCCCTACCACCTACCAAACCGAGTACTTAAACATGTACCCCGCTGGGGATCGAACCCGCGACCTCCGAATCGTAAACCCAACGTTGTTTACATTGAGCCACGGAGGCGGTTATCTAAGTCTAATTGGGCTGGACTGGACTCGAGTCAACGTGACTCGATCCAATTCAATTATTTGCAAAGCTAAGTGTTCCAGTCATATAATGAATGGTGCTTATAACTTAGTCGCCCTGTTTAAGGTTAGGCAAATTTAATTGTAATAATTTAGGGCAGTAAGAGCATTGTTGTGTTTCTATTTTTATCAGATTATAGTTAAAAATGTTTTAATGCTTACCGTTGAATTAAAAATGGATTCATCACCATATTGCCATCATTATCAGGTTTATTCGTGCATATTGGTGAGGCACATTCTCCTCTCACTGAGCGAAGGTTCGATCCCAGTGCGAGTTGGTGGAGTTGTCTCAGACTTGTGGCCAATTGGTGGAGTTGTCTCAGACTTGTGGCCAATTGGTGGAGTTGTCTCAGACTTGTGGCCAATTGGTGGAGTTGTCTCAGACTTGTGGCCAATTGGTGGAGTTGTCTCAGACTTGTGGCCAATTGGTGGAGTTGTCACAGACTTGTGGCCAATTGGTGGAGTTGTCTCAGACTTGTGGCCAATTGACAGACAGTGTTTAAAACCTTCAATTAAAAATAACCTCTGCTCTTCGAAGCACGGTAACCAAGTGTTTAAAGTCTAAGGACTAACTAAGAAGGCATTGGTTCTTCGCCTATCAAAAACGAATACTCATGGTACTAATTTATTATTTCGATAGGCTTCAGAGTACTTGGACTTGTCCAATATAATTAAAGTTCCTTGTCGCTTCTTCTCCCTAACTATAACACCTTGGAAAGCGACGTAGTTTAAAAAAAAAATAACATGTTAATAAGTGATATTTTTGTATCCTACATTGAATAAAATATTTTTGATTTTTAATTCGAGCTAATACCCGCTGCTCAATGTAACCGATACACTTCTCGCCGAAAATTAAATTTCCATCCACATCACCTGGATGAGTGGAAGTCTACCACTGTACGTTTCTCAAGAAACTTCTTACCACGTACGACCACCCTGTGGAACGGACTTCCTGCAGCGGTATTCCCGAACGAGTACGACATTGGAACCTTCAAGAAACGAGCCTACACCTTCCTCAAAGGTCGGCAACGCATCTGTGACCCTTTTGGTGTTGGGCGGTGACCCATGGGCGGCGGTGATTGCTTCCATCAGGGTCACCTGCGGGTCACCGCATGCTCGTTTGCCGCCCTCTCATATAAAAAAAAAGATATAGATTTAGATTTTAATAATTTTTTTTAAGACGTCCCCGATTTGATCATGTTACGTTGATCGTGATCTTCCCCTACCCACACTCTCTCTCATATTTAAGAGCTACGAGTATGCTCTTGTCGATGGAGTCCTTTCCACACTTCTCTACATTCCGCCTTTTCTTTGACTTCCTGATACGACATGGCATTTACTTTCTCTTTTACCATGTATGTTCTTCTTAGGCCTTCTTCTCTTCCCCTCCGCTTTTCCTTCAATGACGTTCTTGATAAAGTTGTCGAGACCAACCAACATTACCCATAAATATTTATTTAGTCATAGGGTATCCAAATTGTACATTCTATTTTTACCATCTATGTTCATTTCATTTATTTTCTGTTGTGTATTTGTAATGTATTGTATGTAATTTAAAAATCATGGTGTAAGCTCTTTTTTCAAGTCATTCTTTCATTATAGTTTGAAAAATCTGGTCAAGCGCCATTTTGCCCTTTTCTATATGTATCTTTTCAACATTGTAATTTTGCCTCCAAAATGTCCGCACGAGTAACCACGTTCCATTAATATGCAAATAAGGACTGGCGACAGCGCGGTCCAGTGTGTATAGACCTTTATAATTCGTGTTCAGTTTGCTGTACTGCATGTTGTCCGAAATTATAATTACAGGGTGTTACCAATGAGTCGAAAACAGGGAATTTAATTAAGGTAAATATAGTACATGTATTTATAATGTCACTGCTGAGACCGCCTCCTTGGCTCAATGTAAACAACATTGGGTTTACGTTTCGGAGGTTGCGGGTTCGATCCCTAGCGGGGTACATATTTAGTACTCGGTTTGGTTGGTGGTTGGGCATATTAAATGTCCGCCTGGCTAGCTACCACCATCTTATCTAAATCTGCCGCCAAACAGCAATGTTAATAGCATTGTTGTGTTCCGGTTGTAGAGATAAGATAGCCAGTCCCCCAAATAAGATGGGGTTTCCGGGTCAGTACGCTACCACCTTCGGCCTCATCTTCACTTAACATCAGGTGTGATTGCGGTCAAGTACTAACCCGTTGTGGATAAAAAAAAAGACCACAGACTTCCTCTTGCTACGATCTTCACACACCTATTAGCTTCATTCAGTCTCATTATGTTGTTCATACATGCACGTCGGTTTAGGGTTCTCTTGACTTGGCCTTTCTTTAAAACGTCCCCGATTTGATCGTAGTACGTTCGCCGTAGTCTTTCTCTACCAACACTACCATCCACATTGGCATATCTCTTTCGTTAGTCTTTTTTCTATCTATAATTTTATCTATCTAAAGAGACTAACGAATATATTAGGTCCTTACTTATGAAATTGGCGTTTTGTATGTAGAATTTCATTAAGACTGTTTTCTCCATACAAACATTTTTGTTTTTTTTTTTGGGAACGGCAAATCCAAATTTAATATATTTATCCAATATATTAAACTTTGTGTGTATTATTGGATAACATTAAGTTAAATATAGGCAGCGTTAATTTTTAAAAATAACCGCTTTATAAAAGTTTCAGCGAATCTAAGAAATGATTATGGGGAGCACATGAAAAGAGCTCTGTTCAAATTTTTTTTATTATGTGATTTAGCCCAGAAATTAAAAAATATTTCATGTGAAACCTTGAAATATAATTCCATTTTCCAAATAAAAACAAATTTAGATATAGCTTTGAAAATCGCAGGAATTGGTACATATGATTAACGAAAAAAAAAAACTCCAATTTCATAGGTAAAGCCCCTTTATATACCTTTTCAATCTTTGTCACTGCGCCTTTTTTCGTATGTATGCAGGATGAATTTGAATTCGTGCAATTCTCATTAACTGGTGACGACACTATTGATCACGAACAACTTATTAACATAAATAGATTAGAAAGAAAGGAATCATATTATAAAGTTTAAATTGTGGACACATTTGATTTCAATCGACATACTTTCTTATTATTCATACAAAGTAATTATTATTATTATTATTAAGAGCCCATAGTGTCCCACTGCTGGGCAAAGGCCTCCCTCATCTGTTTCCAGTCGTTTCTGTTCTTGGCGAGCACAAACCATCCCTTATTAAAACTGTCAAGTTCGTCTCTCCACCGTTTTCGCGGTCTGCCACTTTTGCGTCTGGCGGTTGTGGGAGTCCAAACAGTGGACGCATTTGCCCACAACTCGCACGGCATGCGGCCCACGTGACCCAAAGTGATACAAAGTAAACAATTCTGAAATCATATTTAGTATGAAGTCCAACAATATTCGTCTGAATTCGGCTATGGTTACTAGTGGAAAATTGTTCGTAACCAGTAATCAGGAATTACGTAGTGTGTGATTACAGAGTGTGATTGAAGTCAAGTACCAACCCGTTGTGCATAAAAAAAAATACGAATAAAATTTCACCCTGTATACTTAAATTTATGCGTTTTTACCCGACTACCCCAGGAAGGAGGGTAATGTTTTTTTTTTTTTTTTTCATTTATTTATTAAGACCACAAACAAGTTCACAATATATTGTCATATATAAACACCTTATACTAAACTGATATTTGTAATTGTGAACCCAACATCATTGGTCACAACGTAATTATCATGTAATAATAATGTTAAGTGGGTGTGTGCATGTAGAGTTCTATGTTACCCCCTCTAGGCTACACCGCTTGACGGATTTTGAAGTGAAAGGTGTCGCTAGATGTGTCTTGGTCCCCAGAGTGTTATAGAATAGGATATTTTATGTAAAAAAATCCAACATGGCGCCCGCAAAACACACAATATGTAAAACACATAATCTTTTTCCTTTCATACGCTACATTTAACATACCTATATGAATTACACGGTAATATTTAGTTTACATAAGTTTAACGTACGATCGACCCTAACGAGGCAAATGAAATGGAAAAGGTACATTTTGGTATGAAAGTACTACGTAATAAAAAATTTATTCATCTGTAAGGGCCTGTGCACACAGCGTGTTTAATATACGCAGACGACGCGCGTCTCACGAACGTAGGTTCACGACGGGTCGTTGCATTTGTATCACACGTACAAATCGTTTTTTTTTTTATATACACAGCGGGTTGGTTATTTGACCTCAATCACACCTGATTGTAAGTGAAGATGAGGTCGAAGGTGGAAGCTTACTAACCCGGAAACCCCAACACATTTGGAGGACTGGCTATCTTATCTCTGACAACCGGAATACAACAATGCTATTAACATTGCTGCTTGGCGGCAGATTTAAATAAGAGCTAGCTAGGTAGCTAGCCAGGCGGACATTTAAAAAGCCCTACCACCAACCAAATCGAGTACAACATGTACCCCGCTGGGGATCGAATCCGCGACCGAATCGTAAAACCAAAGTTGTTTATGTTTATGTATGTCTAAGCTAAAAGTATGTAACTGTGGACACAAATAAATGCTTGATCTATCTCCCTTAAGGTTTATTTAATTAATAGATTTTGTTATTAGTTTGCAGTCTTATCAATCAGCAAACAACTTAAATAATTAAATTGAGATTTTGATTTCTGGACGAAATAGATTAAATTGCCAAAAGTGAAATGTCATGCAGTCGTTATTGAAAAAGGAGTAATATCTATCACAAAATTGGCGCTAGTGCAAGTAATAATAATCGCTACGCTGGAAATCGTTTGTCTGAACAGCCCCTAACTAACCTTGGCGTTCACATTACCATTTTACTGAAAATTAAGGCACGTCTCGTGGAGATTAATATCAAGTATACTTGTGAAATGTTTTTTTAGAATAAATTTCAATATTAGGCCCATCTATGATTATTGTAATGTAATTGATGAATAAAAAATGGAGTATAATTTTTTTTGATAACGGAATTTCTATTCTCTCCTCTATATTCGTGTAAGGTTAGGCAAATGCTGTTCAAACTTTTTATTTTATTTCAAATTGAACAGGAAAATGACGGTCAAAAGTGTTTTGAACCACGCGCTCAGCAGGGTTACAAAATTTTAAGATACTATTAAAACAATTCATATTATGTTTTAAGATAGATATGACCTGTAGTGGTAACAGGACAGCGACCGGGGGGGTGTCGTCGCATCGGGCCCTGCCGCGCTTCATACCGCTCGCTGATCGCGGTGTAAGGCACGACAGCGCCCCCCACGGAGGGTGCACTACTCGAAGAAGGTCGCCGCGGGGTTTTAGTGGATATCTCTCCCGATAACCGTCTCGCCGTCCCCCAGACGACGCGTCATGCGTTTCCCCGCGTCAAAAAAAAAAGGACAACTTGGTTGCTTCATCCAAATTGAAAGGCAGACGTGAACCGCTTAAGCCTTAAGATAGACAGTCCCCCAATTAAGATGGGGTTTCCGGGCCAGTACGCTTCCACAATCGGTGTTGGATTACCGTCTACATTGTAATTTAATACTGTAATGTATTTTATTTATTTATTTATCATTTATTGCACACAATTGGTTTGGTATTGGTTCTGCTTATTTCTACAATGAAATTTCTTCCAGCAGACCTACGAAAGAGAGATATGACTGGAAGAGGCAGATAAGACGTGCACAATGGAAATCTAAAGAAATGAATAAATATGATAAATAAAAAAACCTAACTGAATATAAATATAACTACATACTAATAAGTACATAAATACATAAATAAGTACATATTTCAATACATATGAATATAAAATATAACTTACATATAATACACGGAATAACACTATGAAATGGAAAGTATAATAATTAGTTTTTGCATGCAGTGCTCATCATCAAGTGATTGTCACATTTAGATTTAAGTTTCTTTCTTTTTACAAACTCTTATTTAGTTTGCAATGTCCTTTTTTTATGCACAACGGGTTGGTACGTGACCTCAATCACACCTGATGTTAAGTTAAGATGAGGTCGAAGGTGGAAGCGTACTGACCCGGAAACCCCAACACATTTTATGTCTGACAAACAGAGCACAACAATGTTCGTATGTAAGATGCCCGTTTCAAAATTTGCAAACCATTTTTCGACCACTTGCTGGTATCTGATTGAGCTGAAATTTAGCACATTTATGGAAGATCGGTGACAATGCAATATTGTGGTATCATCGAGCTAATCTGACGATGGAGGCAGGATTTAAGGACTAATTGATGGCAAATGGCAAGATAGTCGAATTTAAGCTAATTTGTTTTGTTGCCATGAACACTTTCTGTTACGTAATGACGAATGTCTGAAAATGTAGCCAGAGGATGACCACTGGAACTCCTGGATGGACTTTATGTTACTCGTCTTTGTATTAGAATAATATAAATAAATAAATATTTCGGACACTTACACCAATCATGTAGTCCCAAACTAAGCAAAGCTTGTGCTATGGATACTAGATAACGGATAAACATACATAAATATTTATATATGTGATAATCATGAGCATTAAAAGCTTGTTTTTCACAGTATTTTTAATGTAGACCTTATTTAGTGTTTGCTACTGTATTAATGTAGACACACGTTGATGGGCCTAAATAATAACAATAATCTCAAAATATAAGGACCTAGCAATAGAAATTCAATCCCAATGGAAAGTAAAGAAAGTGCATATTGTACCTATAGTATTGTCTTCGACCGGTATCACCGGTATCATCATCGGTACCGAATACGCTCAGCAATAGCCTAAATACGTTAAAATTGCCTACTTACATGTCTTACATATTACAAAAGGCTACCATTCTCAACACTTGTCGTATCACTCGCAAGTTCCTAACTACATTCATCATCACTGCCATGAACAATAATCCCTCAACACTTGGCTAAGGCCCGTGCGGAGCGGTATTTACCTTTTTCGAAAGAAAAAGAGATAAAGAAGAATATAAATAATAATAATAATAATAAATATACTTAGACATACACACAGCGCCATCTAGTTCCACAGTAAGCAACTATAGGCTTGTGTTGTGGATACCAGATGGTTGATATACTACATAAATACATTATTTTTTTGTAAATAAATACTTATTATAAATGAAAACATCCATAACTCGGGTACACATGTCCGTATTCATCACACAAACATATGCCGCTAGCGGGATTCGAACCCGCAGCCTTTTGGTATAGTGGTCAGAGTTTCTAACCACTATACCAAACAGGTCGTCACAAATAAAATAAATTAATTTAAAAAAAAACTATGACCCCAACTGTACACATTATATTATTCGGTAGCTGACCCATATAGAAGTCATTCGAATTTGTCCAACAAAGCATTGTATTGTCCGAGTTTAAAATTATTGTTCAATCGCATTTTAATAGCAGTTAAACTGAAGTTTAATTAGTGGGTTAATAGTTTATTTAAACGATAATTTTATAACTTTCCAACAACTTCAATTTGTGTTATGTTATATGTATCAGCTCGAAAAATGTATTGCCCATTTGTAGTATAATATTTTGTACAAAAAAAAACTATTTGTTACATTTTTTTTCTACTCCTCTACTTTTATCTGGCATACCGGTATCATCATCGGTACCGAATACGCTCAGCAATAGCCTAAATACGTTAAAATTGCCTACTTACATGTCTTACATATTACAAAAGGCTACCATTCTCAACACTTGTCGTATCACTCGCAAGTTCCTAACTACATTCATCATCACTGCCATGAACAATAATCCCTCAACACTTGGCTAAGGCCCGTGCGGAGCGGTATTTACCTTTTTCGAAAGAAAAAGAGATAAAGAAGAATATAAATAATAATAATAATAATAAATATACTTAGACATACACACAGCGCCATCTAGTTCCACAGTAAGCAACTATAGGCTTGTGTTGTGGATACCAGATGGTTGATATACTACATAAATACATTATTTTTTTGTAAATAAATACTTATTATAAATGAAAACATCCATAACTCGGGTACACATGTCCGTATTCATCACACAAACATATGCCGCTAGCGGGATTCGAACCCGCAGCCTTTTGGTATAGTGGTCAGAGTTTCTAACCACTATACCAAACAGGTCGTCACAAATAAAATAAATTAATTTAAAAAAAAACTATGACCCCAACTGTACACATTATATTATTCGGTAGCTGACCCATATAGAAGTCATTCGAATTTGTCCAACAAAGCATTGTATTGTCCGAGTTTAAAATTATTGTTCAATCGCATTTTAATAGCAGTTAAACTGAAGTTTAATTAGTGGGTTAATAGTTTATTTAAACGATAATTTTATAACTTTCCAACAACTTCAATTTGTGTTATGTTATATGTATCAGCTCGAAAAATGTATTGCCCATTTGTAGTATAATATTTTGTACAAAAAAAAACTATTTGTTACATTTTTTTTCTACTCCTCTACTTTTATCTGGCATTTATACAACCAAAAGTCTAATATAAGTACATACATAATTAACTATTTAAAAAAGTCTATGCTCTATGGCCCAAAAAAGCATTAAATAATAAATAAATAAATATCTTTGCACAAACACACAGCGCCATCTAGGTCCACAGTAAGCATCTAGGCTTGTGTTATGGATACCAGATGGTTCATAAACTACACAAATATATTTTATTTTGTAAATAAATACACGTATAAATGAAAAACACCCATAACCCGGGAACACGTGTCTGTATTCATCATACAAACATATGCCCCTAGCGGGATTCGAACCATCACCACCATAGATATAGACGGACTCAGTGTAAACGGATGTGTCGATTATTTAATAAAAATAATATTAATCACGTACGGAAGCGTATGTGACCTAGTTACCCAGTTTGCATGCGTTCTATGTGAATAGTGAATAATTTGTTAGAATGTGCAGTGAATAACTGTCTATTCAATATATAAAAATGGAAGGCAGTCCCTTTAACCGGAGTACCTTAATACGCCGGAGCCCGCCATGCACGCCCGCGCCCACGCCCCCACCCCGTTGCCAATCGCCAAACCAAGTTGAAGAAGTAGGCCCTGAAATGGTGTCGACAGCTGAAATACAGAACTGGATGAAGACCATAGAACAGTGTTTGAACGAAGTGTGCTCTGTCTCAGCCGAAGGTAAATTAAATTCAGACCAGAAACTGAGAATTAGTAACTTGTGCCGAAAAGTGGGTCACGGAGCATCTCAAATGGCAGTGCAGTACCAGTCCCTTAAACAAAAAACCATTCAGGGCCATATTACTCTACAAGCCCTCAAAGATAAACAAGACCTATCTCAGCGACTCCTAGACCTTAAAAATAGCATAGAAGAGTCCTCAAAACCTGACATCGGAACAGTTTCTTTCGCCGATATGGTTAAAAAAAGCACTCATAATTTTGTTCAACCAAGCAATGTCCAGTCTATTGCAATTTATCCTAATGACAAGAAATCAAGCGAGGAGACCAGAAGCCTTGTACAAAAAATTATTAAACCTGGAAACATGAAGTTACACGTGAGAGGTTTGCGCAAGACACGAAACGGCGGCGTTATCATCAGCACAGAAACCAAAGAAGACATCGAAAAGTTGAAGCAGTCTGTGCAGCTAACAACCTCTGGCTTCACTATTGACGAGTCCCATAAACGCAAACCTAGAATTGTAATTATCGGAGTGCCCGCGACTATGCAAGAGACAGAGGTTTTCAGCTGCATATACCAACAAAACTTAGCCGAAAAGTTACATAATACCACATTTGAGGCATTTTTGACCTCCATTAAGCTAAGCCACAAGTCAGGAAAGAGGGACGCCGAGACCTGTAATTATATTATAGAAGTACCAGCACATATACGGAAGGCTCTCATAACGACAGATAGAGTATTTATAAACTGGTCCTCATGTCCTGTGAGAGATTTTACTCTGGTCACCAGATGTTTTAAGTGTCAGCAATATGGACATGCAGCCAAGACATGTCGGGAAACTTCGGTCACCTGCGGCCACTGCGCCGATTTAGGTCACTCAGTTAAGGACTGTACGAAGAAAGCAGAGACACCAAAATGCGCAACGTGTTTGCACTTTAAAAAACCGTGCAATCATAAAACAGGTGATGCTGAATGCCCTGCCAAAAAAATGGCCGAAAAAAGATATATCAACACAATAGATTATGAAGGCGCCTAAGCGCGCCGGTCAGTTATCACGTATTTTTAGTCTTTATTTATTTATTTTCTTTTACTTATTCTACTTTTTTTTAATCATTATCATTATGGTTAATAATTTAATTCGTGACTTAAGACAATTTCTCTGTATCCGAGTCAAAACTGAGCGAGTTGTAAAACTGCAAACAATATCTTTCCTGCTTTAATAATACACTAACATTAATAAACAAAATATACGAATCATTTTAAAGAATTTTGTCAATTCTGCAACTCTCCAACAAAGACTACTCGTAAACTGTGAAATTGTTGTTCTAACCGAGTATTGGCTGACTAAGCGTTCTAACTAGACTAGGCGTGACTAAGACTAAGTAGCATTTAAGCATAGATTTACTCTGTGTACCTACTTTATTTATAGATATCTAGTTTGTACCTACAGATGGTTATATTATTTTAATTTATAGAAGCCCTAGCTTCGCCTGAAACACAGGATTTTCCTAGTTCAGGCACTAGTGTTACAGTTGCAATTAAGTATTATTATTTAGATTCTATGTTTCAATGTACCATTTGAATTAATAAATATATTTGATTTGATTTGATTTGATTTGAACCCGCGACCATTTGGTATAGTAGCAGAGTTTCTAACCACTACACCAAAAATAGGCCGTCATTGTTTACGCAGTGTTTACTGTACTGTTATGTCGCCAAAAACGCATTGTTTGGTTGGTGCCACAGATAACTATATCTACAGTTTAGGTTAGGTTCATAAATTCGTAGTACTTACTTTTTTTTTACACACTTTTTACTTTTTTTTTGTACACACTTTTTTTTTTTTTTATATGAGAGGGCGGCAAACGAGCATGCGGGTCACAACTCGACGGGTGTCCGAAATATTTATTTATTATTATTATTTATTTACAGACAAACCTACAAAAGTTGTTTTGTCTTGACCAGTATCAAAGGAACGGAGAGAGAGACAAACGACTGTAGAAGTTTTAACCGTGTCCATGGCTCAATGTAAACAACATTGGGTTTAAATTTCGGAGGTCGCGGGTTCGATCCAAGCGGGGTACATATTTAGTACTCGGTTTGGTTGGTGGTATGGTATATTAAATGTCCGCCTGGCTAGCTACCACCATCTTATCTAAATTTGCCGCCAAACAGCAATGTTAATAGCACTGTTGTGATCCGGTTGTCAGAGATAAGATAGCCAGTCCCCCAAATGTGTTGGGGTTTCCGAGTCAGTACGCTTCCACCTTCGACCTCATATTCATTTAACATCAGGTGTGATTGACGTCAAGTACGAAACCGTCATGCATAAAAAAAAAGGTTACTAAAAAGCAGACAGAGTGTGTACTTACAAAAACAGAAGTTATAGACAGATATACAAAGTCTTTTTTCATCTTTTGTCTTGATCAGTATCAAAGGAACGGAGAGAGACAAACGACTGTAGAAGAAAAGACTTGCCAATTCACCCCAAGCCACGAATAGCGGGGCATTATGCTCGTTATCAGGCCATTAAAACGTTTTATGATCTACACAATTTGTAAACCGTATAAGTTTAAAAAATATTGTTAGGCCTTTTTGTTAGAAGTGTTTTTATTCCATAAATTACTATATGACATCTACATATTTATTTATATATATATATATTTATTTATTTATGTATATATATACATAAATAAATAACCGCCTCCGTGGCTCAATGTAAACAACATTGAGTTTACGATTCGGAGGTCGCGGGTTCGATCCCCAGCGGGGTACATGTTTAAGTACTCGGTTTGGTTGGTGGTAGGGCATTTTAAATGTCCGCCTGGCTAGCTACCACCATCTTATCTAAATCTGCCGCCAAACAGCAATGTTAATAGCATTGTCGTGTTCCGGTTGTCAGAGATAAGATAGCCAGTCCCCCAAATGTGTTGGGGTTTCCGGGTCAGTACGCTTCCATCTTCGACCTCATCTTCACTTAACATCAGGTGTGATTGAGGTCAATTACCAACCCGTTATGCATAAAAAAAATATATATATATATATGTATATATTTATATAATTAAGTCAATTAATATGATATTATTATTATATTTATGCATGCACCCTACCTGTTTTTCTACCTACAAATGTCCCGTAGCTGTGGGTTGTCTGGAAGAGATCGCTTTTAGTGATAAGACCGCCTAATTGTGTTCTATTGTTATCATCAAAATTATTGTAAATTATTTTGCGCAATAAAGAGTATTTGTATTGTACTGTATTGTATTGTATTGTATTGTATTGTATTGTATTGTATTGTATTGTATTGTATTGTATTGTATTGTATTGTATTGTATTGTATTGTATTGTATTGTATTGTATTGTATTGTATTGTATTGTATTGTATTGTATTGTATTGTATTGTATTGTATTGTATTGTATTGTATTGTATTGTATTGTATTGTATTGTATTGTATTGTATTGTATTGTATTGTATTGTATTGTATTGTATTGTATTGTATTGTATTGTATTGTATTGTATTGTATTGTATTGTATTGTATTGTATTGTATTGTATTGTATTGTATTGTATTGTATTGTATTGTATTGTATTGTATTGTATTGTATTGTATTGTATTGTATTGTATTGTATTGTATTGTATTGTATTGTATTGTATTGTATTGTATTGTATTGTATTGTATTGTATTGTATTGTATTGTATTGTATTGTATTGTATTGTATTGTATTGTATTGTATTGTATTGTATTGTATTGTATTGTATTGTATTGTATTGTATTGTATTGTATTGTATTGTATTGTATTGTATTGTATTGTATTGTATTGTATTGTATTGTATTGTATTGTATTGTATTGTATTGTATTGTATTGTATTGTATTGTATTGTATTGTATTGTATTGTATTGTATATGAATAGGTTGAAAATAAATCCTGCTGAATATCAAGACTTCAAACTTTCAGATTTATTAATTTGAATTTTGTATGTAGGTTTATGTACGACCTGTTTGGTGTAGTGGATAGAATCTCTGACCACTATACCAACAGGTCGCGGGTTCGAATCCCGCTAGGGGCATATGTTTGTGTGATGAATACGGACATGTAACTGACAGGCAATACTGGTTTTTTTCTTTTATGCACATCGGGGTTAGCACTTGACCTAAAGGTAGAAGCGTACTGAACCGGAAACCCCAACACTCGGGGTACTGGCTATCTTATCTTTCACAATAGGAACACAACAATGCTCTTAACATTGCTGGTTGGCAGCAGATTTAGATAAGATAATAGAAAAGATGTATTTGGAGGCGACTGACAACCTTCAATAAAATCCTTTTAAAGTTATACGAGTTTCTTATTGAAGATCCAATTAAACATATGTAATGTTGCTATTAGGTATGTACAATATACTCCCAAAAGCTAAATATGAACGCCTGAAATCTCGCTGTGGGGTAAGTCTGCCTTTGTCCTTAAATTTAAGTAAATTAGTTTTGTTTTTATTTCCTTTAATACAACGACTAAAGAACAATACTAGATCATGCGTATCTGTTGTATTATAGACTTCTTTCATAGTACCTATATAGTAATCAAAGCTTGATATATATATTTTTTTTAATTCAAATGTTTGTCCGTCACATTCTTTTTTCACTTCAGAATAAATGCCGTCCTAACACAGACGTATTCTTTATATTTTTCACTATTTACAACAGTATCACAGTATAGACCATCACCAAAACGTATTATTCCATGTCAAGAACCGCACTCAAGCTGAACTCTAGTCACAAGGGACATACCTTTCGAAGTAGGTACTGCGACGAAAATACACACGTTATTCAGATTTTAAACATTCAGTGCTGTAATCCCATGAGGATGTGGCGAGACAGTCTTTGAAAGGGTTGGCACATCTTGGATACGGGTAAGAACGAAGGCTTATCAAACTTCAATGCAGAAAAGCGCAATTCAGGCAATATAAGCACTGAAGAGGAAAATGTTATAAATAATATAAATAATAATAAATAATTTTTTTATGCATAACGGGTTAATACTTGGATTTCTCAATCACACCTGATGTTAAGTGAAGATGAGGTCGAAGGTGGAAGCGTACTGACCCGGAAACCCCAACACATTTGGGGGACTGGCTATCTAATCCCTGACAACCGGAACACAACAATGCTATTAACATTGCTGCTTGGCGGCAGATTTAGATAAGATGGTGGCAGCTAGCCAGGCGGACATTTAAAATGCCCTACCACTAATTCCACAGACTGCACGCGGGGGCCAAGTTATATGGCATGAGGGGCGTGCAAATGTTTACTATTCACCAGTAAGCATCTCAGGTTTCATGATCATAACCGAATGTGAATACGTTGTCGATTCGCCTATAGTAGCTTGCAATAATGTCGCCATTGCCCGAGCAACCCTCTACCACGCGACTGGCACCGTCCCGGTCGCTAGCAACGCCCACCCCCGAACCCATCTACGACATATATTATAAACCTACATACACATAATAATATCACGAAAGATGGGAGAGGTAATGCTGTAATTGAAGGGCTACCTACTAAATACGTATATGACAAATGTTAAAATAACTTCGCTAATCGAAAACAACAAATACGTCTGCGCCACGAGTTTATCAGTAGGTGTTACTATCTACAATATATCGAGGATAATCTGCCATCGGCAGCATGTCATATCCATAACGGCTACATGTTAGCGATATCGACGACCTGTTTGCTGTAGTGGTTAGAAACTGACTGCTTTACTAAAAGGTCGCGGGTTCGAATCCCGCTAAGGGCATATGTATGAATACAGACATCAAGAAACGAGCCAACACCTTCCTCAAAGGCCGGCAACGCATCTGTGACCCTTTTGGTGTTGCGGGTGTCCATGGGCGGCGGTGATTACTTTCCATCAGGTGACACGCATGCTCTCTCATCTACAAAAAAAAAATGTGTTCCCGAGTTATGGATGTTTTGCATTTATATATTTATTTATTTAACACTTTATTGCAGATATAAGTATACAAACATACATTGAACAAACATAGGACAGAAATTACAATACACAAAAGGCGAGCTTATCTCTGTAAGAGATTTCTTCCAGCAAACCCTCGGAAGGAAAAATGAAATTAAAGTATTTTATTGCAGACAAAGAGCGATACTTACAAATATAGAACAATACATTTACCCTCTTATTCATAAAAAATTACAAACGCTTTATAAGCCTGTTTTAGTTAAAGTATGTTTTGTCACTTTCTTTCATTACCACATATCCTTATGATCGACAGAGACAAAACACATTTTAACTAAAACAGGCTTATAAAGCGTTTGTAAATTTTTATGAATAAGACGGTAACAAAACATCACTGTTATATGTATTTATTTACAAAAAAAATATGTATTTGTGCAGTTTATCAACCATCTGGTATCCACAACACAAGCCTGAGTTGCTTATAGTGGAACTGAATGGCGCTGTGTGTATGTTATGTATATTTATATTTATTATTTATTTATTTATATAGTCAGTCAGTAATATCAGATTATTTAGATGATAAACATTCATAGATATAACCAGCCCGTTCGCATAACCAGGCTATTTCACAATTAATAATGAAATGATATAATATAAAATAATAATTAATAATTTTGTAATATAGAAACCTTTTTTAAAAAGAGCAACCTCTCGAGTTTCTTGCTTGTTCTTCTCAGGGGAAAATTGCCTTTTGAACAAGCAGTAGCTTTAAAAATGTAAAATCTGACTATTTTAAGTGAACCCTGTGTACCTACAAAATAAAGCATTTCTGATTTGAGTCACTAATTGCCTAATGAATGACGGTCCACATAACTTTAAAATCAATCTAAATTGTTTTCAGATATAATCCTTCATTTAGCCACGAGCAGATGTATCTCTAGGCTTCGAAAGGCATTCGTCTAATGACAGTTTAATTTCCTGCGACCTTTGACGTTACGTGATGAAAGGACTTGAAGGGGAGCTATTTTTCTGAATCAAAGTATTTAGTTATGTCAATTAATACAAATTGCTTAGATATCAATTCAAGTTCAACAGCCTCCGTGGCTTAATGTAAGCCGTTTTGAAGATATTTAAGTTAGTTTGATCTATTTGAAAGTTTACACTTGTTTTCTCTGGCGTGTTCTAAATTTTTTTTTTTAGTTATTTATATTTTATTTAAATAGGGTCGTAGAAAAAGTAAAGTATGCGACTGCATAATAAGGCTCTTTACATTACAGTTACTTTACTTTAATCGCCTCCGTGGCTCAATATAAACAACATTGGGTTTACGATTCGGAGGTCGCGGGTTCGATCCCCAGCGGGATACTTGTTTAAGTACTCGGTTTGGTTGGTGGTGCCCTACCAAATTAAATGTCCACCGGGCTAGCTACCACCGATGCATCTTATATTAATGTATTGTTGTGTTCCGGTTTCACCTTCCACCTTGAGCCTCATCTTCACTTAAAATCAGGTGTGATTGAGGTAAAGTACTAACCCATTGTGCATAAAAAATGTATGCCAACATGTCATACTGCACTATTCGAAAAGAATTGTTATATTATGTCGATAAAAGTTTATAACAAAATTCCTAAACAAATTCGAGAGTTGCCATCAAAACATTTTAAATCAAAGCTACGTAATTGGTTAACTGATAAATGTTTCTATACATTAAAAGAATATCTTCAGTTGACGCGTATCCAGTTAATCATAAAATAAAAAGAACAGAAGGAAAAAGTCAGATTTGAATTTTGACGGAATTCAAATTCAAATTATCTATTTTGCCAGAATATAGGTACACAAGGGTGTTGAGGTCAAAGAAAAAAAAAAGAAAACAACTAAGGAGGCACTCAACAGAGGATTTCTTTCCCATCCTCGTCGCCATTTATTGTCGCACCCTGGATTCGGAAATGAAACACTAAGACACTTAATTTCGTGGCTTACTTATATTACTTTAAATTATTAAATATACACCGTGGTAGAAACATAGGTTATTAGCCGAAAGGGCCGGGTACAAGCGAGAGAGACCCACAGTAAGCGACATGGAAATATAACAGTTGCTCCTCGAAACGACTGAATCGATTTGGCTGAAATATGGCACACAATTAGAAAATGTCTGGGAAGAAGACATAGGATACTTTTAATCCCTGTAAAAGGTTATATGGATAACTTACGAAAGTAATTCCAGAAGGAAGAGAAAGTAATATTTTATAATAATAGATAGCTTTTGTCCGCGACTTCGGTCGCGTGGAATTCGTAATTTACGACTGTTTTGTAATGGCTATAGTAGTACTGGGCGGTTGGATTCACATATGGCTCGTACGTCAATGATGGATTTGGCATAATAGCCTGCTCACACAAAAGAGTTCACTTTAATGATTTTGTCAATTCATTTAATTAAGAGGGTTTATTCCGTCCAATGGCGCCCTCATTGAATAAATTAAGATATCTTTTTAAATACAGCATCTGACTCGAAAAGTATAAAAGCTAATTTACCTAACATTACTATTTAATCAATGTAGTTACCTATTTCTTTGTGGTGAGATAATAATTATTTATTATTATTATAAATAATACCTAAATAACGTTAATTACGGTTATTTTTTGAGAAATTCAAATTATCGATAAAAGTGGCCACTTTTTTTATAATCGTAAATTTTGGAAATTAACCGTTATGAAACTATAGTATTGTACATATAATTAGGTTTAAGTCTCTTTGAGTGCGATTTTGTTTTAGTCTGTATATAAAATAAATCTTAATTTATAATTCATAATTCATATATTTATTGCATTACACATGTCATAGTTATATAGTTATATATAGTTAGCACAGGTTTCGAACCTATTTTAGACTCCAGTCTCTCAAAAATGAATTTGTTTTTGTATTTACCTAACATTACTATTTCATCAATGTACCTATTTCTTTGTGGTGAGATAATAAATATTTATTATTATTATTGAATTTATTATTATTATACACCGTGTAACGGTTAAGTGTAGTCATATTTTAAGGGCTTGTTCTACCTATCAATACGAACAACTTTTACTATGGGGGCAACTTCGAAATCGCGAAAAAAAAATGAGCTGTTCCATAGAAAATTTCAATAACCTCCCGATGCAATGTATGAAACAGCTGATTTTTTTTTCGCGATTTCGAAGTTGCCCCCATAGTAAAAGTTGTTCGTATTGATGGGTAGAACAAGCCCTTAAAATATGACTACACTTAACCGTTACACCCTGTATAGTTACAATACATAGGTAAGTACTAACTAATATGGAGGAAAGGGATATCTATGTTATTAATATCGTTTCAATTACCAATAGTTATAATTTTTATGAAGCTACATATGTATGTTGTAAGTTAAATTCAGAAAGTGCTCCAATTCCACAGTCATTCAACGATAAACAAATAATAGCAAATTGAAAGTACACCCTGTGATATGAGGTTGAGGGTGTTTGTGAACCTGTTTTGTTAGGATTACCTACATGCAGAATAAAGTCAGTCATTGCTTGTGATTGGTGTTTGATTGAAGCTCCATACTTTACATGGCGCAGTCGGTAGGATTATAGTTAGAATAAAGAAAAACAGTGTACTTTTACAAATAGTGAACTGTGAAAAAGATGGAAAGTATTTTATCGCCGCCGGCGCCGTCCCTACCCTACCCTATTTCAACGAATTTAATAAGAAAGTAGCAAGGTCCAAAAGAATGTGTCACTGAATAGAATAAATTCTCTTAATTTCTATCTATAAGGCCCTAATTTCTTATTTCCGATCCATTGTAACAAATTTAAAAAAAAAACACCTAACCTTTCGACAACAAGAACCAGTGCAACATTCAAATGGTAACCTGGTCATTTTAAATCCTTTTTAGTTCCTGTTAATTGAAATACTTTCGGTATTTAATCGGTATTAAGAAGGTAGGACCTCGTAATAGTACATACCTACAGCACACTACAGCGTGTGAACTTGGTCGTTGAAGCAATTAAAATGGTACCCATGAATTGTCATTGTGAATTCAGCCGCCTATTTCATTCACGAACTGTCATTGCATCAAATGCACAGTGCAGTACAAGACACCTTAAAGGTCAGTTTCTGATTTTGATGAATTTAATGAGAGTGGATTCATCCACTTGCTTCAGCAAATCAGTATATCAGGATCGTTGCAACTGGAAATCAATAGTCTCTGCTTATGTATGTATGTATGTATGTTTAATTTTTTTAATTAAGTGTTGTTGTGTTTCTGTAGGTGGTGAAGTTTTTTTTTTTATCCACAACGGGTTAGCACTTGACCTCAATCACACCTGATGTTAAGTGAAGACGAGGCCGAAGGTGTTAGCGTACTGACCCGGAAACCCCATCTTATTTGTGGGACTGGCTATCTTATCTTTGACAACCGAAACACAACAATGCCATTAACATTGCTGTTTTAGATAAGATGGTGGTAGCTAACCAGGCGGACATTTAGTATGCCCTACCACCAACCAAACCGAGTACTAAATATGTATCCCGCTGGGGAACGAACCCGCGACCTCCGAAACGTAAACCCAATGTTGTTTACATTGAGCCACGGAGGCGGTTAAAAATATGAAGTCTAAAAATATGCTTTTATCACTATTACAATGCAGTTCAAACCTTCCCTGAAAATGTTGATTTCTATTTGAGGCTACATTTAATATTTTGCAGATATTTATCGAGAGACATTTTTTATTACATCTATTTAAGTCTCCGGGAAGCGACGGTGCCCTTTGAAAGGTCTAAGGAACCCCTCATAATTTAATATTGAAGGGAAGGTTGAATGGACATCAAGAAAGGTTCAATGACTTTAATATAAGCCGAATGCCTTTAGATTTTCGGCTCTATGTTATTAAATATATTAAAAATTCTTTACACTGATTTAATGGAGTTGTGTAGTCGAGTAACATCATTTTCTTGCCCTAGTTCCAATTTGTTTGTGGTCGGCGCTGTACGTCTTTTTCTTCCAATCTCCTCTATCAGAATCAAAATCAAAATCAAAAAATGCTTTATTTTGTAGCTACACAGGGTACACTTAAAATAGTTTAGATTCTACATTTTTAAAGCTACTGCTTGTTCAAAAGGCAATTTTCCCCTGAGAAGAACAAGCAAGAAACTCGAGAGGTCGCTTGTTTAAAAAAAGGTTTTTATATTACAAAATTATTATTTGATATTATAATATTTCATTATTAATTTTGAAATAACCTGGTTATGCGAACGGGCTGGTTATGTCCATGATTGTTTATCATCTAAATAATCTGATATTTTATAATATGCTTTCTTAATAAGTTTCTGTTTTATAGTATCTTTCAATTTATTGAAAGGAAGATTTTGTATATCAACAGGAACTTTATTGAAAAAGCGTATACATAACCCTTTGAATGAATTACTGACTTTGTGGAGGCGACTTATGTGACCTGCAAGTTTATCTTTATTTCTTGTATTGACATCATGTTTATCACTATTTTTCCTAAATGATGCTATATTTTTTTAGTTAGAGACGTTACCTCAATCAAGCCCTTTTCGTTCATAACACCCCTTACACAATCCTTGCATCTTCTCCGCGGTCTTCCTCTTCCTATCCATCAGCATCCATATACATCACTTTCTTAGTACCATAGGTTTCATCCCTCCTCATAACATGCCCATACCGAGCTAAACGATTTCTTTTCAACTATTCTGTCACGGGTGTCACTTTTAAACTCATTGCATACTCATTATTTCACCGACTCGTCACTCCACTCATCCATCTCAACATTCTCATCTCCGCTGCATGCAATTTTTCGTGGTCTACCTCTTCCTTTCCAACCATCGACAGCCATATTCATCACTGCTTTAGTAATATGCGTTTCATCCTTCCTCGTAACATGTCTATACTAAGCCTTCACCTTTTCTGTCACGGGTACCATTTTTAAACACCCTCCCTTCTGTATGTTTGCAATTAATGCGCTGCTAAGGACATATATAGTGCAGCGCCAATCTACGTAACGATTGAGTTGACTTTGTTTGAATGAATCACGACTAACAAAACAACTTTAAACATTTATAGAACAATAATTATGTGGGTGATCTAAGTGATCGATTTAGAAACGAAGAAATTCGTTGAAGAACGACAGTCTCCGATGTAGCGGATTAGGAAATTGAAGTGGTGGAACTAATGTGGAGCATTAAAGTTCTCGAGTGAAGAACACGAGTGGAGAAGTCCATTCATAAGGTCGACGTGATGAAGGTCGAGGTAAGTCCCTGGATGCAGGCCATTTCCAACCTGTCGCTCTAGAAAATCTATGGTGGGGCCTACATTCAGCAGTGGACGTCCTGTGGCTGATACGATAATGGTGATAGTGAGAGAAAAAAAAAGAAAAATGATCCTGTGGGTTTCTTGCGCCGCTTCTTTTCCCACAGATGATTTCCCTTTCCGAAGCGATGGTAGCTTGGACATACTGACTGCCCGAAAAATGCTTAAGCCCTATTTTTATTTCCAATAGATTTAAATTGACATTCAACAAATGATATCATGTATCCTACGGTGAAAAATGAATGCTTGAAGTTTGAAACTGTATAGATACCCAATATTTTGTCCCCGATATTTATCTTTAGCCTTTTTCTCTATTTTCTTTTTTTTTCCATTCATGTTTATAACTTATGGCTTTCGCATATTTGTCTTTTCGATTAAATGGCCCATCGGCTAAATGGCGTTTCGTTCATATGGCACTTCGATTATCTGGCGTCGCACAAATGGCTTTCGTTTATATGTCTTTCGAAATCGGGTCTTAAACCTCAAATTAATGTACCCAAAACATTTGTAAGACTGATTATTTCTTATAAAAATTAAAAAAGAAACACTTTTTTTTTTTATAGATGATTATTCTATTCGAAGTCTATTCCTAGTAGCTTAGACATACTGACAGATGCATAGATAGATAGATAGATAGAAACATTTATTCACTGCACAGTACATACAACCAAAATAGAAGAACACAAACAATAAATCATATGTAATCAACAAATAAAATAAATAAATAAAAGCTTAATATACTGACGCACAACATACAAGATTTTCCCAGCGACGGGCATAGTACGCTTTATTATTGTTTCAAATGCTTGAGTTTTAAGTTAGCCTCACTTGTGTCCATATTCAAGTCCATACCCGACAAAATGCACACAAATCATGTCCAAAGATTAGCAAATAAAAATGTACCGTCATTATTTTGAGATGAAATATTCAGCAACGCGATAAAAAAGATTTCTTAGACAGACATCTGCCAAGCTGTTAAAGATGCCCTTCATTAAAATAAAAGGAAAAAGCGTTCCCGTACAATTGGGCTCTTTGTTGTTAAAAGAAGTGTTGAAGTCTGTATTAATATATAACACTCGACGAATAATATATTTTCTTCCAATTATATTATTTTACTATCTTCCAGACAAGTGATTATACAAAGTCAAATTCTCATTTAAAAATGCTTTATTTTGTATAGGGTACACTTAAAATAGTCAGATTTTACATTTTTAAGCCACTGCTTGTTCAAAATGCAGTTGTCCCCTGACAAGAACGAGTAAGAAACTCGAAGGGTTGCTCTTTTAAAAACAGGTTTTTATATTACAAAAAGATTATCATAAGGTTTTAAATTTAATAACCGCCGAATATTGTACGGCAAAAGTCAATTATGGTGTACAAGTAAAGGGAAGTGTAAATTAAAGTAAATGACGAAGCGTTCGGGTTCCCACAGGAGCCGAAAAGCTTCCGTAAAGCATTCTGCCACTTTACTGAAGAATTACTACAGAAGACTAGGTTGTATGGTTTCAGATACCTTTGCCTTCCAACATTGTTGGACAGTAACCAAAAAAAATGGAAAATATTCTTTAACATTATAACAGGGGCTTTTTGGCGGGAACTCGGCGAGTGAAGTAGCATTTTTCTTTATAATTCTTATAATTTGTGCATTCTAACTTTTGAAGCTTAATAATGGCAGAATATTGTGCAGCAAACGTTAGTGATGGTGTACAAGTGAAGGGAAGTGTAAATTAAAGTGCGTAACGGAGCTTTCGGGTTCCCACAAGAAGCCGCCAAAATCTTTTGTAAAGCATTCTGCCACTTTACTGAAGAATGACTTGACCGTGACTAAACTCTGTATACGCCAAGTATACGACGAATTACTTGTTTTGACTGAGACTGACTTACAAACTGAAGAAATAAGAGAAATAAGACATGGCTGTTATGGGCTAGATCCCTTTGCCTTCTCCTAAAGGAGAGAATGAAACAAAAAAAAAAAAAAAAACATTATAACATGCGGCATATTGTCAAATTATGTCAATGGAATATATACTTTAACGTTATGAGCATGAAGCCTAACTTAATCTGTCACAACTCCCGTCAAAAGGTTAATGTCATTTAGTACGTCTAATACCAAAGCACGGGTGCCACGGGCGGGTCTCATTCCTTACTCACTTACTCTAAGGGCGGTCCTTCTAAATGGCTTCTCATGGTAAAATTACTGGGGTCCTACCTTACAAATTGGGGGAAAGCTTTCGTATAATAATGCCTTCAACTTGAACGTAATGTTATTGAAGTGAGGCGAAAGTTCAAGTAATTTGACAAACGCTGTGGCTTTGATAACGAAATTTTTTCGTCTTTTTTAGATGCCAAGTAGGTACAGTCTGAAACAGATAGACATTTACTACAGATAGGCAATAATACCTAAATATTAAGATTTCTTAGCAAATCATGTGTTCTAAGGTACTTATAATAATAAATGAAGTACTTACAAGGTAAATAATAATAAATATTTTTTATTCTTCAACGGGTTAGCACTTGACCTCAAGCACAATTGATGTTAAGTAAAGATGAGGCCGAAGGTGGTAGCGTACTGACCCGGAAACCAAGATGGGATGGGACGTTTACTTTGTGAGTAGGTGTGTGTGTTTTCCTATGGCACTGAATCAAGCTCCTAAGCCCCGCAACCTATTTATCAATTCGATGTAAAATGGAGCCAACGAGTCAACATTTTAATGTGAAACACATGCAACGACCTTGTACTTCCCCTACGAATTATATATGTCTACTAGCTTTCCGCCTGCGGCTTCGCCTGCGTGGAGTACCTTTATCGCGGATATGCTTAATTTGTTTATCCCGCGGGTACTACTCACTTTATCTATATATATTAAAGTACAGGGTAAATTCTACCTACATATTGTTTTTAATGCACGACGGGTTCGTACTTGACCTCAATCACACCTTATGTTAAAGTGAAGATGAGGTCGAAGGGGATGAGGTGGAAGCGTACTGACCCGGGAACCCCAATACATTTGGGGGACTCGCTATCTTATCAACACATCAACACAACAATGCTATTGACATTGCTGCTTGGCGGCAGATTTAGATAAGATGGTGGTAGCTAGCCAGGCGGACATTTAAAATGCCCTACCACCAACCAAACCGAGTACTTAAACATGTACACCGCTTGGGATCCAACCCGCGACCTCCGAATCGTAAACCCAATGTTGTTCACATTGAGCCACGGAGGCGGTTTACTTCTTAAGGTGAAACGTGGATGTTGTTTTAATTATTAAACTCAACACTAAAGTTTGGGATATCTGTGACCACCCCATTTGGGACAAAAGTAGTGACGTTTTGTATAAAGTAGGACTTATCACCAAAAAACATCTACTTAGATTTTCATGTGTGCATTTCTGCATATTTCAAAATGTGTAAAGCATTAAACTTTTAATTATTGGAATACTAATGTCAATGTTCGGGATCATCATTTCAGCTCGTAAACATTCCACTGCAGGTATATAGGCCTTCCCTCATATAATGTGAGGGAGTATGGGCTATAGTCCACTACGCTGGCCCAATGTGGCTTGGGAGCTTCACATGCCTTTCAATTTTTATTTCTTAGGCATGCAGGTTTCCTCACGATGTTTTCCTTCACCGTTTAAGAGCAGTCGGATAAATACACATAAGTAATTAAATTAAATTTAAAAACTCATTGGTACATGGCCTGCCTGGGAATCGAACCCGGACCACCTAAATTGGGAGACCGCGTCTTAACCGCTGAGCCACCGACGCTCCTTGTTAAAGTAATTACTTTACTTGTGTTAAACACTAATGCCAATGTTTAGGATATCATTGATCACCCCATTTAGGATAAATGAAAATTTTGAGAAGCCTCGACAATTTTATCGTATCATCCAAATATATCAACAAACTATTTTATCATCCAAATATACCAACGAACTATTTTAGAAACTATAATTATCATCCAAAAGGCTTTATCTGATTTCCATCACACATTACTGTCCATTCGTTTAAGCTTTAATATAAAAAACTGCACTTTTATAAAAAACACAAACTGCACATTTAGACCACGCATTATTGAGGCCGAAATAAAACTGGATACACAAACACACACGCCATCAAAAACCAAAACACCCATCGTTTTTCCAAAATCCAAAACCATTTCCATTATCCAAAATCGTTCTTGAATTTCTGAGAAATCTTAATTTGTGTAACGAAGGCTTGTAGACGTTACACTACGTGTCTGGACAAGAGTAACATAAATTCCATCAAAGCCCTACACATTTTTGATCAAAACGCGTTATTTGCCCAGCCACTCGCCAATTGACACGTAACCTCCTCCTCAGCGATATTGGGATTCCGGATGAGCCCACTTCAACTTCTGGCCTCACCTTCACTTAATATCAGGGGGTCTACCTCTCTAACGCCAAGTATACGACGAATTACTTGTTTTGACTGAGACTGACCAATAAATTGAAGAAATAAGAGAAATAAGACATGGCTGTATGGGCCTAGATCCCTGTGCCTTCTCCGAAAGGAGTGTATAAAACTAAAAAAATAAAATACACCAATCGGTCGCCGTAAAAAAAATGGCGTTAATAGCCACAAAAACCCTCTTTACTTACGCAGCTTTAATAGAAATTAAAAGTTATTTTCTAAAACAGAAGCGTAAAATAGATTTATATGATAAAAACTTGAACAAGTATCAGTATAGAGACTCGGCCCATGATATAGTAGGCCCATTGGCTGTAATTCATAAAGCAAGGGCGAGCTCTTAAAGGCGCCATAGACCTAAGTCAAGTTTCCTTTGAGGAGGTCACAAAGAAAGTGAACATAGAAATCTTGAATATTTATATCCATCTATTTTTAGCATCTGATGATAAATGGCGGATGTAATGTTGGTGTGGTGGATAGTGGCCCTGTCAGCGAAACCAACGGTTGCGGGTTCGACCCTCGCGAGGGGTAAATCTTTATGTGATGAATACGAACATTTATTCCCGAGTCATGCACGTTTATATAAATATTTATGTATGTTTATCCGTTATCTAGTATCCATAGCACAAGCTTTGCTTAGTTTGGGACTAGATGATTGGTGTTAGTGTCCGAACTATAAAAAAAATGTGGTTGACGGCGTTGTGTGTGTCCAGTCTTTGATTGCAAGTATTTCAGTTACTAAACATGTATGTATTTATTAAGGAAACGATCTGTGTTGTGACAGTGAATAGAATATAATAGAATAGTTTATTTGCAAGAACACAAAAATTATAAGGTCACAGTGAAACTGTTTCTCTAATATGGAAATTTTGGCATCCACGATACAGGCATAGCCAAGTGTGGACGCTACAGCAAATGTATAATTATGTAACATCTTATCTTATCTTATCAAATTAGTTTGAGGATCTTATATTCTACCAGTGATGCGGCATGCAAAATTTTATTATTTAACTTATTTTCTAATTCAGTATTATTCAGTTGTCAAATTTAATATTCTAAATTACAGATTCATACATTTAAACAATACAATGTATTCTTTATAACCTAAAATTTATATTTTTGAATTTATATGTTTAGAAGACATTATATTGATACATATCTTTGACTAGGAGTCAAAATGGCAACACTTAAGAATGAGAAATGGTAACATTTGGAAATGTATGATCTTTTTTTCATTCATTATTACACCCACGTAAGGATTGACCGAACCATATTCGTTAATGGAAAACAAATACCGAATGCGATTGCGCCTCGAGCGCTTCGACTACACGAGACTTACTAGGTAAGTATAGCAAATAACTGAAGTATTACAAAAACCAAAAAATGGAATTGGATATTAAAGTTTAACCCCCCCCCTTTTTATGCACGACTGGTTCGTAGTTGACCTCATTCACACCTGATGTTAAATGAAGATGAGGTCGAAGGTGGAAGCGTACTGACCCGGAAACCCCAATACATTTGGGGGACTGGCAATTTATCTCTGACAACCGGAACACAACAATGCTATTAACATTGCTGCTTAGCGGCAGATTTAGATGAGATGGTGGTAGCTAGCCAGGCGGATATTTAAAATGTCCTACCACCAACCAAACTGAATACTTAAACATGTATCCCGCTGGGGATGGAACCCGCGACCTCCGAATCGTAAACCCCATTTTGTTTACAATGAGCCACGGAGGCGGTTGAAACCCCTGTACTCATATCACTTGTGTTGTTACGTTATTTGTACTTGTCTATTCTATTGGCTTGATATTGTCCTAGTCCCATTGTGTGTGTCCTAGGTTTTATGTTATTTAATTATTTGTTCTAGATGGAGAAATGAATAACTGGCCAAAAGCCGTAGTACCACTAGCGGTACTAAGTAATAATGAATGTCAGTCAGTTCACATAAGTCGCCTCCACAAAGTCAGTAATTCATTCAAAGGGTTATGTATACGCTTTTTCAATAAAGTTCCTGTTGATATACAAAATCTTCCTTTCAATAAATTTAAAGATACTATAAAACAGAAACTTATTAAGAAAGCATATTATAAAATATCAGATTATTTAGATGATAAACAATCATAGATATAACCAGCCCGTTCGCATAACCAGGCTATTTCACAATTAATAATGAAATATTATAATATAAAATAATAATTTTGTAATATAAAAACCTTTTTTTAAAAAGAGCGACCTCTCGAGTTTCTTGCTTGTTCTTCTCAGGGGAAAATTGCCTTTTGAACTAGCAGTAGCTTTAGAAATGTAAAATCTGACTATTTTAAGTGTACCCTGTGTACCTACAAAATAAAGCATTTTTTGATTTTGATTTTGATTTTGTACTACTGGGTGTACCACGGTTTAAAAAGGCAAATTAATACATCGCTTCTCTAAGACCGGTCATCTTTTCCCGTGATTTTTCCTCTACACGTTGTCATTGGCAGAATTTCTTGTGCTAGAAGAGCACGATATAAAGAGTCATATATAAAAAAAAAACAAAACCCGACAGTATTTTGTATTTCGCAGACGCCATGTTGGATTTTTTATCATAAAATGTATCCTTTGACACTCCGGGTACTAAGACGAATCTAACGACACTATTCACTTCGAAAATTGTCAAGTCGTTTGGGCTACAGAAAGCGCTAAAGGAACGGACATACATATACACGAAAAACAATACACTCCGTCCTTGGGAAGTCGGGCAAAAATTGGATTTTAACAAAATTATAAACAACCGTAACACAACAATGCTATACTTATGATAAGATGTTTGTAGCTGAACAGGAGGACAGATCTAACATCATCCAAACGAAATACTAAATTCTCCATTTTCTACTTCAATGCTCAGGTTGCTGGAAGAGATCTCTTAAAGAGATACGTTCACCTTTGTACATGACCTATTATTTATACTCTGTTATATGTAATATTTTGGTGCAATCCCAACTAATATTATAAATGCGTGTGTATGTATTTATGTTTGATACCTCTTCACGCTTAAGCGGCTAAACAGATGCGAGTGAAATTTGGTTGGTAGACAGATTAGGACCTGGATTAACATATGGGCATGGACGAAGGCGCGGGCGGAAAGCTGGTTAACTATATACGGATGGAATCCCTCCCCACGCCTAGTAGTTGACTATAATCTTTGAGAAAATTTCAAAAGCTCCATCCTCTAACTATCCTTCCTCACATCACTTCGTTCAAAGGTTACACTTACTCTTATTTTTTATAACGAAAAGCTTTTACTGAACTTTCTTTAATATCTTGTAAAGCATTCAAAACAGTTCGGAACTTATGACCGTGACATACGATGATTCGACCCTTGGCCAATTGCTCCATGTAATCACTTAGGTCCGAGTGTAATTAGTTTGATTAATATCCTGAAGTGGTTTTAGGCCACATCTGTCGCAGAGCTAGCTGTTATGGCAATTGGGTTTTGGGGTGGTGTTGACCATATGGAAGTGCGTGGGAGACTGATCCACCCAGGTAGTCCAAGAGAAGTGATTTGAGATATTTTGTCGAAGGCTTATTTAGAGAATTGAAATTTTTAGTTGAAAGGCTTATTTAGTAGCTAAAGATGACGGGACGAGTTTGCAGACATTTTAACCGCCTCCGTGGCTCAATGTAAACAACATTGGGTTTACGTTTCGGAGGTCGCGGGTTCGATCCCCAGCGGGGTACATATTTAGTACTCGGTTTGGTTGATGGTAGGGCAGATTAAATGTCCGCCTGGCTAGCTACCACATCTTATCTAAATCTGCTGCCAAACAGCAATGTTAATAGCATTGTTGTGTTCCGGTTGTCAGAGATAAGATAGCCAGTCCCCCAAATAAGATGGGGTTTCCGGGTCAGTACGCTACCACCTTCGGCCTTATCTTCACTTAACATCAGGTGTGATTGAGGTCAAGTGCTAACCCGTTGTGGATTAAAAAAAAAACAAAAAATGAAGTTCTTTTGCAAGATTTATTCCCGTGCAACTTGTTACCAAGTCAATATGAAATATTGAACTGTTCGATTAAATATATTTTATTTTATTTCATTATTTGTTTTTATTTTATTTCATTATTCAAAAATAGTATGACGTTGACGTAACAATGGTTACATACTTATACTTTATTAATTAATTTTGACATAGTTACATATAATAATATGTAGATGCTAAATTTCTATCCTATTTTGTTCATTTTGTGACTAAACAAATAATCTAGTAATGTAATGTATGTGTATAGTTATTGTTTTATGTTTGACAATCACTTTTACTTTAAAAATCATAAATTTACGAAACTGTATGTGTGACTTAATATTGTAAAAGTGAACTAAATAAATCTAATCTATAATGTGAATATCTAACTAATATTATAAATATACGACTACCGCATGCAATCCGCGCAAGTCCATCGTTAGAAATTTTCAAGAAAAAAGTAAAAGAGAATTATTTGTCTTTATGATTTCTCCTCAGTATTATAGTAATTATTTACCTTATTATGAGTATTTTTACTGTATATACTTATTTATACTTCGTACTATATATATATATATATTTGTATATTGGATAGGTTATGTGGTATATTAATGTTATTTATTCGTTTTTTTTTTGATATTTATTTATATATATTACTAGCTTTCCTCCCGCGACTTCGTCCGCGTGGAAGATTTTATCAAAATACAAACAACAAACTTTCATCCCCTATTTTATCCCCTTGGGGGTAGAATTTATCAAAATCCTTTCTTAGCGGATGCCTACGTCATAACATCTACCTGCATGCCAAATTTCAGCCCTATCCGTCCAGTGGTTTGGGCTGGGCGTTGATAGATCACTATGTCAGTCACCTTTGAGTTATATATATTTAGATTTATTATAAAATTATTTTCAAATGTTGTGTACACTATTTTCTGCCCAATCTAATAAACACTGTGTATCTCTAAGGTTTGCTGGTAGAAAACTCTATCGGAGTTAATCTCGCCTTTGTACATTTTATAATATACAATGCATACTTCTCTAATAATTTTATGTACACTAAAGATATTAAGATAAATGGATGAACGGATTTGGATGACATTTGGTATAGGTAGATACACCGGTATAAAAGGATATTTTTTAGTCACGGTAAAGTGAGTAGTTCCCGCGGGTTAAACATATATATCCGCGATAAAGTTATTCCTCGTAGGCGAAGCCGCGGGTGAAAAATAGTATTTAATAAAAAGTTTCTTTATTTTATGTAACGCTGGATACTCAAGATATAAGTATAAATTGAAATCGTTTAAACAAAACGGTTGAAACGATTTTCATAAAATATATATAAAAACCACCGCTAGAAAACCTGCTATCACTTGGTATCTTGGTGATGATCTGATGATGGAGCCAGGAGGTGGATGGTGAAACTTTACAGTGGTTATATAAACCCCTGGAGTTTGGGCTTTGTCTCGAGGTTCTGATTATGGAGCCAGGTGGTGAATGGTGGAACTCTAGTGTCTTTTTACGCGATAGCCACAAAAAGGAACGTAATGTTTTTCGAGTGTATGTATACATGTAAGTATGTAATGTATGTATATTTTTATGTTACCTCCTGTAGCCTATACTACTACATACTCAGGTTCTTCTTCTTCAATTTAAGAGCTATGCTCTTGTCGGTGGAGTAATGACCACGTCTCTCTACTTTCCGCCCTCGTTTTAACCTCTTGGTACGACACGACATTCACCTTTTCTTTCACTTGGCCAAAGTAATTACGCTTAGGTCTTCCCCTTCCTCTCTTTCAATCTTTCCCTCAATTATGTTCTTCAAAAAAATATCGTGTCGTATCAAGTGACCTATCATCTTTTCTCTTCGGTTCTCAACTGTGGCTAACAGGCATCTCTTCTCCTTTACCATCATTAACATCTCATTTGTTCTCTTCTCGGTCCAGCTTATTCCGTTCATTCATCTCCAGCACCACATCTCGAATGCCTCTAACCTTTCCCTATCCCTTTGTGTTAAGGTCCATAATATGGCGTCTGCAAAACTCAAAATTATGCTGTTGTGTGCCCTGAGATGCGCACATACGAGTATCTCAATGGTTCTGGCAGAATGAACAGCGCTGCGTGTTTCTACCCACAGCACATGCTGAGTCTGGACCATTTCGTTGCCCCTGATATGGGTCACGTCTCCGATATTACTTTTAACTATATACCAACCCATATTGTATGTGTATAATGTAGGTTAAGTGACTTGTATCATGGTCGACGAATAAATGTATTCTATTCTACTCTACTCTACTCTACTCTATTCTGTTGAGTTTTTGGTATTTATATACATTTTAAAACGATATTATTTTATTTGCTTTGCTGGTATATTCGTATTTCAGATAACGGAACGCACTACTTACAGTCTCTTGTTAGAAATTGCTACCTTTCACAAGTTTCTTTATGTTCACGTCGACGTAAACGGAGAGAGCTCACCTCTGCCGGAGCTCCAACTGCGGTCGTAAAACTAAGTTTCACAGAAAGTTTATTTCTTTCTATAACTTGTCTATGTTCATTCTCCGCAACCTTCTCTCATTTTAACATTGGACTAGAATTTGTAATAAAAACTAGAAAATAAGTTATTTAAAACTATAAAATACATAAATACATAACGCCCCGACCTTTATCCAAAATGGAATACAATACAATACAAATACACTTTATTGTACAAAAGGAGAACATACATTTTACAAAGCACAATACTGAAAAGAGTACAATTAGGAGGCCTTATCGCTAAGAGCGATCTGTTCCAGGCAACCTTTGGGTGTAGGAGTATAACTTTATAGAACAGGCAGGTTGTGCAAAATACGGA
Organism: Oegoconia quadripuncta; assembly: GCA_949316235.1. Classification (NCBI taxonomy): domain Eukaryota; kingdom Metazoa; phylum Arthropoda; class Insecta; order Lepidoptera; family Autostichidae; genus Oegoconia; species Oegoconia quadripuncta. The sequence continues at coordinate 42,066,287 of OX438743.1, read as the reverse complement.
TGCAGATTACGTACTAAAACCATACATTTATACATATATATTATATACATAAATAGCTATATATGTATACATATAGATGGATACCATATACATAACAAAAATAATACACATATTATAAGTACCTTATAAATGTATAATAAAAGAATTTGTAAAGCAAAATTACTAATTAATGATGACCAGTTAATAAGATAATTAAAGATGGAATGTTTGGGTGTTCCAATATTTAAAAGTTTAATGATTGAATCAACATCCACGATTCACCTTATGAAATATACAGAAATGCACACGTGACAGGGGGTGAGTCCATCGCCGTTGCAACGTGCCAACGTGTCAATTCCGACACAATGGCTGCTAGCGTTAGCCATATTCGGCTTATCATGACGTCAATATGACACTCCCAGGACTAGTACGAATCTAACGACACTTCAGGTGTCCAAATTGTCTAAAGCGTTTAGACTACAATTGCTAACATACATAAAGATGTTTAATAAATTACTCTTTTTTGGTATCGCTGTAATTGGGTAAATTACGATAACGGAGTAGCTTACACAAACGTATATTGACTGTTTTGACAGCTTAATATAACAATGTATTAATACCAGATTGTGACCTAATTAATAGCTACATATGGAGGCTGTGATTCATTCACTGTATTCCCCTCTTAAGTTCATGAGTCAGCGATTAGGAACAAAGTGAACAAATATGCTTTATCATGCAGTATGGGTTATATAGCGATTATTCCCAATCACTCTTTTCTTTTTTTTACGAGGGGAAATGCACTACACATACCGCTCGCCTTTTTTTTCCGCGGGGAAACTCATTACGCGTACCACTCGCCTGGGGGACGACGAGACGGTTATGTGGAACTCCAAAACCCCGCGCGACCTTCTTCGGCAATAGGGAGGACCTGGGAATGCATAAGCGGCTCCAGGAGGCCCTCACAAGGGGAGGCCCATTCCCGGAGGGCGTCTAGCGCAACCTCTGTCGTGCCTTACACCGCGATCAGCGAGCGGTATGAAGCGCGGCAGGGCGACTACACCCCCCCGGTCACATACCGCTCGCCGTGTGCCGCCATATTGTCTGAACAGAATGTAAGTTACACGTCTTTTTCATCACACAAAAACGGTATCGCGCTAAATTTTGACGTTCCATAAATTACATAGGTCCTAGGTTATTAATTATGATGTAGCACTTTAATACCAATTTCATTCGTGGACAGTTTAAAGGAAGAGAGTGATTAATCTGGATGTAGTTGGTTGGATAGGAAGAGAAGAGGAAGACCACGGAAAAGATGGATGGATTGTGTGAAGAGTGATATAAACGATGAGGGCGTGAATGGTGAGGTAACGGCTGATAGAGGAAATTGGAAAAGGCCCCGAAATAAATTGCGACCAAGGCAAGAAGATGATGATGACTCGATTTCGTAACATAATGGAGGGAAAGATTGAAGGAAAGAGAGGAAGGGAGACCTAGGCGTAATTACTTTGACCAAGTGAAAGAAAAGGTGAATGTCGTGTCGTACCAAGAGGTTAAAACGAGGGCGGAAAGTAGAGAGGCGTGGTCATTACTCCACCGACAAGAGCATATATAGCTCTTAAATTGAAGAAAAGGAAAATCGATAGGAAGGTTGTAAAAATTTGCGTACAGCAACAAACACTAATTTCACATGTAGGTTGTTCACAATCATACATACATTCGCCCTTTAACACACACCATTTATCCGACTCCATCAAAAACATGCTCCGAGGAGGATCTTCGAGACGCATGAGAGGGACGAGCGGGGGACGGGCCCTCGGTACGACATACCGCAAAGCAAGCCACTTCTCATCTCCGCCGATTACTGTACACATCATTAATGTACCTCACAAATTTTGGCATTAAATATTTTCGCATGAAGAAAGCATTTTCAGTCAGCTACATCATCAACATAAATAATAAATAAATAAATAAATATCCTTAGACATACACACAGCGCCATCTAGTTCCACAGTAAGCAACTATATGCTTGTGTTGTGGATACCAGGTGGTAGGAACCAGGTAGGTACCAGGAACATAGGTGAAGTACAATGTAAGTAATGAATACGCGTACTTTTGTGTTATTCCTCTATGGCTATACCGACAAGCGTCAACTGCACGAGCACCCAACGAATATATTATAACATTACTTCAATCGGCCCGCAGCTGTTATTGAAGATTAGGCTGCAGGTGGCCCATGGATAGAAATAGGGTCGAGTGTCCCCCCTTTAAAAGCTAAACGGTTAGTTTTAGAAAGGTACGTGAAAAAATTCACGTAAACTTATAAAATGTACTTTCCGTTGTAAATTATTTGTCAAACAACAAAAAGCCACCTTCTAAGTCGCAAGTACAGAATCCTACACTGCAAGTGGCCCGACACACACTTGACCAGTTTGTATTAAATATGTTCACATTGGTGTCGATTCGGATGTACACCAACTAAACTAAACTAAAACCAGTTTTAAAGTAGTACTGTCTCTTTCTCCCTGGAACAGTACGATGCGACGGCACCACTCCAAAACTGGTTATAGTTTAGTTGATGTACATCCGAATCGACACCAATATATTTGATAGACCACTTGGCTATTTCATGATGACTGTACCCACCATTCGCTTGAGCAAAGCTCCGCATGATCATCGCGTTTGGATGTTACAATAACGCAATAAAGTACAGAACTGATAAATTGGAGTTCTGTTCTGTGGTAACCAATTAGTGGCGGTGACTGTACTTTATAATAACAGTTGAAACTTTTCCAATTTTGTACACCTGCTTACTTTTCATTAAACGCCCCTTGAATTATTTATTTGTTAAGTTTCTTTTTTAGGTAAATTTACGAGAGCTCCGTCAAGAACTCTTTCCTTTTAATTTATACAGTTTGCTCACAAAAGTCAGTCTTGAATAAATAAATAGAGTCTGGAACTGGTCTCCGACGTTCTGGTTTCTTTTTATGCAGAAAGTGGAAGCGTATAGGCCCGGATACCCCAACACATTTAGGGGACTGGCTATCTTATCTCTGACAACCGGAACAGACCAATGCTATTAACATTGCTGCTTGGCGGCAGATTTAGATAAGATGGTGGTAGCTAGCCAGGCGGATATTTAAAATGCCCTACCACAAAACCAAACCGAGTACTTGAACATGTACCAAACTTTTCAAACTTCAAACTACAAGCATTTTATTTCATACGTGATATCATTTGTTGAATGTCAATTTAAATCTATTGGAAATAAAAATAGGGCTAAGCATTTTTCGGTCAGTCAGTATGTCCAAGCTACCACCGCTTCGGAAAGGGAAATCATCTGTGGGAAAAGAAGCGGCGCAAGAAACCCACAGGATCATTTTTTTTTCTTTTCTCTTTTTTTTATATATACCCCGCTGGGGATCGAACCGACGAAACCCAAAATTGTTTACATTGAGCCACGGAGGCGGTTATTCGTTTCTTCATAGGACTGCTCGTCAACACAACATTTCGTATATCACCATTTCGACTACAAAAACATTTCAGCCTCGTATCTTACCCCAGCATATGTTTTTATTCATTTATTCGTTTGGAAATCGGATAAATTTTAAATATGAAAAGGATTTTTTTTTTCAAAAAAGAAATAAAAGGAGTTTTCATACATTTTTTATTATATTTTTTGTCATACATTAAATAAGCTTTCGGGTTCCCACAAGAAGCCGCCAAAACCTTGACCGTGTCTAGATTCTGTATACGCCAAGTATACGACGAATGACTTGTTCTTACTGAGACTGACTTCACTAAGCTCAAGAAATAATAGAAATAAAACATGGCTGTATGGGCTTATCTCTTTGCCTTCTCCGAGATGTCCCCTCATGAACAAAATTTGTCCGAAACGGCCTAACAGATTTTTATCAAACATTTCTGAGAACCTGTCCCCTCGTAAAAAACTGCGCACAAATCGGACCACGCTTTACTGAGATACACCCGGATAAATAGTGGAACACACACACACACACACATTTTTTTTTATAAATAACTGGCTAGGCGTTTGCGCATAATCTTATGCCTATTCACCCTGCTCTTGAGATCCCAAGGTTTTTTTTATGGTTAATAGCCACAACGGTTGCCATAACGGCCGCCAAGCTGAAGTGGGACTGGGCGGGCCATGTTTGTCGCATGCCAGACGACATGTGGGCCAAAATCGCCACCACCTGGAGCCCACCGTTAGAAAGAAGGCGTCGCGGCAGACCGAAAAGGAGATGGCGGGATGAGTTGGATAAGTTCCTAACCAACTGGTCGGAGGAGGCCTGGGATACAGAGCCGTGGAGAGAGAGGAGGAAGGCCTTTGCCCAGCAGTGGGACAGTATGGGCTCCTAATAATAATAATGGTTAACTGGATACGCGTTTGACCACAATCTCACCTGATGGAAAGTGACGACGTGGCCGAAGGTGAAGCACACGATTTCAGTAGATGCCTATTCACCCTGCTCTTGAAGATCCCAAGGTTGTAGGAATCTGGAAAGTTTGCGCCGGAAGCGAGTTCCATGCTTCGGGTGTTCGCATTATGAATGAAAACTCGAACCGCTTCTAGTGCGAATGTTCGGCATGTTAACTACATACGGGTGGTATCCCTCCTCACGCCTAGTAGTCCGAAGATGAACTGGCGATGGTGGAGTGCATCCTGTAAAGTGTGGCCATTCTAATCTTTATTATACCAATTATTATAACTGGCATTCTGGATCAATACTTTACATAATTATGTGATGGGAAATCCCCATAACCTGAGACAATTATTGACTATAATAATATAATAATCCAAAATCTCGTCCAAAACTGTTTCTCGCCAAACACATCGCCATTTATCAGGCCCTCGGGAGAACTTAGTTCGTGCTTAAGATGAACAACATACGTCGAATGGGCCATACACTTGACCAAGTACCTGTAATATATCTTTGTAGTTGGTGAACGAATAGCATAATGCTACTGTCGCTTTCCTGTAGGTGCTATTTACTACAGACAGAACAAAGAAAAACATTATATCGTCTTCCGTGGCTCAATGTAAGCAACAATGTAAACCCATTTATGATTCGGAGGTCACGGGTTCGATCCCCAGCGGGGTACATGTTTAAGTACTCGGTTTGGTTGGTGGTAGGGCATTTTAAATGTCCGACTGGCTAGCTACCACCATCTTATCTAAATCTGCCGCCAAACAGCAATGATAATGGCATTGTTGTGTTCCGGTTGTCAGAGATAAGATAGCCAGTCCCCCAAATGTGTTGGGGTTTCCGGGTCAGTACGCTTCCACCTTAGACCTCATATTCACTTAACATCAGGTGTAATTGAGGTCAAGTACCAACCCGTTGAGCATAAAAAAAATCAGATAATTAGCAAAACATCCGACTTTAGTAAGATTCCATTTTCTGTCTCTGGAGTAAAATCTTTATAGTCTTTTCGTGTGCAGGTCAGAGCTATATTTTGATTTATGCTGTATTTAAAAATCTTAATTTATTCAATGAGGGCGCCACTGGACGGAATAGACCATCTTAACATTTGACGATAATATGGGGGAACAAACACAAACATCTACTGTTTTCTAACTAACCCTATGGTGACTAGAAGAAATCCGTCTATGGGATAAGTCCGCTGTTGTACTCAAACTCTGTATCTATGTAAAATTAATGTATTGCCTTTTTGTACAATAAAGCGTTTACAAATAAAAACCGAACGAACGAACAAAAAAAAAATATTCTGACGACAAAACGGCAATCCTACAACCTTGGGATCTTCAAGAGTAGAGTGAATAGGCATTTACTGGGATCGCGTGCTTCATCTTCGACCACATCGTCACTTTCCATTAGGTGAGATTATGACAAACGCGAATCCAGCCAATCATAAAAAAAAAGAAAATGTCGTGTTTTTTATTAGTTCTCACCGGGGAAAGATTCTGTCAATCTTATTTATTTGAGATAATAATGACGTTCATTTATTTATGAAATTGTATCATCAACTTGTGTTTTCTACCTTCCTTTATTCAAGCTTACCGCCGTAAAACCGTCATAAAAAGAAAATTAGGTTTACTTACGTTACAAAATTATGGGCATAGAGGACTTCATCCTTTACATTTGACTCGTTTTTAACCGACGACGAAAAACGACAGATATTTTATTTGATGGCGTTATGTGTATCCTGTCTTTGTCTGGACACATCTCAGTAATGCGTGGTCGGATTTGAGTACGGTTTTTATATATGTCGCAGATAGCGATAAATTAGCGATGGAATTCATTATTCGAGCGGTCAACTGACTATCATAATACACGGTTAATGAGAAGTAAACCTGGTGGCGCTGGTATCGCCGGAAACGGCAAGGTGACGACGTTAACAGTTATATTAGGTCTTCACATCGAAAATGGGACATACTTTGCTACCAGCCTCCGTGACTCAATGTAAACAACGATCGCGGGCACGATCCCCAGCGAGATACATGTTTAGTACTCGGTTTGGTTGGTGGTAGGGCATTTTAAACATCCGCCTGGCTGCTACCACGATCTTATCTAGATCTGCCGCCAAACAGCAATGTTAATAGCATTGTTGTGTTCCAGTTGTCAGAGGTAAGATAGCCAGTTCCCCAAATATTTGGGTTTCCGGATCAGTACGCTGACACCTGCCTCATATTCACTTAACATAAGGTGTGATTGAGGCCAAGTGCTAACCCGTTGTGCATAGAAAAAAAAGTCGCACAAACTATTATTAAAGAAACGATTTTGATGCTACATTTGTATTACCTTCGCCTGGCTCCTAAAGTACCTATGTCACAGTTTGCAATTCATTACAGCAAGAAATAACATTATACCTAGAAGCAATGGCAAGAATCCCTCATTGTAGATTTGGAAGTCAATTTCAGCTGGAAATCGAGTTCAATATTTAATTTGGGAACTAAAATAACTTACTAAAACATTTCTCATTATTTCAGTACAACGTCGTAAATTGATTCGGGAAATTTTGATAGGTCTGTGGTTGGGTTCCATGATAAAATAAATTAGGTAGATCACTACTTATTCCAAGAAATACAGAGCGGTAGATGAGTATCATCATTCACTCATAATGCGAACAGCCAAGGCATGGAACTCCCTTCCGGCGTAAGTCTTTCCTGAATCCAACAACCTTGGGATCTTCAAGAGCAGGGTGAACTTTTTATATTACTCACTACGTCATCTTGCACGCCATACCTTTCACTAATCACACAATAATTTCGCAATTGTTCCAAAATTTTACCAAAAGGCAAAAAAAGTTTTTACAGTTCAGTTATTTCAAATATTCTCATCCCTCACTGTAAATGTTTATTGTAGTATACTTAGAAGTTACTTATGTCTTGTGAAATGGCCCATAAAACGGGGTGAGAGAGTGACAGACTGCTTGCGTTGGTTGTTTGTACTGTGTGCCCTGAGTGCTAGTGGATGGGGAGTAAATCTATTGCGCTGACAAGATTTTCCCATCGGGCAAGTTTGACGTAGACAAATTGGATGTTTTTTCTTTACGCGAGCCTACAATTACATATGCAATTAATTTTAAAAATTGATAATATTAGGTCCTTACCTATGAAATTGGCGTTTTGTATGAAGAATTTCATTAAGACTGTTTTCTCCACACAAATATTTTTGATTTTTTTTTTGGGAACGGCAAATCATAATTTAGCTAAACTTTGTGTGTATTATCGAATAACATTAAGTTAAGTATAGGTAGCGTTAATATTTAAAAGTAACCGCTTTTTAAAAGTTTCAGCGAATCTAAGAAATGATTATGGGAAGCACATGAAAAGAGCTCTGTTCAATTTTTTTTATTATGTGATTTAGCCCAGAAATAAAAAAATATTTTATGTGAAACCTTGAAATATTATTCCATTTTCCAAATAAAAAATGGATATAGCTTAGAAAATCGCAGGAATTGGCACATATGATTAACGAAGAAAAAAAAACTCCAATTTCATAGGTATAGACCCAGTACATCATTTTCAGAAGAAATTAATATATGTACACCAAAATTCAAAGTGTACAATTATAACAAAACAAAACACTAGTGAAAACCAATCTACCTAAAGACTCCATGCAGAAGAAGTTTTCCGTCCCGGTATAAGGTGCAAAAAGTTTTCAAGAACGCTATGTGTTTGTAACAAAAGCAGTACCTAGCTGCCTGTTTAACATTAGGTAGTTTTTGCGTTCATTTTTTTCCCTAAGGATTGGATTTTTTGATGTAAACCTTCAAACACTCGAGAGATCACAAAACACAAAGATTAAAAGGTTTCTGGCGTCTTTTAAATTTGAATAGCAAAGTAGATTCCGTCTACATAATTGAATGGATCATTAATATAATCAAGAAATAGGAATGGCCCAAGAATTGAGCCCTGCGGAACACCCGTGTATATATATTACTTATGTACCTATTTCTATATTTTGTCATAATTTCACTACATCCTTAATGACGGTTTACAGAAGTAAATTAATTTATTAGAAACAGCATTACAAGGAGCGATAATAATTACAATAGTCTAAGACTGTGTCGTAGCATTCTGTCATTAATGCTAATAGAAGATGTCTGTCAAATTTCCACCGTAAATTCTTATAGTCTCCATATCAAATGTAATAAGGACGGACATGATAATAACACGATGGAGTGTATTTTTTGTTTGACTACGGAATCTTTAAAAAATCTACTGGCAACCCTAACACTCTACCGGCCCGACTCTCCATCAAGATTGTATCTTCCTGTCCCGTTTATCTATCTATTTATTTGATAAAGTGGTGTGAAATTGCCTAACTCGGCGCTATTGTTGTTCATACATAAGTAATTCCGTCCCCAAATATTGATCTATTCAATTTGCTCTCCCCTTCTGTGTATCTGTGAGTGGGTTTGCTCTCTTCATATTAAATAAGCTGACAATCTGGAGCCATATGTACGAATAATCGACTATTAATAGACTCATCACTCCCAGTGAGAAGACACCCTAACCTTGCGCACTTGTATAGCTGTTGATGATGAATAGACATCATCATCATCGACCTGGAGATGTCTTCGGTGAGAGCTATATGTGTAGCATCACGGAGAGATCCTTTTAGACCACTATTTCTGAGGTACAATATTATTCCTCTTCTTTGCATATATATTAAAGGAACCGCAGCATTGGTAAAGAAAGGTAACTGAACTTGAGAAGGCTTAGTAAATTTAACAGAAATATAAGAAACAATATCAGGTCGGCTTTGTATCACAATAGAATTCCATTGGTTATACGGTGAACATTCCCTCAATAACATACATATTGATTGATTGTTTGTGTCATGAGATGGGTTTAATAATTTTTTTCTTTTTCTATAATATATAATAATAAATACATGAATCTCATAATATATTACTTTCTACTTATTTATCTATCTATTTTCACTACCTTATCACCAAAATTGGCACGAAACTGTTCAACCAATCAAAGTAAAGAATTAAAATCAATTTTTGTTTTACTGTTATTTTATTTTTAAAGTTTTTTGCATGATGTGTTCACCTATAAAAGGTTGTACATTTTAATTCAATACAAGCTACCTTAATTGTTAGATAGACTATGTATTGATGTAATTGTTGGTGATCCTAAGTAAATGAAATGAAATGGAATGGAATGGAGTGGAATGGAGTGGAGTGGAATGGAATGGAATGGAATGGAATGGAATGGAATGGAATGGAATGGAATGGAATGGAATGAAATGAAATAAATAATAAAATAGCCTGTATTACACGGCACTTTAAATTTATAATAACATTCTAATTAGGTACTTTAAAAAACTTGCGATTTTTAAAAAGGACATAATTTAATGGTTGATGATGAAGCTCTTTTACACTTACAAGAGTATGGACAATAAAGGTAATGTAGTTTAGTGCCACAGAATGCCTATAGTGACATGACATCATTTTAATTGTATTTCGTATTTTCATCATCATCAAATCAGCCGAAAAACGTCCACTGCTGGACAAATTTGCTTAATTTTTCCACTTTTCGTATTTTATTAATAATTAATTTGTGATGTGTTGTTGTGTTCGCCGATATCTACTATCACGGTGAACCGATTATGATAGTTCTTCTGAATTTTCTTATGTCTATATACCAACCAAAATGGAGATCTGATGCTTACGGAGATAGATATTATCATATGGCTCGCCTACATTAAAGTAGGTACCTATACTTGGACAGGAGGTTAGATGCTCTTAGTAACTAGCTGTAGAAAGAGGCGTCTGTCATGTGTCATGGGAGACAGGTGAGCGCGACGATGAGAGTCTTCTGATCTTCGTTGCCCGTCTTCTCCAGTTCTGTAGAGCTGAAGTTTTTTTTCTTATATACTTCCCGTGTTCATGCTTCCACCAGCCAAACATCAAAAATGGTAGAAATCAAACTCAAGACCTCCGTTCTGTATTTCTAACATTATGTAACCCAAGGAGACAGTGAAAAAAGGCGAACTAAATTAATAATCTCAGGCGTGGGCGTGTCGTCAAATATGTATGTTTATTTAAGTAGATCAATAAACAGATCACAGATCTCCGGAATTAATCCTGTCAGAGCTCTAAATGACGGAGCTCTTTCTGAACTGATTTTTATGAACGCGACAATATTTTCTCGTGATATTATGAAATTTCGAGTGGGGGCCGTTTTTGTGCTATATTATATACTACGCATTTTAGAAGGGGGTTCCGTAGTATCGGATCTGTACAACTCAGCTTGATAACCTAATGACAATAACCTTAAACCCATTAAAAAGTATATTATAAAATATCAGTATCATATCAATATCAGGATCAGAGTATTTGGATGATAAGTGGCCGTAACCAACTCGTTCGCATACCAGGCTATTACACAATCTAATAATGAAATAAATGGTACCTTTTTTAATTTAAAAACTAGTTTTAAAAGAACAACCCTTCGAGTTTCTTGCTTGTTGAGTGAGCTACCACCATCTTATCTAAATCTGCCGCCAAACAGCAATGTTAATAGCGTTGTGTGTGTGTGTTCCGGTTGTCAGAGATAAGATAGCCGGCCCCCCAAATAAGATGGGGTTTCCGGGTCAGTACGCTACCACCTTCGGCCTCATCTTCACTTAACATCAGGTGTGATTGAGGTCAAGTGCTAACCCGTTGTGGATAAAAAAAAAAGTTCTTTTCAGGTGAAAGTTGTCTTTTCACCAAGCAGCTTATAAAATGTACAAACTGATGTTTTTTTTTGAGATTCTACTTTGAGGATTACAACGTTTTGAATAGGGTCGTAAACTTCAAAACTTCATCAATTTCAAGTGATCATTGTCCAAAAAAATAAACATTTTCCAATTTAATTTTCAGCACTTGCATATTTGTAAATGAAAAAAAAACTATCTAAGATTATGCAAACCTGATAATATTCCTTGAACCTACACTTTATTTCTAATTAGGGACAACGAATTCAAAGAGCATTTCTCGGAAACGTGGTAAAAATCATTTGCAAAGTAATATAAGGTCGTTACCTATGAAAGTGGCGTTTTGTATGAAGAATTTCTCTCTCTCTCTCTCTCTTTTCTCCATACAAACATTTTTGATTTTTTTTGAGAACGGCAAATCCAAATTTAGCTAAAGTTTGTGTGTATTATCGGATAACATTAAGTTAAGTATACGCTGCGTTAATTTTAAAAAAGTAACCGCTTTATAAAAGTTTCAGCGAATCTAAGAAATGATTATGGGAAGCACATGAAAAGAGCTCTGTTCATTTTTTTATTATTATGTGATTTAGCCCAGAGCCCAGAGCCCATAAATATATTTCCTTATAGTCATAGGTACATATTTATCTGAGTAAGTATAGAATTATATATTTAACCTCCGCATAAAACGACGGGTATTGTGTGTTTGAAGGCGCTGTTTGTATGTGTCTAGCCTTTTTCCGGAAAAATGGCCAAAATCCTTTCCCCACGTTTTTTTTTTAATACGGGTCTAAATGGGTCATTTGGCGTAGGCCTATTCGCTATTCGTTTTAGATTAGCGGAATTAAGTAAGTCAGAATAAATATAAATAAATATCCTTGGACATATACAGACAGCGCCATCTAGTTCCACACTAAGCAACTAGGCTTGTGTTGTGGATACCAGATAGTTGATACACTACACAAATACATTTTTTTTTGTAAATAAATACATATACAAATGAAAAACATCCACAACTCGGGTATACATGTCCGTATTCATCATACAAACATATGCCCCTAGCGGGATTCGAACCCGCGACCTAGAGTTTCTAACCACTACACCAAACAGGTCGTCAACGTGTTTAGTGTTATATATGAAAAAAATCGCACTCAAATTGGACCACGCATCACTGAGATACGCCCAGTCAAAGATTGGACACACACACATACACACACACAACGATGACGGGAAACACATAAAACCCGTCGTTTGCTTAAAATTGTTGATTAGCTTTGATACTTATTTAGCGTGGCATACAGTTGAATTTAGCTTGTAAGGAAAATAAATCTACTCCGATTTATGACAATAACATACAGTTCACCATAATCATCATCAGTTTGCCTGGTCGCTTCACTCGACTTTCTACCCTATAGGGTTTACATTAGTGCCGTTTTGTATTTCAATGCCTACACTAAATTTGCCGTGGGGGGAGAGGGAAACTTCTTTTCCTACTCACACACCTTATCATTATCTGATTTAAGAGCCATGCTCTTGTCGGTGGAGATTTTTCCATATCTCTCTGCTCTCCGCCTTCCTCTTGACCTCCTGATACGACACGACGTTCAACTTCTCTTTTATCTGTTGCATGTAGCTTATTCTCGGTCTTCCTCTTTTTCTTTTCCCCTCTCTTCTTCCTTCTATTATGGTTTTGATGCAATCATGGTGTCGTATGAGGTGTCATAGCATTTTCCCTCTTCTATTCTCAATTACTCCCAACAATTTCCTTTTTTCTCTTACTATATTTAAAACCTCTTCGTTCGTTTTCTTCTCTGTCCAGCTGATATGTTCCATTCTCCTCCAGCACCATATCTCAAAAGCTTCCAATCTTCTTTGTCTTAAAAAGTTAGAGTCCACGTTTCACACCCATACAAAGCAATGCTCCAAATGTACACTTTTATAGGTTTATTACGAACTCGGGCTGATATTCTCGCTTTGAGGAGGTTCTTTTTTGCATTGAATGCTTGTCTTGCCATTGCTATTCTTGCTTTTATGTCTTATATCTATCTTTATTAGTCTGAAATCCGGTAGCAATAGTCACCTAGGGCACCGCCTTCCTGAAGTAGGCACCGTGTCGTGTACCACTTTTGATCCTGATAGCGTATAGGAGTTACAGTGGGAGGAGTGTGGAGGCGGGATTGATTGCATGTCAAATCAAATCAAATCAAAAATGTTTTATGTCGTAAGTTATAAGAATAACAATTGAAATCTTCATAACATACAGTTGTCGCTCATTCACTAGGCAGTCTCCCTAGAGAAGAAGGTTGCTCTTTTCAAATAAGTCATGTGTGGACAAAATGTGAGGGGCATGCACTACGTTTAGCCGTCACTGTGTAGCATCTAAAGTTCCATGGTCACTGATCTATATCATGGACACTATATTACTGCTCGAGCACTTTGAGATGGACTGACATCGTCCTAGTCGCTGACAATGCCTGCCCGTTGTTCCGATATACTTGTATTCAACTATGTCAAATAAATGATCGTGAGTTTCCATCAAAAACCTGTGATCACCATCCATCTCAGGCGTGGCGATGAAAGCAAATCCTGCAATGGAAAGTGGTGGCTTCTATAGGCTGATGATGTAAAGCTTGTAATAGCCATAGAAGATCTATTTCGATGTGTCTGTGAAAAGAAATATGTACTACTTTATTTCCAAACATCACAGCGAATAGTCCAAAGGAACGGTCAATAGACCCACAATGGGATCTAATCCCTGCCAAAATGTCCACATAATTCTGACGCACAGGGACGAACTCGGTACATTTGTGTTATGAATATTTACATGTATGTCAAATATGTTATAAAACGGTTACTTTTAAAAATTAACGCTGCCTATACTTAACTTAATGTTATCCGATAATACACACAAAGTTTAGCTAAATTTGGATTTGCCGTTCCCAAAAAAAAAGATCAAAAACGTTTGTATGGAGAAAAAAGTCTTTATACAAAAAGCCAATTTCATAGGTAAGGACCTAATACTTAATTGTGGTGTATACTATTGGGTGACACTTTGAAACGCATAATGTTTATTGTCATAAGTTCAATTGATATACGTCGTATGGCATACAAATTAATAAGTATAATAGTGTTATAATAAACATAATAACGCAGATTTGTTGAAGGTCATAATAATAAAAGCCATAATCATATAAATCTATATTTTCATTTGCCATATTTTTATAAGGCATACTTTGAAACGCAGACATGGCTAGGTTAGGTTCGAAGGGTATGGCGGAAGCGAGCCGGGGGAGTGCGAGCGAAGCGAGCACGGGAGTTCTTGGCACCCCGACATGGATAGGTTAGGTTCGAAGGCTATGGCGGAAGCTAGCCGGGCTAGCAGAGCGAGCCCGGATCGCCCGCCATACCCTTCGTTTTAGGTTGACATGTATGCATCCCTGCTTGCCTATTTGCTTGCTTGCATGCTTGCTTGCATGCTTGCTTGCAAAATATTATGTCTTTTGAATATTATGGTCAACAAAAATTATGCCTTTCATTACTTATGCTTATTAAAATTATGCCTTTCTATGATTATGCCTTACAGGTTTCGGCCATATGATATTATGCGTAATGAAGTTATGCTATAACGGTTTATTGCAAATGACTATTATGGCGAGTAATATTATGAATTGTCAGTTTATGGTGAAAAACGTTATGCGTTTCAATAGGTAACCATAATATTGACTTATCTATTTTGAAATCGCAAATAAAAAAACAATTTCTTAAATATAAAATATTTCAAGATTTAGACTACATTAAATTATATGTAGTATTAAAGGTATCTTAAATAAATAAAATGGCGCTTGATCAATAAGAGTAAAGGTGGAAACTTGCTCCTATAGCCCCTAAGTTGAGATAATAATAATAAATAATTATATTAAATAATAATAATAAATATCCTTAGACATACATACAGCATCATCTAGTTCCACACTAAGCAACTATAGGCTTGTGTGGTGGATACCAGATGGCTGATATACTACATAAATATAAAAAAAATAATAATAATTTGTAGTTTCTACAAGATATTTAAATGTACCTTCCTTATTTAAACAATAAAGCGTATTTGATTGATTGATTGATTGAATAATTTTTGTAAATAAATACTTATTATAAATGAAAACATCCATAACTCGGGTACACATGCCCGTATTCATCATACAAACATATGCTCCTAGCGGGATTCGAACCCGCAACCTTTTGGTATAGTGGTCAGAGTTGCTAACCACTACACCAAACAGGAGATAACTGGCTATATAACGTATCTCTACAGAGAACTTCTACCTTTTTACGACACCCAAAAAAGAAAGAAGTTTCACTGTCTGTAAAATGGAACGTAAAACAACTGTTTTAACGACTCGATAAACAAGAACTTATTACCTAGTTTGCAGTGGCGTATACAGAGTTTTGTCACAGGGTACAAAACAACAACTTATTCTTATTTAAATCATCGCAACTCATCTTATGAATCAGCTGTCTACAGCCACTGAAAAAATCTAGACTAATTATTGAATTTGGATAAATAATAATAATAATTATATAAATATTTGGGGCACTTACACGAATCATCTAGTCCCAAACTAAGCAAATTGACAGTGGTCATTTTAATCTAATAGTCTGTTCATTCGTCATGAACATTCATCGCATCAGAGCAGTGGCCGACAAACCTACTAAATAATGCAGACAAGTATAATTATTTGTTGTTATTCACTTAGCTGGTAAATTCACACGTACCTTGTATAAGTTGTATAGAACTCACACATAGAAATAAGCTATAATAAATAGTTAGTAAAATTGTAAATAAAGCCTCTTTGGCATCAAGACTTCGACGCTGTTTCATCCCTCTCAACGGGTCCACGAGCTACGAGAGACTCATCTCGACAAAGCCACGAAGCTGCAAGACTTCATCTCAACGAGCGACAAGCTACGACACATTCCTCTCACTGGGCATAAGACACCTTCACGCCTATCCACTTGGACATGAGTCTGTGTTCCAAGCAGTGAGAAAATCCAACCTCTTACCCACTTCCTTCCAAACCTCCGTCTGTCAACCTTAGGTCGCATGGTTACAGACATCCTGTATCTATTTATATATGTATTTCTTTAAACATATGTTAGAGCTATGGCTGTAGGGCGATAGGAGTCTCGATGTAGTCGCCGGACGCGACCCGGGAGAGGTTGACACCCCCCGGAGCGACCGGGGGGGTGTCGTCGCATCGGGCCCTGTCGCGCCTCATACCGCCGGCTGATCGCGGTTTGAGGCTCGACAGCGCCCCCCGTGGAGGGCGTGCGTTAAGCCGCCCTCCGGGAATGTGCCTCCCCTTGTGAGGGGTGGCGAGGCGGGGGGGGGGGGGACCTAGAGCAGCTTATGCGTTCCCAGGTCCTCCCTACTGCCGAGGAAGGTCGCCGGGGGGTTTTAGGGGGTAGTCCCGCTCCGATCTGGAGCGGGGAGTCCCACATATCGTTGTGGGGAGTCCCACAAACGTTGGCGGCGGGTTGAACGCGTAAATGCGTTTCCCCTCGACAAAAAAAAAAGGGCGATAGGAGTCTAGGGTTGAATAGGTTACAGCTCTCTCTAACATTATTCTGTCAGCCAACCTTAAGTTAGCTGTACATGTCTATGTTTTATTACCAAATACCTATACTATATCTAATGCAAGCTACCGATTTCTTAAACATTTTTAAGCTATCACTGACAGTCACTCTATCCATATGCAAAAAATCACGGTCTTTTAGATTATAAGATATTTAAAGTGTATCCTTACTGGACTGATAAACGTTTTAGTAGGTGTTTTAGTAAATTTTGGTCAAGTCACTTTAAATGCATATACAGGGTTTAATCGTTAAGTGTGCACAGGAGATTATTCCGTAACTATTATAGATATCAAAAGACTTTAAACTGATATCGAAAATACTTTACCTAATGACTAAAATGACATTAATAACTTTTTAAAAATAAAACGAGAAATATCAAAAAAAGTTACATTAAACACTCCCATACATTTAACATGAGATAGTAGAGATTTTAGTTTCCTTATTTTAAGTGGAATAGTATCAACTCATTTTACCCTTATCATTTTATAATTATGTATTATGATAGTGATGAATTTCAAGTAGATACACGTGTAGGTTAATTGTCTTACCACTTCAAATTAATAATAAACCTTGTTTCAATATCGCATTGATTTGAACTGGCTGAAAAACAACATACTAAATAAAATCAAAAAAAAAGATACTATTTGGTGTTCGTTCTAAATTCAAATTCTTTATCGCGGATTCTCGTTCCCGCCAATTTATTGCGTTTTTTCAATTAATAGGTACAAAATTTTGTACTTACTAAGAAATAAAATGTATGGGAGTGTTTAATATAATTTTTTTGGATATTTCTCGTTTTATTTTTAAAAAGTTATTAATGTCATTTTACTCATTAGGTAAAGTACTTTCGATATCAGTTTAAAGTTTTTTGATATCTATAATAGTTACGGAATAATTGCCTGTGCACAATTAACGATTACACCCTGTATATAATTAAATAACAAAAGTAGATTTAGATAAATTATACACCTAAATATAGTCGTTCAGTCACCATCAATCAATTGTAATGGTTGTAATTGCTAAGGGACTAATTATCGTCTCTAACACGAATATCAAGTAATTATAATTTGGGGAAAGGGTGGGCCATTAATGCCTGTTAATGTAATTTCTTTGAGAGTTAAGTAAGTCTTGGAAAGGGCTTGTGTAAGTCGAAACTTTATAGAATAATTTTGTATAATTTAATTTAAAATTACGAGGAAATTTGTAAGAGTGAGCAAGATTATGAATTATTTAATAACAACAAAGATTACGTTATAACATCTAATTATTACAAAGCCTATCATGTATATGGTCCAGTTCCCTGAAGTCCAATTGTTGTAACTCGTTGAGATTTTTCAGAATTATGGATAAGATTTATAATGGGTATATCAGACGAAGTCTAAAAGTGGCGCCAATAACAGAAAAGTTGAGGAGTTTGGGCATATTATGAGGAGGGATGAAAGGCACGTAGCAAGAGGATTGTTAAGTATGAATGTGGATGGATACAGAGGTAGAGGAAGACCAAAGAAGGTGTGGGTAGACTGCGTGCGGAATGACATGTGTGTGAAAGGGGTGAGTACGGAGATGACGGCTGATAGAGGAGAGTGGAAGAGGATGACATTGTAACGTGACGGTATTGCGTCTCGTTGGTGATTTTAGTTAGTAATCTTTTTGTTCTTTTTCCTTTTCGTTTCTCTATTTAAAAAAAAAAAATATACAAAAGTATATAAAAGAGACTTAAAATACAGTTGAACAATGAAGAAGGTGAAAGGATGAGGTGCACGGATGATGTGGAGCAACTTTCGAAGGTGGTAATGGTATGAACAATGTAATATTTACAAGAGAACGATTTAACCATCCATAGATTCAGAGACATAACCTATCATACATCAATCTAGTAGTTATAGCTGCACAAGATTGGCAAACTAAAACAAGAGCAGACAAGAGTGTTTCTATTATAATCAGAATGCACTCAAAAAACGTTCCCAAACAGTGAAGGCTTATTTAATCAGTCACTAACCGCTGAATTAGTTAGCGATTGATAAAGTATTTACAAGAAGATTATGTCGATGACACAACTAACGAAAAGTTAGAGAAAAACAATTAACGAATAAGTGTTATTTTCCCTACCACACATTATTGGTAGAAAAGTAAGTATGTATGTCCTAGGCTTATTTAAAGAGTTGACAACCGCTCTGAGAGAAAAAATTTCCATACCACACATTATTGGTAGGAAGGTAAGTATTAATACTGTATGTCCGAGGCTTATTTAAAGAGTTGACAACCGCTCTGTGAGAAAAAATTTCCCTTACCACAACATGTTGTGCCGACCTCACCTAGAGTGGGATAAGAGCAGGAAAATGATGACAGATAAGATTTATTTAGCCTACTCTTACAATGGTGTCGATTCCGATGTACACCTACTAAACTAAAATCAGTTTTGGAGTGGTGGCGTCGCATCGTACTGTTCCAGGGAGAAAGAGACAGTACTATTTTAAAACTGGTTTTAGTTTAGTTTAGTTGGTATACGCATCCGAATCGACACTATTGTCCTATTATCCATACAATTTCGATTAGTGAAGTCTAAAATAAAACTCAATAAATCAATCAATAATTTATACAATTACAGAATTATTCAATGGAATTGTATAAGAACATTCTTATACAATGTCCAATCAAATACAATGATTACATAATCATTGTTACGTCAGGTTTAAATAGTTGAAACTCAAGAGGTAGTAGCTTGGATATACTAGCCATCGGACAAATGCTTAAACTTTATTATTATTTCCAATTTAATTTATATTCAAGAAATGATATCATGTATCTTACGTTGAGTTAAATACATGAAGTTTGAAGTTCAAATTACAGGAAATAAAGATAAATTTACAGGTTTTCGTTACCAAGCTACAAAATGTTGGAATAACATACCTCCTCCTATAAAAATGATGAGATCTAAACCAATATTTATGACCAAATAAAAGAAAAAATTGGGGGAAAATATTTCAACAGTTTTTCTACTTAAAAAGATAACTATAAGAAGCAGTGCATGGCTACAAAGCATTTATTTATGCACTATGCAAGGCAGTGGTAGACTGGACCTATAGCTTTCAAATTCAAATACTTTATTTTGCACATTTATATTTTTTTTTATAAATAAATAAATATCCTTAGACCTGCACACAGCACCATCTACATCCACAGTAAACAACTATAGGCTTGTGTTGTGGATACCACATGGTTGATATAATACATAAATACATTTTTTTTGTAAATAAATACTTATTATAAATGAAAACATCCATAACTCGGGTACACATGTCCGTATTCATCACACAAACATATGCCCCTAGCGTGATTCGAACCCGCAACCTTTTGGTATAGTGGTCAAAGTATTCGATATGAAATCTAGACTTCTTAAACTCACTAACACACTCGTTTTCTACCTCCGGCATACATCATCTAATTTGCCGAATATAAAACAAAAATCTGTCATTATCAATAAGCATAAAAAAATAGTCGAATTGAGATCTACCTTATTTTTTGTATACAAATGACATCTGTCATTGACTGAGAATAATTTCCGCAAATAGACGTTTGGATAACAGGATCCTCGGGTAAACGTTCAGGTAATTAGACGTGAAGAAGACGTACGACTTATCTTTTCAAAAGCACCTTAAAATTTGTGGATAAATGGTATAAAAAGGATTACGTCGCCATTCTGGAATACTGGCAAGTTATTTATCATTATATCACATATCTATTATCCCTAGGCATATTGTCACTAGGCATATTTGAAAAAATAATTGGGCTTATGACCGCGAACGCTGGCGAAATACCGTTAATTAATTTAAAACCTTGAAAAAGTATGACAATTTTAAATATGAGCATATTTTTTTAGAGTAAAATGTAGACATTTTTTTAGAATAGTTGTATATTAATAAATGGAAATGAAACGTGTAATTTTAATAAAAGCCGACAGAAAATACAACATTAAAAAAAAATCTTAAAGACGGTCTTAAGTGGTTGCAAGTGTATTTTTCTTGGAAAAATCTAAGTAGGTATATTTGAATGGCGCATCATATTACGGTTTGGGAATAACGTTTTCCGGCCAGCTATAATAATTATTACTTCGCTTGGCTTTTTTGTGAATCACAATCTATGGTGTTGAAAGCCCTTGCGCGCGATAGGGTTAGCCCAGTAAGGAACATAAATTTTGGCGTGTACTACCGATAATTTTTAGTTCCAATTTAGCGCACATTGGTAGAGTACATCAGTAATTTGGCGACCTGTTTGGTGTAGTGGTTAAAAACACTGCCTGCTATACCAAAAGGTCGTAGGTTCGAATCCCGCTATGGGTATATGTTTGTATGATAAATACAGACATGTGTTCCGGAGTTTGGATGGTTTTTCATTTATATATGTATTTTTTTACAAAAAAAATGTATTTGTGTGCGAATAGTTTATCAACCATTTGGTATCCATAATACAAGCCTAGTTGCTTAGTGTGGAATTAGTACGATGGCGCTGTGTGTATGTACAAAGATATTTATTTATTTATTATAATAATTATTACTTTGCTAGGCTTGTTCGTGAATGACAATCTATGGTGTGGTGGTGTTGAAAGCCCTTGCGCGCGATAGGGTTAGCCCAATAAGGATGCTCACTGTGGCTGCCACGAGGACACGGCGCAGCACACCCTTGAGGAATGCCCAGCCTGGGCAGGGGAGCGCCGCGACCTCGTCGCAGCGGTAGGGGACGATCTCTCCTTGCCGGCCGTAGTCAAGGCTATCGTCGGCGACGAGAGGTCGTGGAATACGGTCCTCTCCTTCTGTGAGATCACGCTCTCGCGAGGGAGGCCGATGCCTCCTCTCAGCCCATCCGCCGCAGGAGAACTGGGACCCGGAGAAGGGCGTATGCCCACCTTCTCCCCCCTACCTAGCGAGGCTGGGTGGTGATTCGGGGGAGTCACCACCCACACGCAAGCTTCGCGAGAGAGGCGCGTGGTGTTCTCACGCGCCTTCATGAGGTGGCTGGACCAGGAGATTCCTCCCTGCTCCAGCCTATAGGAGGACCCGCCGCCGCCGTTACCCTGGCGGCGGGCGCCGCGCTGGCGTGGCTGTGGACGATTACCGAGGGGTACCCGTGGCCACGCCGTTTTTGGTGCGCGCGGAGGAACACCGGGGGGTTTTTAGTGGGTAGGACCGCTCCGATCTGGAGCGGGGAGTCCCACATATCCTCGCCGCTGACCCCCGTCAGAGGCGGGTCGAAGGCGTAAGAGCGTTTTCCCCTCCTCAAAAAAAAAATAAGCCCAGTAAGGATTTTTTTTTTTTAATTTTTTTTTTTAATTTTTTTTTTTTTTTATGATTGACTGGATACTGATGGAAAGTGACGATGTGGTCGGAGATGAAGCACGCGATCTCAGTAAATGCCTATTCACTCTGCTCTTGAAGATCCCAAGGTTGTAGGATTCAGGAAAGACTGACGCCGGAAGGGAGTTCCATGCCTTGGCTGTTCGGATGATGAATGAAGTGTCGAACTTCTTAGTGCGAATGTTCGGTATATTAACTATATACGGGTGGAATCCCTCCCCACGCCTAGTGGTCCGAAGATGGAAGGGTGACGGTGGAATAAGATTATGTAATTCCAACGCACACTCCCCGAAATGTATCCTGTAAAAAACTGAGATACATACATTTTGAGGTGTAACTACCGATATTTTTTTAATATTGCGCATATTTGTATGTTTATTCATAGGTTTAGTGTAGGTTTCGCCGTGAATGAGCAACGAGCAAAAAAACATCCAAACTTTCGCATTTTTGCCGCATGCTCGTTTGCCGCCCTCTCATATAAAAAAAAAAAAAAAAATTTTGGTTGGTTGGTTGGACGACCGGTTGGTGTAGTGGATAGTGACCCTGTCAGCGAAACCAACGGTTGCGAGTTCGAATCCCACGACGGGTAAATGTTTGTGTGATGAATATGAACATTTATTCTCGAGTCATGGATGTTTATATAAATATTTATGTATGTTTATCCGTTATCTAGTAACTATAGTACAAGCTTTGCTTAGTTTGGGACTAGATGATTGGTGTAAGTGTCCGAAATATTTCTTTATTTATAAAATTAGTTAGATTAGATACCAATATTACTACAAACTACCGATTTCTTAGAATTTATTGTATCACTGTTAGAATTGTGCAACAGTTTGTAACTATACGATTATGGAAAGTAAATTTCGTTCGCTTACTGGACTATCCTCTT
This sequence comes from Oegoconia quadripuncta, assembly GCA_949316235.1. Classification (NCBI taxonomy): domain Eukaryota; kingdom Metazoa; phylum Arthropoda; class Insecta; order Lepidoptera; family Autostichidae; genus Oegoconia; species Oegoconia quadripuncta. Next base: position 42,043,239 of record OX438743.1, on the reverse strand, counting down.
AAACAAATGTGAGTCATTGGGGATAGGGCGCTATTTGATTTAGGCGACCCGTACTTCCTTATTCCGGACCATTCTTTACGTGCGGTTTTGCTGCGGACCATAAACCCTCGTCTTTCGGCAAATTGTCGAAATTACTCGTATTTGATTATTCGTATTCATGTTAAGAAGAATAATGAATACCGTACATGTACGTTCCTTTTAAGAGGTTAATTTATATACCGGATGAGATTTTTTATCGTAACGAAAAAAATTGGGAATATTAGGTAAGTGAAATAGAAGGTATTGGCATAGGTAGATTATTATTTATTATTAAAAATAAGTTTTTGTAATGAAATGAAATGAAAAATTTTGAAACATTTTTGTTTTATACAAATATAATGCCCCTAGTGGGATTTGAACCTGCGACCTTTTGGTATAGTAGTCAGAGTGTCTAACCACTACACCAAACAGGGCGGCCCCCGCGCTATTGAACGATAATACCAATGGTAAACCATAACTAAAAACGTTACATTAAGCACATTAAGTATCGCGCTAATCATTTGAACGGAAATTAAACTAGTTTTTTTTAATACTCGTGGTTAGCTCTAAACATTTTGGGTTTGGTTTTATTTTGGTAACATCAACGATAATAATCGTTCACAAAAATAGCGCGATACCTTTTTTTACTTCAGCTAAACTAAAGCTAAATCAAACCAAAAACGTTCCGTTCGAACGGTAAAACCGTTCTAAAATAGCGCGATTGGTCCCACGTCGTCAATGCCATGGTAGAAGTAAATCAATATTTAGCTTTTAACACAGGTGATGCGGTTTATCAGAATGATCTAATCGTTTACTTTCTAGACGGTGTTCTAAATTTTCAATATATTCATCTTCGACCACATCGTCACTTTCCATCAGGTGAGATTGTGGTCAAACGTGAATCCAGTCAATCATAAAAAAAAAATATATTTAATGGGACCTTATTATGAGAATTTATATACTTCCGTTCCTGAGTATCTATTCATGTTGTTTGTACCTCCTTTTGGCTTCGAGTCGAGTAAAAATATGACAAAGTAAAACCAGCAATTGGTTGGGAAGTGTGAATGCATAACACTAAATCACACGACCAGTTGTAGTCGGTTGGCTTCACCTGGAAATTGGACTGCCACTTCACAGACCCTACCTATTTCCCCTTTGTACATACGGGGAGATCGAAATGTCCAATATTTAAATTCAGCTGGAAACATACAAAGTGTGTATTGCGGGTTGTGCGGTTGGCATGGCTAGAGACATGACAGTGTGTCAGCCAAGTTCTGGCTGTGTGTTAATATTATGCGAATAATTTCGAGTTATTGTTGAGCTACATTCGATCCCCCCCCTCCCCCCAATATTAATTATTTAAGTATTTGAGTTACACAAGTATGATGTATCAATCCCGAATTTTATGAGCGAATAATTTTAAAATTCCTCATATATTCCTGATTGGCTTCCGAGAACTTTCTATCACTCACTGACTTTACTATCAAAGCCTAGATCAATTCCAAATAATGCACAAACTCAAAATTAGTCATCGACGTAGGTCATTGGGCTTTTACATTTTCGTAGTTTACAAGTGAATCACAAAAGTCTCTTTCACTTGGTTAATTTGGAATGAACTTCAGAAAATTCTGGAGTTTTGATTCGTTTTAATGAGCACATATATCTACATTATACTGAATTGTAATAAGTGCCAACTTATAATGAAGTATCCTGTGTATATCTATGTTAATAAGTGGGTATGTGTAAGCTGCCAATTCCTCAAAGAGGCAAACCTGAGCACCGAACTTGTAGGTTAGTAGCGATCACAATAGATCGGGAACGGTCTCAGTTTGAGAGGTCTCCTACGACCTGCAACAGCCACACATACAACCAATACCAATACCCAGCCTCTTGACGATGAAGACTTTATACAGGTATTGATAATTATGTATAATATATAAATATATCGTGTAATGTATTGTATATAATTCATCATGTATGTATGTAGTATGTTCAGTAAATATATTACCTTTTATTGGTATCCTGCCTTTTCGCCGAAAATTGTTTGGCAGGTTATCACTTGCCAACCAACGTTTCGCCGATGTTTCATTTTGACAACTAACGATTAGCAAATTTTTTTATGACAACGTTTCATTTGGTAGAATTATTGTTAAGCTGATTATTAAAATTTATCATTTATCATTTGTCAAACATTTCGCTAGGCCACACAACTATTAGACGAATTACGTATTGTCAGTGTAACAGTTATCTTTTCATACTGAATGACCTAAACTGTCTCTTATAAAGGAATAACAATAATTTAGATGAATGTAGGTAAGTACTATACAAAATATTTATGGGGCGGTTCTGATAGGTTGACATGTATACATAGAGAAATGAAACCCTATTTAATTCAACATTGGCATTTTAAAAAGTGTCATTATGAAAAGCAGACCAAACGTACAGTTGGTAACTGTGAGGTTGGGAAATAAAACAAAATTATATGATAAGTTGGCAAATGATTTTTCGGCGAAATAAAATTCTGCGAAACGTTAGTTGGCAAGTGAAAATCTGGCAAACAATTTTCGGCGAGAGGGCAGAGAACCCATTTTATTATTTAGTTCTAATCGATTAAAGCTTACCATTTTAGAGGAATTGTGAGTTTTTGACATGCTGTATTTACATCCAGTCAAACAATTCACGGCAAATATCAAGATTGACGGAAGACATCCCTTTACGTGATAAGTAAGGCTTTGTACATAATTCACCTGTCTAAAATAAACCGTTTACATATTAACGCTTTACAAAGAAAAACAATAAATTAAATATGGATGAATATTGCAGGAAAAGAATACTCGTCAAGTAGGTAGTAGTAAACACCATTATAAAATTTATTTTAAAACATTTTTTTTTTTTTTTTTTTTTATGCATAACGGGTTGGTACTTGACCTCAATGGGGGACTGGCTATCTTATCTCTGACAACCGGAACACGACAATGCTATTAACATTGCAGCTTGGCGGCAGATTTAGATAAGATGGTGGTAGCTAGCCAGGCTGACATTTTAAAATGCCCTACCACCAACCAAACCGAGTACTTAAACATGTACCCCGCTGGGGATCGAACCCGCGACCTCCGAATCGTAAACCCAATGTTGTTTACAATTGAGCCACGGAGGCGGACATTTAAAGAACATTATACATTTTGTATAGTAGTGATTATGGACGTTCTGTAGAACTTGACAGCCATTTACATTTGAAAACTTTCATCGACGAAGCCCACGACTTTTGTATTTCCTGACAAATTATTTTTTTTTGTAATTTATTATTATTTAGGTCAATGTTTTTAAGGCTGTCTGATGAGAGTCTCAAGAAACTTCTTACCACGCACGACCACCCTGTGGAACGGACTTCCGGCAGCGGTATTCCCGAACGAGTACGTGATTGGAACCTTCAAAAAACGAGCCTACACCTTCCTCAAAGGCCGGCAACGCATCTGTGACCCTTTTGGTGTTGCGGGTGTCCATGGGCGGCGGTGATTGCTTTCCATCAGGTGACCCGCATGCTCGTTTGATCATATAAAAAAATAAAAAAAAAGGCATTCGTCCTCTCTTAATAAGGAAAATGGCAGATACTACAATATAAAGTGCCACCTAGCAGTATAGAATATAAATTGAAAATTGAGAAAACTTTTTTTTAAGTACAACGGGTTAGCACGTGACCTCAATCACAACTGATGTTAAGTGAAGATGAGGCCGATGGTGGTAGCGTACTGACTCGGAAACCCCATCTTATTTTGGGAACTGGCTATCTTATCTCTGACAAATTTAAATGATCTACCACCAACCAATCAATAAACCTCCGAGAAAACAAATAATTATGTCATCTAGGTAACCAAACCAACGATGTTTAAAGCTAAATTTCATCGAAACGGGCTTAACAGATTTCTACCAAAGCTAAGAACTTATAACCGAAGTTAATCTAAAATATAAAAAAATATAATTTAGAAAAAGCTCGACAGATTATCGCTTCGGATCGACTTAACCGATTTTTATCAAACATGGCTGAAAACATTTCCTCTCTAAGTCTTTAATTGAAAAAAACCGCGCGTCACGAATTACTGAGATACATTCAGACAAATGCTAAACACACATGCCGTCAAACACATAATACCCGTCGTTTTTCATTGGAGGTTAAAAAGAAGTCACTCTTAAGTATGCGAAAACGTCATTTGAACTTCCTTAAAAAAAAATAACAAGAAAATAAAAAGAAATAACACGTTATGCTAGAGAGATTAATTTTGAAATTGTGCATTTACAGAAATACCTATATAGGTAATTAGTGTTTCACTAACTCAAAAGTTCTTAAATATCATTGTTCATGTGCTACGGTTTTATTTCCGTCATAAAAAGCACCCGTTGCTTGTGGTTGAGTCAGTGTTGCCGCTATTGAAAATTTAGCCACAAACTTTGGCATATTGAAGTCAATTATTCTTTTAGTATTCGGGACTAAAAATTAACAGCTGTTTATTTGATTTGTTTTATTGTACAAACGAAAATAAATACAAAACAAATTTTCTTAAATCTATGCACAAAGGCGGAGTTATCCCACAGCGAGATTTTTTCCATCAACCTTTTTTTTTTTTTAATAAATATTTCGGACACTTACACCAATCATCTAGTTCCAAACTAAGCAAAGCTTGTACTATGGATACTTGATAACAGATAAACATACATAAATATTTATATAAACATCCATGACTCCGGAATAAATGTTCGTATTCATCACACAAACATTTACCCGTCGCGGGATTCGAACCCGCAACCGTTGGTTTCGCTGACAGGATCACTATCCACTACACTAACTGGTCGTCTAGTTGATACTCACACAATAGTTGTTATATTTTTAAACCCCGACTCAAAAAGATGGGTGTTACTTATAAATTTTAAGTATATGTCGGTGTATTTATACATGTAGTGTCAAAACGGCTGAACTGATTTCAAAATGATTTGTGCGAAGTGTAAGTTTTGTCTCGTTTTTAACTTTACCATCGCGTTAGTGTTTACGAAAAAAGTCCCTATGAAAAAAATCGTTTTGCAAACTATCCACTAGAGGCGCTGCACATTTCTCCATACAAATCGTCACGTATACGTGAACGCGGTAGTAAAGTCGAAACAAAACTCACACTACGCCCTCTGGTATTTGCGAGATCATTCTTAGCCATGTTTTTTTTTTTTTTTATATATGAGAGGGCGGCAAACGAGCATGCGGGTCACCTGATGGAAAGCAATCACCGCCGCCCATGGACACCCGCAACACCAAAAGAGTCACAGATGCGTTGCCGGCCTTTGAGGAAGGTGTAGGCTCGTTTGTATATTCAAGTATATGGTTTGTGGTATAGAGTCTTGGTAGCACTGTGTTTCAAATTTATACTATTATCTTATGTAAATATTCATATGATATACATTTATTAGTATTCAGTAATTCTTCTGACTGTTGATATTCATCGCTGGCAACACCATCTAACGTAAATAGGAAGTGCCATTCATTAGCCCAAAGTTGCCGAAAGCTGTCCTCAAGTTTGTGAACAAAAGTCATTAACACACACGTATAACTCTCTCGCTCGTCGGATCGAACCATGGACTGACAAGGATATTTGCAATTAATCTACTCCTATATATGTAGATCACAAAGATAAGTTAATTACTTTAAACATTTTTCCTGTATTCTACAACCTTGGGATCTTCAAGAGCAGAGTGATCGCGACACGGTCAAAGTCAAAGTCCAAAAATATTTATTACGTAGGATAAAGATTATTACTTGAATACGTCACTATTTTTTATCTTAATATTAAAATTGTTGCTCATTCGCAAAGCAGATTCCCCAGAGAAGAACGAGCAAGAAACTCAAGGGTTGCTCTTTTAAATAAGTTTGGGTTACAATTATATTATATTGTATAATTAAGCTGAATATCGCCGAGCGGTCTATGTCCATGCTTGGTGACTTGACTTGACTTGGTGACAGACATGATGGTGACTTGATCATGGGATTTGAGCAATGAGGAATGATATACTAGGTCCGGCTGAATTCCACAGACTGCACGCGGGAGCCAAGTTGTATGGCATGAGGGGAGTGCATATGTTTACTTTTCACCAGTAAGCATCTTGGGTTTCATGATCATAATCGAATGTGAATACGTTGTCTATCCGCCTATAGTAGCTTACAATAATATCGCCATTGCCCGAGCCACTCTTTGCCACGTGGCTGGCACCGTCCCGGTCGCTAGTTACGCCCACACCGATATACGACAAATAAATATGAACGCTTTGAAAAGTGTTACATTTACAAGTGGGTGTGTACTTGCCTAGGTGTACCACGAGTAGACTCTGAAATATTCAGTGACGTTGAAGTGCCTGACAGTTGAAGTTTCTCGTCGTGTCGTCGTGTCGCATCGATTAGACGACACCTGATTGGAGCACCTAAGTTTGAACAGTGCCTCCATTAATTAACTTGAAGTTGGTAGGTAAGTGGCAAGTTGCAACTTCGCAGCCATGTCACTAGGGTTGCCAAGAACGGAAAATAATTAGTGCAGGATTTTCAGTCACTCCCTTAACCATTTCTGAGTGAAGTCATGCTAATATTGTGGTAATATGTGAGGTATACTTTTTCTTTTTTGTAAGTGTACTGTATACCAACAATAGTAAAGTTTTTATTCGAATTATTCGAATGTTTATGGCGTTTGGGTTTCAAAAGCCGGTACTCAATATTTCATTTTCTTTTCTCCCGGCAATGCCTAGAGGTGATATGTAAGTTATTTTGTTTGGAAATGCTTAGTTATAATAGTAATTAATTAGTGAAACTATAAGTCTATAAGTTATAAATTAATATACACTCAAAATATTTGTAAGACTGCTTGTTTCTTATACAAATAAATGAAATAAAAAATAGTATGTAAGTAGATTAATGTGTAAATTGTGTTTTTTTTTTTTTTTTTTTTAATGCATAACGGGTTGGTACTTGACCTCAATCACACCTGATGTTAAGTGAAGATGAGGTCGAAGATGGAAGCATACTGACCCGGAAACCCCAACACATTTGGGGGACTGGCTATCTTATCTCTGACAACCGGAACACGACAATGCTATTAACATTGCTGCTTGGCGGCAGATTTAGATAAGATGGTGGTAGCTAGCCAGGCGGACATTTAAAATGCCCTACCACCAACCAAACCGAGTACTTAAACATGTACCCCGCTGGGGATCGAACCCGCGACCTCCGAATCGTAAACCCAATGTTGTTTACATTGAGCCACGGAGGCGGTTAAATTATTTTTAATGTTATTATGTTTGGGTGTATACTGACTGGGATTGGGATATTTTTGGTATTTGGCATTATGACATTTTCAGAATTTGAAATTCTCAGATAGTGACAGTTGGAGACAATCGATTTTCAGGTCTAGTTGTATATGGCAATTTGCCATTTTAAGAATGTGACGCTTTGACAATTTGGTGTTCTGGGATTATGCTTCTTTGGAAGGTTGTTCCTGGTGGAAAGTTGTTCGTAATCATTTTTGGATTTCCATTGTAATGGTGGTTTCAGAATGGTTTAGATTAGAGTATGGGTAATCGTAAGTTTTTTGCTCGAATTCGATTATGGTTGCTTGGGGAGTTGTTCGTAAGAATGGCGCCACCATTTACTTAATAGGAATTACAGGAATTCAAATATTATATAGGTAAGCTCTAACAAAATTAACCCGACAAACGTTGCAGAGTGTATGTATAGGATGTACCTATTACGAAAAAAATAAAAAATAAAACATTAAAGTTAACAGATATTATTCAAAATATAAAATTTAGAAATGTAAATTTTGTGAGTTGGGCATTAATGGCCGCGCGCTCTAAATACTTTGCCACAACCATGGACTTATTATTTAAACAGGACTGATAACTATCAAAAGAATCATTTAGGAAAATGATCACTATGTCAACGCAATAAGGTATTAAATTGGATGCACCATACACAAAGGCAAATCCGAGCCGAGAGAGATAGAAATAACGGAGGCCGTGTGTCTCGTTCTTACATCTTGCCAGCAAAAAAAATGATTATGATCAACAGTTTTGGCTACTCAAAAATTCCATTGAAACACTTATATTTTTATGTTATTTTAACAATTATAAATAAACAAATAACATTCGAATTAATTTCTTTTCATATATTCTTAAATCAAACAGAAAACATACATTTTTATTTCGATTTTGTTATTTTTATGGTAACCCTGAAAAGCATGTCATGTCATGGCGGTTCGGTGTGATTTTGAATTTTCTTTGCATTAAAAGTTTTTTAAAGTATTTGTTATATATAACAAGTAAAAGGAGTAAAATGGTGAAAAAGTGTTGCGTTTATACTTGCCCAAGTGAATCCTATGGTGGTTGCAACATATCTTTCCACAGGTAAGCTAAAAATAATATTTTTGTAAATCAAAGAAGTAGGATGCCCATGAATTCTTGAAATGAGTCGAAATATGTGAAATATGTGTGATTGATTAGGGTCCTGACTGTTGTACTATTATTGCAGTTTCCCAAAAAATGAAGAAATGCGAAATAAATGGCTCACGCCGGCTAATGTCAAAACGCCAAAGTTTTTTGACAAATATTTTATTACAACATTTGTCCCAAGTAACAAATATATTGTGGTCACCCTGTTAGACAGAGACAAACGGCCTCTACGTTACACATCCTGCTCGGCTCGTTTTTCAGCGGCGAGTACTCAGTCCTGTTATAATAATAAGTCCATGGCTACAACACACAAACACGTGCCGCCGTATCTTTGAAGACGCCGAAAGGCGACCACTCGCCGCTTGCCCCGGCGGCGCCGCCGCCGCGACTTGCTGTGATTGGTTGCGTACTGTGCCCCGCCACCCCCTGTTTTTTCTCATTGATAAAACAAGGTACAATCGAAATGAAGTAAGTCTGTTTATGTGTATTTTCATTTGCACTCGGAAACTAAATTTTTAAGGCTAGTTTTTTTAATGAATAAAATATTTTATTGTCATGTACGTCCAATTGCCAAAGTTTGTCGGGTTAATTTTGTTAGACCCTATATATCTACAGGTATATGGAGTTCAAATCCACCACACGGGAAGCGTGTTCAAAATTAGAGGAAATTGAATTGGGTATGTGGAATTTGGCTCGAATTGTTCAATCAAATTGATTGTTTCTTGCTGCGCTTTTGGAAACACGGGCGTCGCGTCACCTGATTTCACGCCTCTGTGTTCCTTTGAAGTGAAAGAGAATTGCCTCCGGAACGCGACAATTGTCCCGAGATAAAACTGTTTATGAATCGCGCAAAACTGAACTTGCGTAAAATGAAAAATGTGTCTGGAATTTATAAAATATCAGATTATTTGGATGATAAATATCCCTGGATATAATCAGCTCGTTCGCATGCCAGGCTATTTCACAATTAATAACAGTGTTGTTGCGGAGTTTCTTGTCGCTTCTTCTCCCTAACCAAACACCTTGTGAAAAGATGTAGTTTAAAAAAAATAACACGTTGACTTCAATAAGTGATATTTTTGTATCCTGCATTTAATAAAATATTTTTGATTTTGATTTTGATAATGAAATTTAAAAACCCATTTTGTAATATAAACCTGTTTTTTTAAAAGAGCAACCCCATGAGTTTCTTGCTTATTCTTCTCAGGGGAAAATTGCATTTTGAACAAGAATTAAGTAGCTTAAAAACTGTAATAAGTATTGTAAATCGGTTATGCCCTTTTGAAGATGTTTTACCTTTAACAATTATACTTATGGCACTGAAACGTGTTCTCTCACTATGGGTCTCATAAGATAGCTCAAAGTCACCTAGCGAGCTATGAAGAGATCAATGTTCGGCGTTCCACTACGTAATCGAATAATGAAGAAATCCGTTGGCGAACGTGTTGCGTATTGAAAATTGTTATTAATGTTATTTTTAGTTGTGGCAACCCTCTCTATTACTTCCCTCTTTCGATGTGTAAATATCTTACGACTTATAAAAATATAAAAACCTTTTATTAAAACTAATTAACTGCTTTCTTTCTGTATTCCCGTCTTGTAATTAGAACAGAACGAAGGTCACTGACATAGCCCAACGGATTAGCAAGTTTAATAGGCAGTGGGCAGGGCACATAGCTCGAAGAACTGATGGTCGGTGGGGCATTAAAGTACTCGAGTGGAGACCACGCACCGGCAAGCGCACCGTAAGACGTCCACTCACAAGGTGGACAGACGATCTGTTAATATATGTGTGTGGCTAAATGGATGGATTATTCCACTATGTTCACCCAGGTGACATCACCCAGGTGAGCAAAGTGGAATTGATTAGTCAACTTTGTTCACCTCGGAAATAAATCACCTGGGTGATATCAACCAGGTGAACAAAGTGGAATTGATTAGTCAACTTTGTTCACCTCGGAAATAAATCACCTGGGTTATATCAACCAGGTGAACAAAGTGGAATTGATTAGTCAACTTTGTTCACCTCGGAATAAATAACCTGGGTGATATCACCCAGGTGAACAAAGTGGAATTGATTAGTCAACTTTGTTTACCTCGGAAATAAATCACCTGGGTGATATCAACCAGGTGAACAAAGTGGAATTGATTAGTCAACTTTGTTCACCTCGGAAATAAATCACCTGGGTGATATCAACCAGGTGAACAAAGTGGAATTGATTAGTCAACTTTGTTTACCTTGGAAATAAATAATCACATAGGTGATATAACTCCAAATTTTAATTTTAATTTTGTATATATTTTATAAATATAATAATCGGTAGCGTCAAATAAACCCCAATTTTTATAGGATAATCAATATGTATTTTTTTGTGACAAATTTTTATAGTTTTCTTATTCTTATAAAGCTTCCGGGAAAACGCTGGTTGTAGGCCACATCCAACTGGTCACCCTGGAATTTTATGGGGGAGGTTTATGTTTCATGACGATGATGATGAACCTTTAACATAAGTAGGCTTGTTTATCTAAACCGCCTCCTTGGCTCAATGTAAACAATATTGGGTTTACGATTCGGAGGTCGTGGGTTCGATCCCCAGCGGGGTACATGTTTAAGTACTCGGTTTGGTTGGTGGTAGGGCATTTTAAAATGTCCGCCTGGCTAGCTACCACCATCTTATCTAAATCTGCCGCCAAGCAACAATGTTAATAGCATTGTTGTGTTCCGGTTGTCAGAGATAAGATAGCCAGTCCCCCAAATTGCTATGTTATTACTACTATTTTCTTCCTAAAATGTAGGTACGTGATATTCCTAAGTTATACAATACACAAAGTGAAATTCAGCTATTTTGATAACGTCGTAAATAATGCGAAATAGTGCCTGAAAGACAAATTAGTGCCACTCCAGTTTAAACAGTTATTCAATATTTTAAGTGAGCATTGTGGCGTCACGTGTTGGAGTCCTCGTCCGGCTTACTTAATGAATAACAATTATAATAAATATTTCATGTACACCAATCATCTAGTCCAACTAAGCAAAACTTGTACTATAACACTAGATCACAGATATACATACATAAATATTTATATAAAAATCCATGACTTGGGAATAAAATGTTCGTATTCATCAGTCACACAAACACTTATCCCTAGCGGCTTTCGAACCTGCAACCATTGAAGTGAAATATGAAATGAAAATGAAAATGAAAATGAAAAATGAAATGAAAATCATTTATTCATGTAGGCAATACAATATTATGCACGTTTTTTAAACTAGGTATACCACTAGCTCGGAACGCGACCACTACTGAGAAGAGCTAGCGAGAAACTCAGAGGGTTTGTCTCTTTTCAATCAGTCATTTACAATCTAGAAAGGTTACAACAATTTTTATATATCGTGTAGAGGAGCCGTTTCATCCCATGGATTACTATCATTAATGTATCATTAATATCCCTTTTTACATAATTTTTGTTTTTATCGCATTTATCATACTCATCTTAATACATTAGTATGGCATGTAGTGTTACTCCACTACACCACTCATCAAAATTAATCGACTGCTAGCACTTTGTCGGATCTTCTAGCAGCCCTAGATGCTATGCATATTATACGTTAATGAGGGGTAACTTTCGAACAAAGATTTTTGGAAGTTGAGTTGGAATACTTTGAGAGTTCAAGAATCCAACTCGAGGATTGATAGTAAACACATTAAGCATTTATTAGGGACTAGCTTTCGTTACGCGACTCCGTCTGCGTGAATATCGAAATAAATTCCACACATAAGAAATAGCAAAACAAAAGACTTGGCTGCATGGGCTATGCACCCTTTGCCTTTCCAAAAAGGCAAATTTTACAAAAAACATCACTGGTGGATGTGGCTCGTTAACTACCATTTATCTGCATATCACATATAAGGAGAGTGCTGCCTCCAGCGTTTGATTGAGGAACTAAATCGATAAATACTTATGTACGTATTGAGCACAGGTAGAAGGATATATCGGTTTTTCTTTTTTAAAAATAGGTATTGTTGTTTCTGAAGCCTCGTCCGCATTATAGGGCATATTTTGTATCGCAACGTAGGTTCGGCACAAGGTATCGGTTTACATGTCGTGTCAATACAAGTGCCGAGCAAAACGATCGAAGTAATCTTCAATTTTTATCCGATACATGATTTACCGACCAATGCCTCGTCGTGTGCGCAACCAACCATCAGGTGAGGAGTGCTTCTTTCTCCGGCATCTTGTGTGAGACTGGCAAAGCAGCGCAACAAGGGCGATACAAATTGTGAAACAAAACTCAGAACAAGGAGTGTGCTATAACAATAGGTACCCGTGTCGTCGTCGCGAAACATGTATTGCGACTTATTCGGACGAATCTTAAGAAAATTTTTATTTATCATAACGAATTTTGTTTAAATTGAAAATATAGATTTATTTCAGAATAGCATATTCTAGGAAATGAATTTAAAATTACAATACACTTTTTTTTTACCAACATCTATTAAAACTAAGATCTATATGTAAAAAATTGCATCTCCTCGAGGCGGCATAGTGCCCAACAGGCAAGCGGCGTTCCCGCGCTGAATAGCGAGACTTATTCTCTGAGCTAGGAAGCCTCGATGAGACGCGCCGACAGGTCTTGAGTTTCTTTAAATTAGCTATGAGAAGTAAATAATTCTCAGAAATGACAATACCAAGCAACCTAGCTACCTTAATTATGTTGCCGACTGCATGCCAGAATGCATGAAGTGGAATCCAGCTATTGTAATAATGTCAAAAAATTGTGCATTCTACAACGGACAAAAATTCCGACATCTGCGATGCTCCTTTTCACTATAAGACATCTAAACAACTTCGTTGTTTATGAAGCACCATTCATAGGACTTATATATTTCGTTGGCACTATTTCTACACTTTATTTTGGAGTATAAATTATCATCATAGGTAAAATAGACTCCGCATAAGAGCAATAAGGATTTTAGCAACACGTAACGCTAGAATAAATAAATAAATAATAAATAAATATTTCGGACACTTACACCAATCATCTAGTCCCAAACTAAGCTAGCGCTTGTACTATGGATACTAGATAACGGATAAAGATACATAAATATTTATATCCATGACTCAGAAATAAATGTTCATATTCATCACACAAACATTTACCCGTCGCGGGATTTGAACCCGCAGCCGTTGGTTTAGCTGACAGGGTCACTATCCACTACACCAATCGGTCGTCGGTCTCACAATGAGAATGCTCACTTAATATATTGAATTACTCTTTTATTTTCAACAAACTTTACAGCATATCCTATATTACTTAAGATTAAATTACAAATCGACTGTTTTCTCAGAAAATCAGATATCCAAGTACACAGTCCAGAGGGAATTCCACTACAGTGGCACGAATTTTATCCTTTGGGCACTATTTAGCACATTTTTTGACATTATCAAAATAACTGAATTCTACTTTGTGTATTGTCAATTCAAGGGGATCACATACTCGATATCCAGTCTAGTCAAAATAACAACAATACTTGTAATTAAAAAAGAAATGATGTTTCTTGTATTACAATACCCATAAGCATTGATCGTATCACGTATTGTTTGTGTGAGGCCTACCATCGTATCTAAAATATTATGATACTGTTTTATGTTTCAAAATGTTCGCGGAATAATACTCTTTAAAACAGAAATCCAAATAAATACTTTTCTTTCCTTCTTTCTAATTCGTCGTATATTTGGCGTATACATAGTCTAGTCACGGTCAAGTCATTCTTCAGTAAAGTGGCAGAATGCTTTAAAAAAGATTTTGGCGGCTTCTTGTGGGAACCCGAAAGCTCCGTTATGCACTTTAATTTACACTTCCTTTCACCTGTACACCAACATTAACGTTTGCTGCACAATATTCTGCCATTATTAAGCTACAAAAGTTAGAATGCACAAATTATGAGAATTATAAAGAAATATGAAACTTCACTCGTCGAGATCCCGCCAAAAAGCCATGGATATTCTATTAAGATTATAATTTTTTTTTTTCGTTTTATTCACTCCTTTCGGAGAAGGCAAAGGGATCTAAGCCCATACAGCCATGTCTTATTTCTCTTATATCTTCAATTTATTAGTCAGTCTCAGTCAAAACAAGTAATTCGTCGTATACTTGGCGTGTACAGAGTCTAGTCATGGTCAAGTCATTCTTCAGTAAAGTGGCAGAATGCTTTACAAAAGATTTTGGCGGCCTCTTGGGGGAACCCGAAAGCTTCGTTACGCACTTTAATTTACACTTCCCTTCACCTGTACACCATCGCTAACGTTTGCTGCACAATATTCTGCCATTATTAAGCTTCAAAAGTTAGAATGCACAAATTATAAGAATTATAAAGAAATAGTATGCAACTTCCACAAGAAGAGATCCCGCCAAAAAGCCTTAAGATTTAAAAGTTAGCCTTTGACAGCTTAATTTTGATATTATGGTCAGAGTTTCTAACCACTATACCAAACGGGTCGTTAAAACGATGCTACCCAATGTTACTACGCCACAAGTGCTTCCATCATTATAATCTAGAAGTAAATAGCGTTAAGTAATGCAAATAACAATTATTAAGACCAGACCACAGCATATAATATTTAATATATAATTATTTTTTTTTGAAAACTAAGGGCCGTATTGACGGTCAGTCTCAGGATTGAGATCGAGTCTCACTCTCAATAATATATTATATATTTGATACTGTTCAAATTCAAATTCCATCCACATCACCTGGATGAGTGGAAGTCTACCACTGTACGTTTCTCAAGAAACTTCTTACCACGTACGACCACCCTGTGGAACGGATTTCCGGCAGCGGTATTCCCGAACGAGTACGACATTGGAACCTTCAAGAAACGAGCCTACACCTTCATCAAAGGCCGGCAACGCGTCTGTGACCCTTTTGGTGTTGCGGGTGTCCATGGGCGGCGGTGATTGCATTCCATCAGGTGTTCGTTTGTCGCCCTCTCATTTAAAAAAAAAAAAAGATTAGACGGAAGAAATAGAATAATCTCAAGTATGATTCTATAAGTTTTATTAGTACCTTCTTTAATGTCTTGTTACACTTATATACAGCTTATATTTATATTTATGTGTGTGTGGAAAATAAATGGTATAATTCCATGTATGAGTTAAATTATCATCGCATGTACCGCCGGGAGCAGGAGAAAGTTACTGAAATGTAACGAAATTGTAACAAACAATACGAACGGGCCTACGAGTAACAGTCATGGAAATGGTAAACGCTTGTACAAATGCCAAAAGTTTGGACATGAACATTATTTGAAAACAATTCGCCTTTTGCAGATGACGGGTCTCGAGTTTTTTTCGTGTGTTTAGTTGTTACTGTAGAGGTAAAACATTCCTGTTTAATTAACCGAGGACAAGAAATGCGTGTTATGTGTTTGATAGCGTTGTGTGTATCCAGTAGGGGCAGGGCCCACACAGCACTACTAAATAATGCGTTTGTAATTTTTTTTGATTGAAGCACGCGATCCCAGTAAATGCCTATTCACCATTTGAAGATCCCAAGGTAGTAGGATTCAGGAAAGATGATTTGTGATTAAATGATCTGTTTGATTCTGGCAATTATATGTAGAAGTGGAATGTGTACCCGCGTTAGGGATGTTTACAGACAAGCCTCAAGTGACGGCGTGCCATTATCCATATTCCCTTTCTACTCGGATCATATCCATCTTATAAAAGACTTGTGCTATAGTTCCTGGAAGGAGTACTTCGATGAGCGATCCAAGGAAAAGGGAATATGGTACAAAACTATTCAGAATGAGCCATGGAAATCTCCATGGTTTGATAATTGTTCCATTAACAGATCTAGCTTAGTTACAGCCTTTAGACTGCGTTCAGGACACGTTCCATTGAATAAGTTTGCGTTTTTAATGGGAAAAACATCTTCACCCGAATGTACAGAATGTGGTATGGTGGAGGATGCCTTCCACATAATGATGGAATGTGTCCGGAATGACGATCAAAGAGAGCAATTACTGTTGATTAGTGATAATTATAAATATGAGATCGGAGGTTGTAACAGCGTCCTTGCCTCTCCACTCTCAGAGCTGGCAAGGGCTCTTTACAAAGTTGTGCTGGTAGGTATACGCAGAAGATAGGTTAAGACCTACCCATCTGCTTGTACCCATACGTACCACATTTTATGTATTTTAAACGTAAAAAAAACGTAAAAAAAAAAAAAAAAAAAAAAAAAAAAAAACGTTTTTTATGTTGTAGAAGCCTTTTGGTCATGGAACAATGGAGTGACAAAACTCCTTAAAATTAGAGAAAAAAAAAAAAAAAAAAGGGATGTTTACATTTATAATTATGCATATATTTACAATGTGTTGTGTGGTTTCGGTACTTAAAAAGAATAGAACCAACCCGTCTCTTCCCGTGGGTGTCGTAAAAGGCCACATACCGAACATCCGCACTAAGCTCTTTGCTTCATCATTTATAATGCGGACTGCTAAGGTATGGAACTCACTGCCCGCGTCGGTTTTTCCCGACACTTACAACCTTGGGATCTTCAAGTCAAGAGTGAATAGGCATTTACTGGGTACGCCTGATACATCTTCGGCTACATCGTCACTTTCCATCAGGTGAGATTGTAGCCAAACGCATCAAAAACCATCAATCATCAATGTAAGTCTTTACACGTTTATTTCTATGTATTTCGGAAGGTGAATGGTGAATGTTGAAACGCTGTGTGGAAATCTATTGAATTCCACACTAGCGTTTCAAAATGTGGAGCGGAAATGGGGTGGCCATTGTTTGTTTGATTGTTTGTAAACGCTTTAATGTACAAAAAGGCAATACATTAATTTTGCATTGATACAGTACAACGGCGGACTTGGTTATCCCACAGAGGGATTGCTTCCAGTCAACCATAGGGTTAGTTAGAAAACAGCAGATTGGGCGTATACAAATTATTGCAAATTCAAACTAAAGCAAATACCTACACTACACACTAATAAATATATATAAATAAGTAATAAGAGTAATATATAATAATACATAACTACTTATACCTTAATAAAATATATACCTACATACTAATAATACATATAAATAAATATGGAAATACTTAAAGAGAGGATTTAACACAGAAATGTCATTCATCAAAAGTAGCTACCGCTCAAAACGCCATTTGGGATAAATGTCCTTTACATCTTGTATTCCATTTATTTTCTTAATAGTACTGCCATCACTGAAAAGCTACATATATTATTATCTATCCAAACTTAATTCGATCGTTGTTTCGATCGTTGACTGGTTACAGTCGTTTTAATGTTCATGTCATGGATATTTGAAATAAAAGGTAGGAGATGGGTACGAGTATTTACTTATCAAAGAGGGCAAGGAAATTTGGTAAATTGGTATTCATTCTCGTAATGGCATTTGTTTCGTTTTGGGAATATCGAATATGTCATCAATAGCTGTTATTCGCAGCGCCCGCGGCACAATGGCGTTATGCAAAGGGGAGTTGAAGGCGGGGAGGAAGGTGTGATACAAGAGGGCCAATGGGATCAAAAGCGGGATCAATGGGAGCTTACGTCAGGTTAGAAAGCCGTAATATTCTATTCTTTTAATCTGTGTGAACACACACAGACACACAGTGATCACATGTAACATAATGGGCCTCATAATAAAGCTTAAGTGTTCGCTCACTATGGGCCTCATAAGAAAGCTTAAGTGTTCTCTCACTAAGGGCCTCATAAGAAAGCTTAAGTATTGTCTCACTAAGGGCCTCATAAGAAAGCTTAAGTATTGTCTCACTAAGGGCCTCATAGTAAAGCTTAAGTGTTCTCTCACTATGGGCCTCATAATAAAGCTTAAGTGTTCCCTCACTATGGGCCTCATAATAAAGCTTAAGTGTTCTCTCACTATTGGCCTCATAAGAAATCTTAAGTGTTGTCTCACTATGGGTCTCAAAAGAAAGCTTAAGTGTTCTCTCACTATGGACCTCATAAGAAACCTTAAGTGTTCTCTCACTATGAGCCTCATAAGAAAGCTTATGTGTTCGCTCACTGTGGGGCTCATAAGAAAGCTTAAGTGTTCGCTCACTATGGGCCTCATAATAAAGCTTAAGTGATTTCTGGCTATGTGCCTCATAAGAAAGTTTAAGTGTTCCCCCACTATGGGCCTCATAATAAAGCTTAAGTGTTCTCTCACTATTGGCCTCATAAGAAAGCTTAAGTGTTCTCTCACTATGGGTCTCAAAAGAAAGCTTAAGTGTTTCCTCACTATGGACCTCATAAGAAAGCTTAAGTGTTCTCTCACTATAGGCCTCATAAGAAAGCTTAAGTGTTCTCTCACTATGGGCCTCATAATAAAGCTTAAGGTCACGCAACAAGCTATGGAGAGGACATGCTCGGTGTTACGCTAGTGATTGAATCAGGATGGAAGAAATTTGTAGGCTAACGAAGTACAATGATATAAATAAATAAATAAATAAATAAAAAGATATTAATTCATGCACTTAAAAAATTATACTACATGATCATTAATTATAGTTAATAATAATAGAGATCGCTTTTAGTGATAAGGTCGCCAAATTGTACATTATATTCTAACCATTTTTCTGAAACTGTATTTTCTTTTCTGTTGTGCAATGAAGTGTATTTGTATTGTATTGTATTGTTAAATTTGCTAACGTAGTGGACAAATAGGGTGGAGCTTCAGCAAAATAGCTGTATTTCAGTCTCCACCTCGTGGAGACTACAATACTAGTGGCTACAAGCTACATGCAAGCAAGCATTATATGACGAAAACTTAGGAGAAAAAAGAATTTTGAAATAATAATAATTGGCGAAAGACAGCTACAATTCCTACACAATTAGAAAGTCAATCTCACTAACAAAATCTCAAAAAATAGAACTGGCTGGCACGTCATACTTCGGTATCACAGAGGCCCAGTTACTGGAATATAGCCCAGCTGATTAGCGTGAAAAGTTGCAGTAGGCAAGGCACATGGCTCGAAGAACATTAAAGTTCTCGAGTGGAGACCATACACCGCCAAGCGCAGTGTAGGACGTCCACGCTCAGACAGACGACCTGACAAAGATCGCGTGAAATAGCTGGTTGCAGGCCGCTTCCAAACGGTTACTCTGGAATTCTATGGGGAGGCTTATGTACAGCATCGGATGTCCTGTGGTTGATATGATGATGATGAATGATCTACAGCAGATTGCCGTTGGTATGATTGCCATTGTGGTAGTAGACTGGAGACCGCAAAGTTATGCAGACTTTTTTTTTTATGCACAACGGGTTAGTACTTGACCTCAATCACACCTGATGTTAAGTGAAGATGAGGCCGAAGGTGGAAGCGTACTGACCCGGAAACCCAAATATTTGAGGAACTGGCTATCTTATCTTTGAGAACCGGAGCACAACAATGCTATTAGCATCGCTGTTTGGCGGCAGATGTAGATAAGATGGTGGTAGCTAGCCAGGCGGACATTTAATATGCCCTACCACCAATGAAACAGAGTACTAAATATATACCCCGCTGGGTATCCAACCCGCGACCTCCAAAACGTAAACCCAATGTTGTTTACATTGAGCCACGGAGGCGGTTAAAATGATGATGATGAATGATCTACAGCAGATTGCCGTTAGTATGATTGCCGTTGTGGTAGTGGAGTGGAGACCGCGAAGTTAGACAGACGTTCTGCTAACAGGTTACCGAAACAGAAAGCTGGTAAAAATTACGACTTTTGGTGAGAATCATCCGAGTGATTTTAGAATAGCACATACGACCTTCCGTCAATCAATTATCTGCACCGTTTATGAGTTACCTATGACTCAAAATGATTACATATTTTGGTGAAATGGGCTAATCTTCTATATACATTCAGTGTACTAAGTATCGGGAATTTGTCAATAAAACAAAAAATACAAATTATTCATCTAAATTTATTTTATCGCCTTCAAAGTAGGCCCCATCGCTTGCAATACAACATCTCCACCGCTTCACCCAGTCTTCCATACATTTTTCATAGGCTATTTGCGGTATGGCCTTTAGCTCATTCAGCGAATTTTCTTTTATGGCTTATATCGACTCAAAACGTTTTCCTCGAAGTGGTAATTTTAACTTGGGAAATAAAAAAAAGTCAGACGGAGCCATATCAGTTGAATACGGTGCTTGGTCGAGAAGTTTTGTTGAATTTTTCGCTAAAAACTCTTTCACTATAATGGCTGTGTGTGATGGTGCATTATCATGGTGCAGCATCCATGAGTTGTGTTGCCACAAATCTGGACGTTTTCGGCGGATACTCTGACGCAAACGCTTCATGACGCCTAAATAATATTCTTTATTCACTGTTTCTCCCTCTGGAAGGAATTCGGAGTGAACCACACCACGGTAGTCAAAAAAAACTGTCAGCATCACCTTGATTTTGGAGCGACTTTGCCGCGGTTTTTTAGGTTTCGGCTCGTTTTCGAGACGCCATTCTGAAGACTGTTGGCTTGTTCGCATGTCGTACTCATAAACCCATGTCTCGTCGCCAGTTATTATACGTTTCATAAAGGTCGGATCCGTAGAAGCTCGGGAAACCATGTCTTCAGCGACATGCTTTCGCTGCGCTTTTTGAACAAAATTGAGCTCTTTTGGAACTAGTCGAGCGGCGACGCGTTTCATGCCTAAAATGTCAATGAGAATGTTGTGGACGGACTTAAAAGATATGTTCACCTCACTAGCCAACTCTCTCAGACTCATACGTCGATTTTCGAGCACTAGCTTCTTGATTCTGTCGATGTTTTCTTTGGTCGTAGCGGTTGAAGGTCTACCAGAACGAGGCAAGTCTACTACTACTTCTCGGCCTTCTTTAAAAGCCTTATACCATTCATAAGCCCTTGTTTTCGATATACACGATTCGCCGTAGGTATTTCGCAACATTTTTAGTGATTCACCACATGAAATATCATTTGAAACACAAAATTTAAGGCACACTCTTTGTTCAACAATATTTTCCATTGTAAAAATCGCCGAGGACTCAAAACTATGACCAACAAAAAGTGTAGTTTAAAACAAATTAAATGACAGATCCCGCTCAAATTTTGCGCGCTAAATCAGTACAGTGCTACCAACATGCAGTAAAAAAATTAGAACGACCTCTTTTACGCGGGTCTTTTTATTGACATATTCCCGATACTTTTTACACAGAGTAGTATTGCGAACCACAACCCTTTTGCGAATAGTCCCGAACAAAATTATTAACCGCTTGCCAATTTTCAGGTAGGAGTAAATCCAAAAATCCGATGTAACTTGTATTTTGTAAACAAATGGCAGGGTCTCCGATTGTTTGGTTTGTAATTGGAATTGGTTTATAATTAATGGAATTGGGCCCGGGATTCGGGACTTTCTAATTGCAACGTTTCACCGGCAGACCCCTTTTGGGACGACGTAAATTACTGGAAAAGAAAAATGTCGACAAATTGTTGATGTTCTTCGGTGACTAGTATCTACTTTATATAACTATGTAAGTTTAAAACCAAAAACCCGACAGCATATTTTGCATTTTACGGACGCCACGTTGGATTTTTACCCATAAAATAAAATTATCCCGACTAACTTTGGCAACTGCACGTACATGATAATAAAATAATATATTCATTAAAAAAACTGGCCGTAAAAATATTGTTTCCGAGTAAAAAAATTAAATGTAAGTGCAAATGAAAATACACATTAACAGACATACTTCATTTCGATTGTACCTTGTTTTATCAATGAGAAAAAACAGGCAACGTTCCATTGATATAGAAGACGCCAAAGGGGGTGGCGAGTGGCGGGGCACAGGGCGCCGCCGGGGCAAGCGCCGGCGGCGAGCGGCGAGTAGTCGCCTTTCGGCGTCTTCAAAGATACCGCCGCCGGGGCAAGCGCCGGCGGCGAGCGGCGAGTAGTCGCCTTTCGGCGTCTTCAAAGATACCGCCGCCGGGGCAAGCGCCGGCGGCGAGCGGCGAGTAGTCGCCTTTCGGCGTCTTCAAAGATACCGCGGTACGTGTTTGTGTGTTGCGGCAAAGTACTTAGAGCGCGCGGCCATTAATGCCAACTCACAAAATTTACATTTCTAAATTTTATTTTTTGAATAAAATCTGTTAACTTTAATGTTTTATTTTTTCGTAATAGGTACATCCCATACGTACACTATGCAACGTTTGTCGGGTTAATTTTGTTAGACCTTATATGTATGACATTCCTGGGTTCAAGACGAATCCAACGACACCATGCACTTTGAAATCGGTCGAGCTGTTTAGGCTTCAGGAAGTAACATAGAAATCTACATACACACGTACATACACTCGAAAAACATTACCCTTCTTCCTTGGGCAGTCGGTTAAAAATAACTTTTTCTTATGACCCCGTTTGTCCATAATCTTCTCTCTCTTCAATTTAAGAGCTATGCTTTGTCGGTGGAGTCCTTTCCACACTTCTCTACATTCAGCCTCTGCTTTGTCCATAAACGTGGTCGTAAATGATGATGATCCACGCAATTCCAGTAAGTGCCTATTCATCGTCGACTTCAAGATTCCAAGATTGAAAGACGAGACGCTGCGCAGAGAGTTCAACGCCTTAGCAGACTATGAAGGCAGCAAGAAACTTTTATATTTATTTGTTTAGTAAACAACTGCGACATGGAATCCAAAAGACTTCCGGCAGCGGTATTCCCGAACGAGTACGACATTGGAACCTTCAAGAAACGAGCCTACACCTTCCTCAAAGGTCGGCAACGCATCTGTGACCCTTTTGGTGTTGCGGGTGTCCATGGGCGGCGGTGATTGCTTTCCATCAGGAAAAAAAAAAAAAAAAGAAATCCGATTTATAACATCTTTCTGTGGGCACGACCTTAAAAGGCTTCCCGCTGATAGCCGACAATCGGTGACCGATTTTTTGTAGGAGAAAAATGGAACGTACTGTCGTCGCAATATCAATGATAAAACTATTGAGGAAAAAATCGGCCCGATTATCGGTCCTACAAAAAGCCGGTCGTGGGCGGCCTGCTAACCCATTCAAGTAAAGCACTTATCTCTCCTCTTAAGATGCTTGCAAGATGGTTTGCACAACTACGCAGTTTTGTTGGAAATTACTCCCTTTTCTTAAGGTTTCACTCTCTAACTCATGATTCGAGGTCAGGGCCCATTTTTACTACCGACCACTTTATCCTTTGTAGTAAGTATAGGGTTGCCAGATCAAAAATAAGATTTCCTGGCAAAATTCCAAATTAAACCTGACATTTTTTTGATGCTATTTTAAAATTATTCTTTTCTCATTTATATTGAGCATCGATGAACCCTTATGATATCACCTCGATGTTTGTCCGTCTGTCATAAAATAAACAATTGACATAGTAGAAAATAATGGTGGTCTGAGTACAGACGTAAATTATTAGTTTTTATTTTGATTTTAGAAGATAATAAAAATAATTTTAGTGGGCCGAATGGAAAATTAATGTCATCATGTGGGATGTCATGAACGTGTAATTATTTGTTACACCGATTTTTAACACTTCAAAAAAAAGTTTCAAGTTGTTGTTTTTCTTTATTACAAAAAAATCAAAATCAAAAATGTTTATTTAAGTAACTTATTCTTATTATCTATAACAGCATTAGGGGTCTCCTTTAAAAATGTTTACCTGTAGTAGGAGGCTCCGCTCTTCTTCTTCTTTAATTTAAGAGCTATGCTCTTGTCGGTGGAGCAACGAACTACAACTACATAAATATTTTAAACAAGAAGGTAAGTACGTATACAAGCTAAATTCTAATTTTAACAATATTATTTTAAGATATAAAATTATAAAAATAGAGAGGTAGAGGTATGTGTTGTTAAGTTTCTTATTAAATTTACACTGTTTGTTTTATTTAGTAAAATAATATAACATAGCTATGGAAGAGTGAGGTCTTCTGATACAGGTATTGCTATACTTACAAGGAGACCTCAACTACTCATTTATTAAAACTGATATTTTACTGAAATAAATAATTTTGTATCAAATCAAAATTCCTAGCACTTCAGGATAATTCTCGTTGTCTAGTAACCCTCGGTAAGTAACTTTCCTCATACGAAAGAAATCCCGGATTATATATTATGTAGTTTGAGGTACGATGGTAGAGCCATTTGACATAAGTCTATCGGCAATGCTTACGCTATTTTCAAGCTACTTTTTCATATTTTTTACTTAGTCAAATTTAAAAAAGTTGTAACCTAAAATTGTATATGTTTCATTCCTCAAAAGTATTATAAATCCATCGACTTCATTGTTACACGAGAAATAGTATTACAGATGGTAGTTCCTGTATTTATATAGGAGATAGGAAAACTTGGATTACCCTGTATATGGTTCTGGCTATGACTTTCAATTAAAAATTACCCCGAGATAACAAATGACTATGTCACCATTATGTAGGATTCCATTATGTAGGAAAGTTTTTGAACCCACACTGTCTCACAATGAGAGAGCCACTCCAGAGGGTGAGAGGCTGATGATCTGTCACACAGGTTTCCCAGTACGGACACCAGTCTCTCTCAAAAACCATTTTATATATGTCATAATTTTAAGCAGCTATTATTAAATATTGTACCTGCATTTTTATGAGAGAAAATAAAAACTTTTTGTATTTTGTATTGTATTGTATTCCACCTTCGACCTCATCTTCACTAACATCAGGTGTAATTGAAGTTAAGTGCTAATCCGTTGAGAATAAAAAAAAAATTAGATAAGCCAAATCTAAATAAAAATAACTATTTAAAAACCAAAAAACCCGACAGCATATTTGGTATTTCGCGGGCGCCATGTTGGATTTTTGACCATAAAATCTATCCTACGATACTCCGGGTAACTAGACGAATCAAACGACACCTCGCACTTCGAAATCGGTCAATTTAGGCTACAGGATCCGCCAAAGAAACGAACATAAATACATATATACATACATTCGAAAAACATTACCCTCCTACCTTGGGCAGTCGGGTAATTAAGGCTGCGCCGAGCGAAAGACGCGCGCGCTGTTTAGGTATTTCGCTTGATGCGAATGTGCGTATGGCAGACCGAACACCGTCCGAGCGTAAACATATGTAACTCACATTTTCTTTATTGGGGGTTGTATTGGATTTCTTCTCGCAATAATTTTCAGGGCTATTTAGTATCAATTATTTTTACTTTGTCTACTCCTTTTTAATATTGACCAAATGTGCTAAAAATTAAAACAAAATCCTTGTTAAATTTAATTTTTATTGATCTTTTAGGAAAGTTTATCAATAATGTAAAACTATTGGTGATGTTGCAAAATCTACAGATTATAAAACGCAAAAGTTCAATTCAATTCAATTTATTAATGTGAAACACAGGTATAAAAGATGTTAGTAAATATTATGGTATAAGTAACACTGTGATCTACTCCATTTTGATGATTGTGATCCATTTTGGCATACAAAAAAAATGGTTAGTTATTTATCTAAGGTAGGTACATAGGCTTATCTAAGATGGTAGGATTTTTTTGCAAAAAAAAAAAACAAATATATTACAGTAGATACCCATTAGCTTAGTTTCGAAAATTAATATTATAATTCCATGTCAATTATTAAGGACAATGTTAAAATTGTAAAATACGATTGAAATTGGTAAATAAAAATGTCAAATTGTAATGAAATTAGATTAAAATTACATAGTCATGGAATATTTAACATGAATTATATTCAGTCATTTATACATTATTCAACACATAGAGTCAATAATAATATAACAAGTCAAATAGTAACTCAATGCAAATTAACAACTGCAAATTTAAATTAGGTGCTGTTTTCCCGCTCAGAAACAATCAAGCAGATTTGTCATTCAAGAAATCTTTAATGGAATAATGTGTTTTTCTATTAAATATTTAAACAACGAACTCTTGAATGTACTTAGATCATGAAATTCTCGAATGAATTTAGGTATCTTATTGTATATTATTGGTGCCATTGCAAAGATGCTATTTCTAAAATGTGTAGTTTTACAGGATACTAAACGTAACTGATCACGTCGCCGTGCTCGTTTAACATGTTCAAAATGCTCAGGATTAGACCGAACAAAAATTGCAGTCTTGTAAATATAAATAGAAGGAACCGTGAGTAAATTCAGCTGCTTATAGAAGGGTTTGCAAGAATCTGTGCGTCGCAAATTACAAATAACTCTTATACATCGCTTCTGGGCTATAAACACTTGTTCATTGTCTGTGGCATTCCCCCAGAAAATTATACTATATCTCAGAGTAGAAGCTACGTAGCCATGATAGGCCGTAAGTACAGCTCCGCGGTTAACAGTTTTGCTTAAGATATGTAATGCATATGAGAACTTTGTTACTTTTTTGCATACTTCATTTATTTGTGTCGTCCATTCCATGTTACTGTCAATATTAATACCCAAGAATTGAGTTACTGATGCTTCATCCACCCTTTTACTATTATATTGTACATTTGTTGTCATATTTAAATGGTTTCTTTGTTTAAAGTTCATTATTTTCGTTTTGTCTAGGTTAATCTTAAGGTTATTACATTCCAACCAGTCAATGATAGATGAAAGACTGCTGTTGATATCCTCTTCATCCTCATATACCACAGTGCTATCATCGGCAAATAACACCATAGGATGATTTGTAGATTTCGGAATGTCATTTATATATATTAGAAAAAGGAGTGGGCCTAATACACTGGCCTTGAGGTACACCGTAGTGCACATGTCTAGTTCCAGATGTATAGGATTGTATGTATGTATACAACCAAGTGCTGAGTTATGACTTGAAATTTCTTGTAGTTGTTGATAAATGTAAGTAAAATTTATAAGTCTCTTTCCGTTTATTGTAATTTCTTCTTGCTTTTCATTTTCAATATCTATATTTAATTCAAAATCAGACGTTTCTTGCGGAGATTCCTAAAAAAACAGCATTACTAGTAGTTGTCCAAAATAAGTTATTCAGTCAAATATGAAAACTCTTATCAAATGTCCAATTGAATTAAGTGCGTTCCTTGTGTACGGTGAATGTATCTATGTAACATAACAAAGAACTTACACTATGGCGACTTTGTCGAAAAAAAAATTCACTCCCCAATCCCCAAACAAATCGGCAATCAGCTGATCGAAATTAGGATGGGAAATAAATTTTTTGTTATTTTTTTTCAACCATGTCGCCACAGTGAAAGTCGTTTATACCTACGTTACATACCTACATTCACCGTACAAATTGGACCTTATATTTGCTACAATTACAAGAACTGACCTGTTCATTATCAATTTGCGTTGTAGTTTTACTTTTTTTTCTTGAATCTCGTCTTGCTTATTAATTTATAATATCTTTTTTTACGGTTTCCCATTTTACTGAAACAAATAATAGTTTATTACTGTAATGAATGACGCCATTGCAGTTTTCTTAACTTGGCTCATCTTGTCGAACTCCACCCAACTAGATCAATATATTGTCAATCCGAAATTTTATTTCGAAAAAATAATGAATCATTAAATAAGTGAAAGAATACTCTTTATTGCACAAGAAATGAAACAACAGTAATATAGGTACTACAGTTATGATAAACTACATTGTACAACTTCGGTGACCTCTTCCGGACAACCGGTGGTTAAAAGAAAATTAAAATTAAAAAAAAAAAGAGAGGTTATTAGATAGGACAGCTTTACAAAAAATATATGATAATATAACATGACAGACAAAACCAGAATAAAGTTGCTACGCAACTGACCAATGTCTTAATGAAAGTACAGAACAATAACCTAAATGTAATATGTACATACATCACATATACTTAACTAATGTAACGTCTCTTGGTATTTTTTGTATGCAAGAAAAAGTTAGCAGTCTATTTAAAACTCCGAAAAATATACTTACACCGTTTTCGGCCGTCGCCGGTACACGAAATGACGCGATCGGTGTGTATAGTGGCGCTCAACAAAGTGACGTGCGCTCGCTCTGAACACTTGTGGGCGACTGAATCACAGCGATGCGCGACATTATTTTATATCGCCGCGCGGCCGCCATAGTAAAAATGTATGGCGGATTTGAAGCGCATTTTGATAAATTCATATCTTAATTGCCTAATACAATTTTTTATATTGGAGACGGTAAATTTGTAGTATAAACACTCCTGTTTCGGTTGAACTAAAAATAAGCGTAGATTTCTAATGTTATAAACTAAAAAAATACTTAACGCCACCATACGTTTTTTGCATTTTTGTCTAACTTTCCGTAATTTTGTAGAGTAATGTATAAATAATTTTAACATTTTTCCACGGAGTAAATATTAAGACATTCTTCGTCATGGTAAAAGTATTTTTTTTAAATGTGTATATCAAGTATTGTTGAATTTATCAACTTAACAGTAACTGCTGTTTTAGCACATTTCCCTCGGCGCAGGCTTAAGTGTCAAAATCTAAATATCTGCGAAACGGCTTTATAGATTTCCAGCAAACATGGCTTAGAACCCGGGTCAGAGGTTAACCTTAAATATACAAAGAAAACCCTAAAAGACTATAGAATCATCCAAAGGGACCAAACAACTGTTTTAAAAACTATGTATCTTCGAAACGGCTTTACCGATTTTCATCAAACATGGCTAAAAAACCTGTCACCTCGTTTTCTCTTTAGTGTGCCCACGACCGACTTTTGTAGGACCGATAATCGGCCCGATTTTTTCGTCCATACTTTTATCACCGATATTGTGCCCGATTTTTTGTAGGACGTGGGCGTTGAAATATTGCCATCAGTACTTTCCATTTTTGGCCGTGTGCGGGCAGCCTTAATATAAAAAAACGCACTCAAGTCGGACCACGCATTACTGAGCTACATCAGGACAAATGCACACATACAAAGTCTTTGACGGCTAATATCCGTCGTTTTACGTCGGGAGTTAAAAAATGAAAATCTTTAAACTGCTCATCATCAGATCTTCGAAAATTTGATCAGGGAAGTAGCTCCTTAAATTCAACAGTTTGAGTCCCAACTCAAAGCCTATTGCATCGATCCAATTACTGCTTCCTGGTTATCTGATGGTCTAATGATATATTGTATGAGGATATTTAGTTGAACGTTTACAAACTTCAACCTTCAAACTTCAAACATTTATTTCAACGTAAGATACATGATATCATTTGTTGAATGTCAATTTAAATCTACTGGAAATAAAAAAAGTTTATTGCATTTATCTGTCAGTCGGTATGTCCAAGCTACCACCGCTTCGGAAAGGGAATTCATCTGTGGGAAAAGAAGCGGCGCAAGAAACCCACAGGATCATTGTTGTTTAATAATCAAATGTTGTACAAATAACAATAGAGGTTGTAATTACAATCTTGGCTGAAAATCTTTCGAAAATTGTTAAGTAACCGGATGATCTCGGAAACTACTGAGCCAATTTTGGCCATGTGTGTGCTAATCTTTCGTGTTTAATCAAATCTCACACACCACGCATTATTTTATTTATTTTCATTTTTCAAGAAATTTTACAGCATATCCTCATATAATACTTAAAATTGAATTACATAGGTACTTATTAAGCCAATTATTAAGTTTGACATAAGGATAATATACAACATTATGCATAGGCATGACCCAACTGTAAGTAAAACACGGGGAATGAGCGATTTATGTTACTCAGTGTTTACTGAGACTGTCCCCTACACACGCACTCATTGTAGTACCCAGATAGTCATAGAGCCGTGTTGATGGATCCATCTTGAGATTGGGATCGCGTCTCGGTCTCGATTATTATAGTTCTGTTTTTTCTTTTTTTGATACTGTTTTAATATGCAACAGATTCTCAAGCGTCAGCTTGCGGTCATCACAGTCTCGAGAGCGGTTTGTGGGATACAGGCTTTAGTCGCCTCTGTTTTGATTTCTTGTATGTTGTGTGGAATAAAATCGTTTAAATGGGAAATTAATACTAAAATACAGAGATATCATTCGTAGATTAACAGATGATTGCAAAGAAGATTTTCTACATGTAGGTATTTACCTGTTCTCATGTTGTGTTATTTAGATACATTCGGTCAAAGACTAGATCACAGACACAAAATATCGCCAAACACTTAAAAACGAAGCATCGTCTTAAGTATCCAACAATAAATTCTTGCCACCCCATTCTTATCGCTGCTTGAAGTCATTAGCTTCAGGTTACGTGGTAATTAGAGCTTTATATACAGGCTGATTAGGGAGTCGACAAAGTTCTACGATAATAACATAGGCAGTACTAAAGAGCGCGCTTTAAACTTATGAAGTTGCAAATATTCAATCTTTATATTCACTCACACCTACTATCACCCATCAATCACTATTTCAAGAGTCTGAAAATTGCTATTTACTTAATACTTACTGTTTCCTCTGGTTTAGATTCCAAGTTGCTCTGCTCCTTAGGGGATAGCTGAAAATCAGTGTTTTGCTCAATAAGCAATCTAATACACTGAGCTATGACCCATTTGTACTGCTGCAGCACACACATGCGTTAGTGTTACCATATTATGTTATTGTTGTTGATGTGTTACCTTATCTGTGTATCAATATGTATAAGTTAAATGTATGTGTGTGACTGTGGAAACAAATAAAGGCTTTTTCTATCTATCTATCAAATAAATAATAAAGTAAGACAGTTTTTAATGATGGAGTAGATTGAGTAGACTGTCTAGCAAAGGAAGCTGTGTCGGATGGAAACACCTTCAATTGTTTGCCTTGGTTCACCACGAGGGAAGTCCGTAGAAACAGTTTTGATACGTGGTCAGAATACTTTGAGGAACGATCGCTAACCAAAGGTATCTGGTTTTTTTTTTAATATGAGAGGGCGGCAAACGAGCATGCGGGTCACCTGATGGAAAGCAATCACCGCCGCCCATGGACACACGCAACACCAAAAGGGTCACAGATGCGTTGCCGGCCTTTGAGGAAGGTGTAGGCTCGTTTCTTGAAGGTTCCAATGTCGTACTCGTTTGGGAATACCGCTGCCGGAAGTCCGTTCCACAGGGTGGTCGTCCGTGGTAAGAAGTTTGTTGAGAAACGTACAGTGGTAGACTTCCACTCATCCAGGTGATGTGGATGAAAATTTAATCGAAAATCAAGGCGACAAGTGTATCGGTTAAATTGAGCAGCGGGTATTAGCTCGATCAGTTCTTCAGAACACTCCCCATGAAAGTACAAGATATTTTCGTTTCCTCTGGTTCGAAGATAGTAAGATGTGTCGACGTCATATTATTATGGCCTTCAGACTGCGATCCGGTCACATTCCCCCGAATAGCTTCGGTTTTATGATGCGCAAAACTGACACTCCCAATTGTGCTGTATGCAATGTAGTGGAAGACGCCACCTGACAGTCAGTGTTTAAACCCCTGTAGGCCACCGCCTTGGCTTAACGACTACCTTCAATTGAAAACATCAAAATCAAATCAAATCAAATCAAATCAAAAATGTTTTTATTTCGTAAGTTATAAGAATAACATTTGAAATCGTCATGACATACAGTTATCGCTCATTCACTAGGCAGTCTCCCCAGAGAAGAACGAGCAAGAAACTCCGGGGTTGCTCTTTTTAAATAAGTCAATACAAATACAATTTGAGATACCTAATTGTAAAATTTATGATTCGACAAAGAAAAATAAGAATAAAATATACTGGATAATGGCGAGCGGTTCATGTCCACGCATTCTTATCATCCAGATAGTCAGAAATTTTATAATAGCCTTTGGCACATAGTTTCCGTTTAATGGTTGTTTTAAATTTATTTAAAGGCAAATTTTGAATGTCTACCGGAACCTTATTGTAAAAGCGTATACATTGTCCCTTGAATGACTTGGTGACTTTGTGTAAGCGACTGCTATGGACAGCAAGTTTATAAATATCCGGGACGGACTATTTAACGTGCCCTCCGAAGCACGGAAATACTCGTATTAAAATCCACTAGTGGTCACCCATCCAAAAACTGACCGCGCCAGACATTGCTTAACTTCGCTAATCGAAAACGAATAGCGAATGCGCCTGCGCCACGACTGTTATTACCGATATATCCGTGATACAGGAAAAACAATAGTAATATATACATATATAATGTCACGCCTGTTTCCCGTAGGGGTAGGCAGAGACCACAGACTTCCACTTGCTACGATCCTGACACACCTCTTCTGCTTCCTTCACTCTCATAAAGTTGTTCATACATGCTCGTCGGTTTAGGGTACTCTTGACTTGGCCTTTCTTTAAGACGTCCCCGATTTGATCATGGTATTAATATAGAGGTATTAATTGTTGGTGAAAACCTGATAACGAGACTTGGCGCTATTTTCATTACAGTTCTTGTCAGTTTAACCACCTCCGTGGCTCAATGTAAACAACGTTGGGTTTACGTTTCGGAGGTCGCGGGTTCGATCCCCAGCGGGGTACATATTTAGTACTCGGTTTGGTTGGTGGTAGGGCATATTAAATGTCCGCCTGGCTAGCTACCACCATCTCATCTAGACTAAATCTGCCCCAAGCAGCAATGTTAATAGCATTGTTGTGTTCCGGTTGTCAGAGATAAGATAGCCAGTCGCCCAAATAAGGTGAGGTTTAAGGGTCAGTACGCTCCCACCTTCGGCCTCATCTTCACTTAACATCAGGTGTGATTGAGGTCAAGAGCTAACCCGTTGTAGATAAAAAAAAAGGATATACGAGGTTATATTCAATAGCACCCCACTATACCTACTTATATCCACAAATTGAACACCCTCTACGTAAGTATAGTTCTCTTTTTCTATTGAGACGATAAAATAAATCTCCGAAGAAAAACACTGCGCTATTTCCTCTCTTTGCCCTCCTTTGTACATTGGAGATTGCCGCGGTGGAAAAATAAAAAAAAAATGTGTTTGAAGTGAACAATGAGTGTCTCGAAGAGATCTCTTAAAGGCTATAAATAAATTCTAAATTCGTGTATTTTCGTATAACAGAATTTGTAAAATAATGTGTTTTATGTATTCAAAGGTTTTTTCAATAAGATGCCAAAGAGTGTCTCGACGGCGTTACAATAAAAAGTCTCATTCACTCTCTGTATTTTTTTTTATACTTTTTAAATATACTTATATCTAATTAATATTATAAATGCGAATGTTTGGATGTCTGTTTGTTGCTCAATCACGGCGAAACCGATGAAGGGATTTGTATGAAATTTGGTATATAGGTAGATTGTACCCTGGATTAAAATATAGGATACTTCTTATCCCGATAAAGGGAGTACTTCCCGCGGGATAAACAAATTTCCGCGATAAAGTTATTTCACGCAGGTGAAGCTAGTTTTATCTATAAATTTGATGGGTTGCCTACATACAACACGCATGCAGAAACATATTTCATATCCAATTTAATATCCAATAAAATCTTTATTTACATCACAGATTGTATAAAAATTTAACTTGGCTACTTATTTCTTTTTCTACGGTAACTGTCTTCCTGCGATACGGTTCTAGGACTAGTGTAGGAGACAGAGTTTAAGTTATATACTTCTCAGATAATGATGCCACGACAACATTTGTTTAAATATTATACTACCTATGGTAAAAAAATTGTCAGTTTTATAGTGTTTAATGGCATAATAAAGATTTTCATTTCATCTTATATTATTTCCATTTATCCAGTAATGTTGATTTTTTTGATTTGTGTCGCACTTGTATCTATGATTCAAAATCAAAATCAAAAAATGCTTTATTTTGTAGGTACACAGGGTACACTTAAAATAGTCAGATTTTACATTTTTTAAGCTACTGCTTGTTCAAAAGCCACTTTTCCCCTGAGAAGAACAAGCAAGAAACTCGAGAGGTTGCTCTTTTTTTAAAAAAAGGTTTATTGTTACAAAATTATTAATTATTATTTTATATTATAATATTTCATTATTAATTGTGAAATAGCGAACAGGCTGTTCATGTCCATGATTGTTTATCATCTAAATAATCTGATATTTTATAATATGCTTTCTTAATAAGGGTTCTTAATAATTCTCCTCGGGTAATAGCTGAAAATCAGTGTTTTGCTCTTTGAACAATCTCATACACTGAGCTGTGACCCATTTGTCCTGCTGCAGCACACATATGCTTTAGTTATGAGTTATTCATAAACATATTCAGTAGTTATACCTACATTAGAAGTTTTATAAAAATTCTTGCAAAACTTATAAACGCTTTATCTATCTATCTATTTACTGATTCTGTTTCATCAAACGTTAAACTATAGCCGACGGGACGAGTATTGCACTTCAGGAAAAGATAATTTCTGTTCCAAAGACATTACATTTCACTGGTGAGTAGTTTTAATTAGTTAAAGCAGCGCCACGGGTTCCGGAAGGAACTGCGATTAATATCATTTCCATTCTCTATTTTATTAGGTCTGTGGCAGTTACGGTTTTTATTTGAAAGCAGGTATTCTAGCGGTGGTTCTTAGCCAATTTAATGGAATCGGTTAAGAGGTTTCGAAGATTTTTAGTTTAGAAAGACATCTGGATGATTTTTCGGGGGTTTCTCAGACCCGTATAATGAACCAATCGCAATACAAGTCTTGAGGCTGTATCAACCGAGATGGGTCTTAAGGAGTTGACGCTATCTCAAGCTCCGTGCTAATTTATAAACCAATCTTGAGGTCTACTCAGCTGAAATCACTTCTCAAGTATTCGCTTCAGCGGCGAATGAATGATAGTCTTGAGTTTCGTTTATTAATACGCGCACCTCTCAAGTGAGTACTGCTTTTCAGGCCTCAAGTTAGGTTTATTAATCAACACGTTTACTTGAGACCGGTTACAAGACTGTTCTCAATTTTGAGAATGGTTTATTAATACGGGCCTAAATCTTCAATTTATAATAATTATCTTTATCTAAATTTACAATCCCAAGTATTCCCAACTAATGTTACAAATACGAAAGTTTATGTGTGTGTGGGCATAAAGGATGGATTTGCATGAAATTTGGTTGGTAGACAGATTAGGGCCTGTATTAACATATAGGCTACTTTTTTGCTAGACCGATCTTGATTAAATGTTACACTCGAACGAAATCGCGGGCAATAGCTAGTTCAAAAATAAAGCTATTCGCTGACGTGATATATTTCTATAACAAAAAGCTAGATGGCGCTATTGCAATTGGGAATACATTTGAACGGGCCTTGCTGGATCCAGATTTATGAAGTTTCTTACTTACTTTTAAGTAGACGAGGTACACAAATAATTTCAATATACCTTTAGGTTTGTATGAAGGTATATTTAAAAAATTAGATATTTTTAGGGCAACGGGCCCTGCCAAGTGAACATAACTGAAGTTCATCTTAATCTTAGGATTGTTTTATTAATCAGCTACACTCAACGGGCATACAGCGCGCTGCGCGTCCAGTACAATAATTTCAGTTCAGGATGCTGTTTGGACTGCCACGACACTGCAGTGCGTCTAACATGTTAGAGCGTTATCACACTAACGAGTTGCGAGCGAGTAGGAAGCGGGGCGAGTGCGCAGCCAGCACGCCGCGAGTTCGCGACGTGTGCGTGGCGAACACGCCGCGGGTGCGCAGCGAGCTCACGGCGAACAGCGCTGTTGACGCCATTTTGTAACTTGATAATGGGTCCTCCCATATTCGTCGTTTTATCTGCTTTTGTCTTCGTTTCCGTCTTCGGAGTAACAAAGCTAACAGCAGTGTTTCCTTGTCGTAATCCATTCTGGCACTGAATGTACAAAACGACAATCGCACGCCGCGAACTCGCTGCCCACCCGCGGCGAGCTCGCTGCGCATACGTCGCGAACTTGCGGCGTACTCGCTGCGCACTTGCCCCGCGTTTCACTCGCTCGCAACTCGCTAGTGTGATAAAGCCCTTACCTGAGGCGCATACGGACTGTTTTTTATTCAATTATGAGAAAGCGTAGCGCCTCTCTACTAAATCGTGTTCGTGCCAGCACGAACGGCATCTTGAGCGTGTTAGCCCAGCGCTGGGACTCGCCGCTGTGGGCGCGGTGGATGCGGCTGCATGCTGCTGTTGTCGCAGAGCCTCGTCGTTTTTAGTGTTCTCTAGTTAAAGTCCTACTAACACAACTTTCAATTAATTTTACTTGTATAATTTATTTGTCCAAAATAAAAATGGTATGATTTGATTTGATTAATATAAGACTAAGTGGAGTGTAATTACTATACTAACATTTAAAATGCTATTCAAACCAATCACCTATTATTTAACAAAAAGAATTGTATATAACTAATCTCTTTGCTGTACAAAAAGAAGAGTATAAAATCTCGTACAATACCGCTTTTATTAGAGGAAACCCTTTGTTATATGATTCCAAAGAGTGCTTTACTAAGGACTTGTGATTGATGCTGAGGGGAGCCGGCAATGGATTTCATTGTACGTCCTCATAAAATATCATGCTTTAAAACTATGCGGGTTCTGTGTCACGGTACTTGTGTGACGATGTCATTTCAAAACAGAAACTATGTGCAATGGAATGAACTGCTCAGTGTTATTCAGTCTAATGATTATCAGACGATCTGTTTGGTGTAGTGGTTAGCAACTCTGGCCACTGTACCAAAAGGTTGCGGGTTCGAATCCCGCTAGGGGCATATGTTTGTGTGATGAATACGGACATTTGTACTCAGAGTTATGGACAAAAAAATGTATTTATGTAATATATCAACCATGTGGTATCCACAACACAAGCCTGTAGTTGCTTACTGTGGAACTAGATGACGATGGTGTATGTCTAAGGATATTTTTACATATTTTTTTATTTTTGTTTTCTTTGTTTTGTCGTATCACAAAGTGTATACCCACCTAATAATATAAATGGGAAAGTTTGTGCGTGTGTATGTCTGTATGTATGTTTGTTACCTCTTCACGCCTAAACGGCTGGACGGATTTGGATGAAATTTGGTTAGTAGACGGATTAGGAGCGTATCTTTTTGCTGAACCGATTTCCGGGTCAGTACGCTTCCACCTTCGACCTCATATTCACTAAACATCGGATGTGATTGAGGTCAAGTACCAACACGTTGTGCATAAAAAAAAGCATAATAAACCACCAAATCATGGGGCATTCATAACTCGTTTACAATTTTCACGATATACGAGAATTTGCCTCGTATAGGGTTATAGATCGTTAAATGAACGTTTTCCATGACGTTATTCTACACAATACGGTAGGTATTAACTTTAGTGACAAGTCTATCGCAGAGTTATGGACAAGCATAATAGACTTTTGTTATTCCATAATAGAATTTGGATCATAATTTTCCGTTTAGGTAACTGAAAAATCGATTGGGAATAAACTCGCGAGCCAAAAGTTAGGATAGTCAAAAAATCTAATACAAATCACGGCCTTGTCGTTCTTACCTATTGAGAGGCTCATTCCAAACGTTTCCATTTTGCGTTTTCCCTTTTCCAAATTACGTAATTGTAATAAAAAAAAAAATTACTATTATTGATTTCAGTATGATTACGTTCTCTATCCGGAGTGAATCGTCAGATCTTGACAACATTTATATGGGACTACCAAGGCACAATACTTTTTCAAACAAGAACCGAATTATTAAAATCGGTTGCCAAGTGTCACATATAGCGCGAAACGTATTTAAAAAAAATACAGACGAATTCTTCGAAAGCCAGTGATAAATAATGCTTGTCTCTATATCCAGTAGAAAGCGGTAAACATTGTAACGAGACGCCATGCGACTCGTTGGTTCTCTTTTTGCAGTATTCTCCTTGTTTGTTTCTTTTTCGGTTAAGTCATAATATTTATAATATTTATAAATTTTAATATTTTAAATTCAAAATTTGAACTCTGCCTGTTCTCTTTCTCTCTCTTTCTTTCAGTGTAGCTTTTTGTTTAGTCAGTTCGTGATTTGCCCTTGAAAAGATTGGACGTGTATTTTTCTCTTATTTTTGTTGAGAAAACTAAAACTAACATAAATTCTGTTTATTCAGTATAAAAGATATTTTAAACATTTCATCGAGTTATTTGTTTGTGTGATACCTTTTAATTATAAGTTGTCACTGATAACGATTTCTAAACATTTCCGCCGGCTCATCTTAGATCATCTTTCATTAAGCGATTCTATTCATTCCTTGGCCCTTTCCTATATAATAAAATTCATAAAAAACTAATACTCTACCCGCTAAATCGTTTTCGCTGTAATAAAATAGTTACTGACTGGCTTCAAAATTTAAACTACGACGAAACCGATTAAATATCAACTATATATTGAAACTTTGGAAACAGCACTCCAACTGGACCGCTTATTGCTTACGGACAGAGACTGGGCATACATAAACACATAGCGCCAACAAACACCACCCGTAGTTTTTCGTCGGGGGTTGAAAACAGTGCTCAACACTACAACTCCACTCCAAAAACCAGGTCCTATGTTTCGTGATTTCCTTCTCGTTTGTTTCTTTCCTTAAGTGTTTCTTCCTCAATCATCATATCTCTGCTCTAATACACTATGTCTGGGGGGGGCCTGGTGACCTGTAATTCTGGTTTTTCCTTTTCAGGCACCAGTCTTCCCACAAATGTGTTACCTAGTCCTAAAATCACTTTGTAAAGCGTCATTTCTGGTGAGAAAATAAACAATTTTTATTTATCTTCATCTGTCGTTTTCTACATACTGTGACCTACCCCTGGATATCCTTTACAGCATCAGCCTGGAAGTAGTGCTTCAACATCACAATCTTTCTCTTGATACACACCCATATTTGTATGCGTATCTGTTCCATAAACTACTACAACACATATATCGTCAATTTTACTATACATTTCATCTAACACATATCATTTTCCATCCATCTTAGGAAAACGGCTCTCAGCGGTCCATATTTCGTCCATCCCTCTCTCGAGAGACAACGGCCGTCGGTGATCAGCGAATGTAGACACGGTAGGTATATTTTTTTTGCCCGAAAGTGTATTTGACAAATGAAACGGCTTTGACACCGCTCTGACCTTTCAGACGATTGTGTAGATAAGTAAATGACTTTATTGATCTTATGGCTACGCGTTATGGTTATACTACTAATGACGGTCGCGCCGTAGTCGGATATTCTTAATTGATCCAGGTTATAATGTACACGAGCGTGTTTTTTTATGATTAACTGGATAAGCGTTTGACCACAATCTCACCTGATGGAAAGTGACGATGTGGTCGAAAAAGATTTCATTTATTTTATTGATAATACAGAAACAACAGCACCATTATAATAATATTATTATACAAAATGTATAAGCCAAAGTTATGCCAATTGCAGATTCTCATTTTTCATTACATATCTTTAAAAAAAATAATTAGGTGGAAAGTCACTGTTAAATAATAATCATTATACAATCTAGAGGTAAAAGTGAATAGTGTGACAAACTAAGTAATAATAAATAATTTAGTTAATAAGTAATATTACAAATAAAAAATTGTTTTTTTTTTATGCACGACGGGTTCGTACTAGATCTCAATCACACCTGATGTTAAGTGACGATGAGGTCGAAGGTGGAAGCGTACTGACCCGGAAAGGAAACCCCAACATATTTGAGGGACTGGCTATGTTATCTATGACAACCGGAACACAACAATGCTATTAACATTGCTGCTTGGTGGCAGATTTAGATAAGATGGTGGTAGCTAGCCAGGCGGGCATTTAGTTTAGTTTAGTTGGTGTACATGCGAATCGACACCAGTATAGACTTAATATAGAATTGAATGAAGCGTATTGACGATGGCGGCCGCGCCTCATAATATACATGACTTCCGGGGTTTTATTTAGAAAAGTTAGTCAGTCTGTTGATAATTGACATGTATGGAAGAACGAAGATCTTCCACTCGGCTGTTGGTATTGCCCGGAGACCGCGGTCGAACAGTTATTAGTGATGTTCTGCCTATATGCATTGTCTTGAGAAAAGTTCGTTAGCGCGATGTAAGATTCGCTCTCTGATTGGTCAGCTTAGTAATGACGCCGTTCACTCTGCCCCCACAAATCCACAGGGACAGTCATCACATATCAAAATCTATTTATACACGTGTAGGTTCAAACGTACTCTTTTTTATTACCTTTTTAGGGTTACGTAGTCAACAAGGATTATAGATTCGCCATGTCCGTTAATCTGTCTGTCCTGTCTGTTTGGCGTGGGTATATTAATCACGCCGATAAAGCCGTAAAATACGACAGTAGTATATATAAAGTTGAAAGAAAAACCATTACAGGTAACTGGGTTTTACAAGCAGCGTCGGTCGCTCAGTGGTTAAGACGCGGTCTCCCAATTTGGGAGGTCCGAGTTCGATTTCCAGACAGGCCATGTACCAATGAGTTTTTAAATTTAATTTAATTATTTATGTAAATTTATCCGCCTGCTCTTAAACGATGAATGAAACCTTCGTGAGAAAAAAAAATTCTATGGCATGTGAAGTCCCCAATCCGCATTGGGCCAGCGTGGTGGACTATGGCCATACTCCCTCATATACGAGGGAAGGCCTATATCCCTGCAGTGGGATGTTTACGGGCTGAGATGA
Organism: Oegoconia quadripuncta; assembly: GCA_949316235.1. Lineage (NCBI taxonomy): Eukaryota > Metazoa > Arthropoda > Insecta > Lepidoptera > Autostichidae > Oegoconia > Oegoconia quadripuncta. The sequence goes on along the minus strand of OX438743.1, from coordinate 42,002,219 downwards.
TGAGGTTTTACAAGATAACTTTAAAAAAATGAAAAAGCCCCCTTCTAAGTCCGCATATTGTGAGAGCAAGTACGGTATCCTACTATGCGCGTGGCCCGACACACACTTGGTCGGTTTTTGGGTATGGATTTATTTGATAGCTTCGTACTATTGTAGTTTATTCACAGATCTGTGCTATTGATACCTTATCAGATCAAGTTCAACCAACGAAACGTTAATCTGGACGCACGCACGGCTTTCGGAACGAATTATTTCCATTGAACAATAGCTACATTTCAAATATGTTTAGAAAAATATATATATATAGATAGATAGATAAATCGTTTATTGGTATCTCCAGTCACACATATACTATAAGTTCCAAAGCAATTGGATAGACATATTTTATAACAATCCATAAAATCAGGTTACACTGGTATGTGTATGCTACAGCCGTACAAATGGGTCATAGCTTATACACACTGGTGTATAATTGCTCAGAGAGCAAAACACTGATTTTCAGCTATTACCCACGAGGAGACACTGGTACCTACAAAAGAGAACAACCAGACAAGCATATTTTACTGTGCGCGTCTGTGAATAATGTCACGTAGGTATATGTGTATTCAAAGGTACTCAAATAAATACAGATACACTGTCGGTTACTGTAGATTGGAATAAATAAGTAAATAAATATGCGAATTAACTTACAAAAGATTGAGACAACGACATACATTTATAATTAAGATTCAATAATAAAATAAAACGGATCACTATATATACAGATGTTCAAAAGTGGACGTCGTGTAGTTGTGTTGATGATGATATGATGATGAATGAAGAGTCTGGTGGACTTAATATAATGAGGACAGTGTTGGAGGCTGGCAACTTGGTGAGCGGTCTTAATCTGGACCCCGATGCTCACGCACTCGACATTTCAACAAGGGGAAAAGATAACACTTGTGTAACAAAAACAGTCATTCATCATTGGCAACTGGTTGTCTAACAAGAATATTCAATGCTCTTTGGCAACTGATTACCAAACTCGGTTGCAATCGCGGCCGGAGGGTCACTGTCGATAGATATCAATAGGTTTGTCACTTTGTGAAAGTGTGAAAGACTAAAAGGTAGACGGTGCCCTATACGTGTCTCTATAGCCATACGTACGACCACCCTGTGGAACGGACTTCCTGCAGCGGCATTCCCGAACGAGTACGACATTGGAACCTTCAAGAAACGAGCCTACACCTTCCTCAAAGGCCGGCAACGCATCTGTGACCCTTTTGGTGTTGCGGGTGTCCATGGGCGGCGGTGATTGCTTTCCATCAGGTGACCCGCATGCTCGTTTGCCGTCGTCGTCGTCGTCGTCCGTCCCCCCCCCCCGCGCGGCAAATGGGAGTGAAGCTTAATGAATTCAAAATCAGCACTAAGGCTTATCAAGGATCAAGTTATGCTTGACACACTGTTTTGATACACCACGGACAGCGCCACAACGCAGCGAGTGTTAATGTTTAGGAAGCAAAAGGCTACCGTGAATAATAATGCCAATAGTAATCGTGGCAACATTTCCTAAAGGCTTGAAAATTATATCGGGTCGCCACTAAATCGGTGTAGAAGACCGGATGGTTATACGATGACACTTTATCCAGCATGACCCTCCTTTCATTAGACCAGCTCGGGCAATCCCACAAAATATGATAAGACATTTACATTCAGGGGAAGCCACCAACTTCACAAAAGCTTGCCCTTGAAATTGCCATGACCGGTAAGAAACTGTCTATCGACATTGAAATGTCCAGTTATGAGAATCGGGGTCCAGTCAAGATGATATGTGTTCTGTGGGTTTTAAACGCTGATGCAAAAAGAGGGTGCTGTGTGTGTTTGTCTGTCTGTGAAAAAAACCGCATCGATTGATCCTTTCCAGACCTACGGTGCGTAGGTCTGGAAAGGATCAATCGATGCGGTTTTTTTATTTGAAAGAAGGTTTTCTAGCGGTCGTTCTTAGACATGTTTTATCAAAATCCGTTCAGCCGTTTTGATATAAATTCCTATTTTTGCTATCGTTGTGAATTTAAGTTAAATTCTTGAATTGAAATTAATAAAATTCTTTCAATTTCAACCCTGAAATACCCAGCTTCCATAAGGTAGTTAACAAACTTAATTATCGGGTTATAGTAATTAGACGCGGGGAAAGCGAATTACTAACCTATTATGGTTAAACGCGTTTCAATTCATAGAACTAGTAATTATGTATATAGTCGATTAACACACATTATGTTTAGGTAAACAAGCAGCTTAAGTCCTCCTCAAAGTCAGTAATTCATTCAAAAGGTTATGTATACGCTTCTTCAATAAGGTTTCTGTTGATATACAAAATCAAATCAAAAAAATAGTTATTTCGTAGGATAAAAATTATCACTTGAAAACGTCACATTTTTATTTTATTATTAAAGTTTAAGTAAAGAGCAAGAAACTCAAGGGTTGCTCTTTTAAATAAGTTTGGGTTACAATTATATTGTATAATTAGACTGCATATCGCCGAGCGGTCTATGTCCATGCTTGCTTATCATCCAGATAGTCAGAAATTTTATAATAGCCTTTGGTAAATAATGTCTGTTTTATGATGGTTTTGAATTTATTTAAAGGTAAATTTTGAATGTCCACTGGAACCTTGTTATAAAAGCGTATACATTGCTCCTTAAATGACTTAGTGACTTTGTGTAAACGGCTGACATGAACAGCAAGTTTATTTTTATAACTGGTATTAACATTATGTATATCAACTATTTTTCTTAAACCTTTCAATCAATTTAAAGATACTATGAAACAGAAACGCAGTATTGTAAAATATCAGACTATTTAGATGATAAAAATCTCTGGACATAACCAACTCGTTCGCATGCCACGCTATTTCACAATTAGTAATGAAATATAAAAACCTATTTGTAACATAAAAATCTGTTTTTAAAAGAGCAACCCCTCGAGTTTCTTGCTGGTTCTTATCAAGGAAAAAATTCATTTTGAACAAGCTGTAGCTTAAAAAATGTAAAATTGACTATTTTAATTGTACCATGTGTCCCTATAAAATAAAACATTTTTTGATTTTGATTTGATAGGTTTTTAAGTTACTATCTTGATTAATTTATTTGTATTTTATTTCATCAAGCCTGTTACGGAAATGCAATTTAGTGAATATGAATTCGTGTAATCCGCGTTTACGGGTGACTCCTGATAACGAACGATTTTCCTCGAGGAACCATAGATCTTTGATTACCCATCAAGTTAAGCATTCTGAAACCACCTTTAGTATGGAAGTCCAAAACTATTCAGCTGAATTCGGCTATCGTTTCTAGTGGAAAGCTGTTCGTAATCAGGAGTAGAGTCACCAGCGTAAATTATTATTTTATATTATAATATTTCATTATTAATTGTGAAATAGCCTGGTTATGCGAACGGGCTGGTTATGTCCATGATTGTTTATCATTTAAATAATCTGATATTTTATAATATGCTTTCTTAATAAGTTTCTGTTTTATAGTATCTTTAAATTTATTGAAAGGAAGATTTTGTATATCAACAGGAACTTTATTGAAAAAGCGTATACATAACCCTTTGAATGAATTACTGACTTTGTGGAGGCGAGTTATGTGACCTACAAGTTTATCTTTATTTCTTGTATTGACTTCATGTTTATCACTATTTTTCCTAAATTATGCTATATTTTTTTTGATATATATTAGATTTTCAAAAATGTACTGTGACGAAAAGGTTAGAATATTATGGATGAAGGGGATGAAATCGTTTGGAAAAAAGTCTCAATTGGAAATAGATAATGAAAAAATCCGGAAACTGTTGTAGAACTTAATTAACTAACGTCACTCTGAGTGTAGAGTGACGTATTTGTGTCATTTGGTGTGAACGGCCCGTGACGTATGTGATGCTTACCCTGGAATTCGATTATTTTGATAATGCCAAAAATGTGCCCAAATAGAGTCCAAAGGAAAAAATATTGCCACTGTACTACGTTAGTACTATATTAATTCTGTGACTGTACTTTAAGAGTTATTCAATATTTACCCGACTGCTCAAGGAAGGAGGGTAAAGTTTTTCGAGTATATGTATAAATGTTCGTTCTTTGGCGCATCTTACAGGATGCGCCAAAGAAGACTTAGGCTACAGCCTAAGCGGCTTGACCGATTTCGAAGTGCGTGGTGTCGTTAGATTCGTTTTGGTACCCGGAGTGCCATAGGATACATTTTATGGTAAATAATCCAATATGGCGTCCGCAAAATACAAAATATGCTGTCGGGTTATTTGGTTTTTTAAAAAGTTATTTAGTCTTCACGTGTCGCTGGAATCCTTATTTCTCATACGCAGAGACTTCCTCATAAATAGAAAAAAAACTGCATAAATAGAGCTTCAAAAATAACGAAGTTATTTAGATGTTTTTGTTGAATGGACGACGGAGACGGAGACGTCAGACTCAATTAAAATATTGAACAACTCTAACAGTCTTATTCATAAAAATTTACAAACGCTTTATAAGCCTGATACTTATAGTTTTTTTTTTTTATTAAAAACTGGTTTCGCGTTTGACTACAATCTCACCTGATGGAAAGTGACGATGTAGCCGAAGATGTATCTTCGGCTACATCGTCACTTTCCATCAGGCGTGATACATCACGCGCACCCAGTAAATAAGTAAGTAAGTTATAGTGTGTTTTGTGTCTGTAGTTCATAAGGAAAATGTTGTAATGAAAGAAAGTGACAAAACATACTTTAACTAAAACAGGCTTTTATAAAGTGTTTGTAAATTTATATGAATAAGAGGATAAAACTACAGTGGCAGTTTTTTTCTTTGGCCACTGTTTAGTACAATTTTGTGACACTATCAAAAGAGCTGAATTCCTTTTTGTTTATTCTAGAATTTTATACAAAAAACTTAATTGACATTTTGCCCATTTAGTTATACGAATTAGTTCAGGAGTGTCTCTTTTTGTTTAGTCAACAGTTCCATTTTGATCTGACGCTTTACCGTTAAATTGGCCATATTATTGAGATAAATTAACAAATCAAATCAAAAATGCTTTATTTTGTAGGTACACAGGGTACACTTAAAATAGTCAGATTTTACACTTTTAAAGCTACTGCTTATTCAAAAGGCAATTTTCCCCTGAGAAGAACACGCAAGAAACTCGAGAGGTTGCTCTTTAAAAAAAAAAGGTTTTTATATTACAAAATGATTAATTATTATTTTATATTATAATATTTCATTATTAATTGTAAAACAGACTTGTTATGCGAACGGGCTGGTTATGTCCACGAATGTTTATCATCTAAATAACCCGATATTTTATAATATGCTTTCTTAATATATAACGCCAATAGACACTCTCCAGTCAAAGATAAAAAGAACAAATATTGTGATTAAGAAAGGGAGCGTGTTTGAGCGACATCAAAAAACTACGACTTACCTTGAAATATACAAGATAACCCCTTATCGCACAAGGACAAAGTCAGGTTCAAAACACATCAGTTGATTACAAACTTTACGTACACCACAGGCGGATGACCATAAAACTTTCTGAAGTTAATTATCCCCTTTTATAGCAGCACTAACTTAAAAGTTTCCATTAACACCTTGCAGTCAAACACTGAAACTTGCTAAAAACTTTATACCAATTTTATTTAGATTTACGAGAGTTTTGTGGTGTTAAGCCGTGCACCCTCCCATCTACGGGGTGTTCCGATTACTACTGAGGAGGGAAAATACAGGGCGTCGCTCTCTTTCAGCGTTATGAGCTTAAAACAGCGCTCACATTTGCTGGAAGAGATTTACCTATAAGTTTGGATTGCTAATTGAAAATTCATTTATAATGGTTACTGAGTTATACAGTATAAAATGATGAGATTATTTTAGTCTTTATAATATCCATAGATTTTCAAAGCGATTAGCTTCATTAGCTTCTACGGCAATAATGTGCATGAACCTAAGAACTTTAATGCGCCACCGGCCATCAATTCGCGTGTAGCTTACTTTTTTTCTTCTACGGATGTCTTCATCTATGATTCGATCTCGTACCTTATTGATTTTAATAATAAAGTGTATATTTTAGAATTGAGTAATAAAATCGATCGATATCCTACAGGACTGATTAAGACTGACTCTGTGGTGAGATATTATAGGCCATTTGAAATTTGAATTTTGAAATGCTCAGAAATCTATTGAAAAACTGGTCCTACCTAAGTCAACTTTTCCACTTTTTTTTTTTATGCATCACGGGTTCGTACTTGACCTCAATCACACCTGATGTTAAGTGAAGATGAGGTCGAAGGTAGAAGCGTACTGACCCGGAAACCCCAACACATTTGGGAGACTGGCTACCTTATCTCTGACAACCGGAACACAACAATGCTATTAACATTGCTGCTTGGCGGCAGATTTAGATAAGATGGTGGTAGCTACCCAGGCGGACATTTAAAATGCCCTAGCACCAACCAAACCAACCTACCACTTCAAAAGATGCAGATCTTCTTTAGTCTTATTTGAACAAAAGTTGCCGATCCTACAATGATTGATGCACAAATTAATTGACCTATTGTAGGCATTAGACCTTGTGCTTTAGGTCCAAAATTGCACGAACTAGTGGAAGCAAAAATATTGTCGGAGATTTACCTATTAAACCAAAAGTATGACAGTGCAGTTTTGCAAACCTTTTGGATTATAGTTACATTAAGATAACATCGCTTCAATATGTATAGCTCAGTTAGAACAGATTGGCGATCGCAGATTTACAAGATGTTCCTGCACCAATGGCATTATAAATAAGCTACATTCTTATGCTCAACGGGTTAACAATTGACCTCAATCACATCTGATGTTAAGTGAAGATGAGGCCGAATGTGATAACATACGGACCGGGACGTACATTATTATGTTCACTGGAGTAATCGTTTTTAACGAAGTCATTTCCTGAAATAATTTAATAAGGTTATGTAATTTAGGGATTCAGTTTTGGAGAAGACACCTGTCCTCGAAAATTTAGCGCTGTAAGCGCTTAAAGTGAATGCTGAGCCAAAGGGTGGAATACCAGAGCTTGTTTTGCACATGCGCATTAATAATGTAAGTTTTGAATTAAGATTTTATGATAACGACAGGTGTGACAAACAGGTATGCAGCTCACCTTATGATAAGAGCTTATTAATACACGTCAGCGAGAGACTGACGAAGATGTAATCTGAGGTAGATGGTTCCCGAACCTCACTGGGTCCGTTTGGTGGATTATATATGATCCATACGCCGATACGATTTCACGACCTGTTTGGTGTAGTAGTTAAAACTTTGATCACTATACCAAAAGGTCGCGGGTTCGAATCCCGCTAGGGGCATATGTTTGTATGATGAATACGGACATGTGCTCCCGAGTTATGGATGTTTTCATTTATATATGTATTTATTTACAAAAGAAAATGTATTTATGTAGTATATCAACCATCTGGTATCCACAACGCAAGCATATAGTTGCTTAGTGTGGAACTAGATCACACTGTGTGTATATCCAAGGAACACAACAATGCTATAACATTCCTGCTTGGCGGCAGATTTAGATAAGATGGTGGTAGCTAGCCAGGCGGACATTTAAAATGCCCTACCACCAACCAAACCGAGTACTTAAACATGTACCTCGCTGGGGATCGAACCCGCGACCTCCGAATTGCAAACCCAATGTTGTTTACATTGAGCCACGGAGACGTTTATTTGGGGGACTCGCTATCTTATTTCTGACAACCGGAACACAACAATGCTATTAACGTTGCTGCTTGGCGGCAGATTTAGATAAGATGGTGGTAGCTAGCCAGGCGGATAAAGTGTTTGAAAAGTTATCATAACTATTTTATTGTTTCATCATACTAGGTTTATCCGAATGATGATGACGTCATCCACTCTAACAAATGACATTATGAAAACAAATTAACTTTTTTTTTTTTTTTTTTTTTTATGCACGACGGGTTCGTACTTGACCTCAATCACACCTGATGTTAAGTGAAGATGAGGTCGAGAGATAACTACATAACTTAATGAGTTTTATGCCAGGTGGGATGGTCAGAGATGTCCCAAATAGAAGCGTTTGGATGGTTCCAAATAAAGGTTTAAGAAAGTTTATTCAGTTCAGTGGCGCCATTTGATAAATTTAGAGTTTTCTTTAAATACAGAATAAATAAAAAAAATCGCACTCACCTGCACTGCCTAAAAGCTAATTACAAATAACACTTAAATAGCTTTAATTACGGTTATTTTCAAGAAGTCACGATAATAAAAAAAATGGAATTCTCGAAAATAACCTTAACGAAAGCTATTAAGTAATGTGTTAGGTCCTTACCTATGAAACTGGCGTTTTGTATGAAGAATTTCATTAAGACTGTTTTCTCCATACAAACATTTTTGATTTTTGTTTGGGAACGGCAAATCCAAATTTAGCTAAACTTTGTGTGTATTATCGGATAACATTAAGTTAAGTATAGGCAGCGTTAATTTTTAAAAGTAACCGCTTTATAAAAGTTTCAGCGAATCTAAGAAATGATTATGGGAAGCACATGAAAAGAGCTCAGTTCAAATTTTTTTTACTAAATGATTTAGCCCAGAAATAAAAAAAAAATCATGTGAAACCTTGAAATAATATTCCATTTTCCAAAAATAAAAAACAAATTTGGATATAGCATTGAAAATCGCAGGAATTGGTACATATGATTAACGAAGAACAAATACTCCAATTTCATAAGTAGAGACCCAATATTACTTGTAATTAGCTCTTAGTCACGAGTGCAAGCGCGATTTTTTGATACTGAATCCTCTATATTTTAATAGCCCATATCGCAGTTACAATACAATACACTTTCTCGCACAAAAGGACAGACACACACACATACATTTTACAAAACAACAATGAAGAAAGAGTACAATTAAGCAGGTAATTGAGCAGATAACTGAACATAGAAATCGTTCCTTAGACTCGAGTAAGTGGGGAACCCTCTTCAAGAATAAGAATCGTTTATTTGACCCAGTTAACGATACATATGAATAAGTGTATAGACATTGAATAAAATCCAATAGGAAGTGAAAGCAATGTAAACGGTCGTACCACAAAAAGCTTAGCGATGTCGCTAGACAAAAATTGTATATATTTCGTTTACATATTGCATCAGACCATAGAGATAAACATAAGTTGGTAACCAAGAGGTGGCAAAACCCGAAAATAATTTAAAATTAATTACATTTATCTTATAATTAAATTAACCGCCTCCGTGGCTCAGTGTAAACAACATTGGGTTTACGTTTCGGAGGTCGCGGGTTCGATCCCCAGCGGGGTACATATTTAGTACTCGGTTTAGTTGGTGATAGGGCATATTAAATGTCCGACTGGCTAGCTACCACCATCTTATCTAACTCAGCCGCCAAACAGCAATCTTAATAACATTGTTGTGTTCCGGTTCTCAAAGATAAGATAGCCAGTCCCCCAAATAAGATGAGCTTTCCGGGTCAGTACGCTACCACCTTCGGCATCATCTTCACTTAACATCAGGTGTGATTGAGGTCAAGTGCTAACCCGTTGTGGATAAAGAAATAATAATTTCGGATTACTAATTTTTGGGAAAAAAAACGTTTCCCAAAGTTTACAGGTAAGAACTACCTATTGTTATTATACAAATCAATTCCGGCGCTCCGCCTGGCTAGCTACCACCATCTTATCTAAATCTGCCGCCAAACAGCAATGTTATTAGCATTGTTGTGTTCCGGTTTTCTGGTAGCTAGCTAGCGAGGCGGACATTTAAAACGCCCTACCACCAACCAAACCGAGTACTTAAACATGTACCCCGCTTGGGATCGAATCCGCGACCTTTCGATTATGTTTTTTGTACTTAATAGATGCTCGCATGTTTTTTGATCAACGTGGATGTTGCTTCAATCTTTAAACTTAAACAAAAAAAAATTAAAACAAACTCGTTAATGTTTGTAACACCCAAACACTATTGTTTGGGGTATCTTTGACCATCCCATTTGGAATAAAGGTCCTGTCGTTATGTATGTAAATCCTTTATTACATAAAGTGCTATTCCTGTATTGCATAAATAATTAAAGACTGACGTATCATGGATAAGCGCAGTCTAGGATCACTCCATAAAGTGCAATAACGCTACGACCTGACTCCAATTCATAGTTTTGTGAGAATTTGTATACATGACAATGTATAAATTCTACGTCACAAAATTTTTATCTATGCTTATTTGGTGTTTGTTTTTCAAGGAACGTGTAGCGAATGGGAAATTGATGAGACGACAGACAATTTGTCAGCGTCCTATTTCAAGAAACCGGAGTCTCGTACCGCCAGCATCATACTTTTTCTTAGAAGGTTGTTTTACATAATTTATGGTAGCATGTTGAGTCTCTAGACTCCTAATAACAAGCGAGTATCTGTCAACACATCTGAATAATAGAACAAACAAATACAAAACTTCGAATCTTTTATTGGCTTGTCTTGTCACCTTATTGCATTTTGATTGGTTCTGCCAAGGACACGCAAAAAGGCGGGTCTACACCAAGCGAGCAGCCTCGCGCGAGGTCCGCCGCGCACGGCAAACGCCCGGCCGCGCGCGAGGCATGCTCGGTCGGATAATTTAACACAGCGAGGTCGTCTCGCCAGAGCAGCCCGAGCCATATTTGCTCAGTTGAGAGCAAAGATAAGATGCGCCGTACATGCGCATGGCAACTTTTGCTTTTATTTTGCTACACACGACTAAAAAAATAAACGAACTAAACTGAAAAGAAAAAGTAAGAATTTCGATGAAGTTAATTTTCGAAAACCGATTTTATTATGGGAATCGACGTTACCAAGAATTGTGTAACAATTTTTCACGTCTATACAATCCACACAACGATTCCATTTTTTTTTTCAAATCCTTAACAGGCTTACATTTAGCCAGGAATCCTCTTTTACTCCGCTGTTAGTATAATTAGGATCCCTGGCATTCCCAAAGCCAAAATATTTGCGGCATACACATTTATTAACTGTCGACACTGATCTTTGTCATTTTTTTCAATCGAGCGCGCTACCTATTAAAAGACGTGGCGTCCACACAGCGTGCGGCAAACGACCCAGGCACCTTTGAGCAAACCGAAAAAACCGACAGGCCGGCTCGCTTACGTACGCGGTCGCCCGAGGCTAAACATACGCTGCCGCGCGCGAGGTCCGGTCACACCGATAGCACGGTTGGGCGCTTGCCGCGCGCGGCGGGCCTCGCGCGAGCCTGCTCGCTTGGTGTAGACCCGTCTAATGACGTAGTAGCAGGCGTCCGTCGCTCGCTCAAGGCCACGCGTTATATGCCTACCACTTCGCGTATCGTCCACGATACAACCGACAGTGGAGCCGCACGCCCGACTAAGATTATTTACACTATTTAGGATATTTTCAACGATAAAATTCAATAAACGAGTATTCAGAGAAGAAAAAATGTATCTATCAGTATATAAAACTTAAACATATTTGATCAACAAATAAAAAATAATTGTTCTTTTTCATCATTTATCATCATTCGTAATCATCATAGGTATGTTTAGACGCCCCGTTGGTGTAGAGGACAGTGACCCTGTCAGCGAAACCAACGGTTGCGGATTCGAATCTCGCGGGGTGAAAATGTTTGTGTAATAAATACCAACCTTTATTCCCGAGTCATGGATATTTATATAAATATTTATATATTTTTAGGCGTTATCTACTATCCATAGTACAAACTTTGCTTAGTTTGGGACTAGATGATTGATCTTAGACACTTATACGTCTAAGATATTCATTTATTTATTTATAACAAACGATTTGCTTGGTGACGTGCTGGCACGTGGGTCGTGCATCGTGCAAAACAATCTCCACTGGTATTATTACTAATAATTCGTAGGCCATTATAGCGTAGGCAATGGTGTCGATGCAAATGTACATGAACTAAACCAAACTAAAACCAGTTGTGGAGTGGTGCCGTCGCATCGTTCTGTTCCAGGGAGAAAGAGACAGTACTACTTTAAAATTGGTTTTAGTTTAGTTTAGTTGGTGTATATCCGAATCGACACCATTGTCGCCTTTGTTTTAGAGTGATGTATCAGTTACGAAGTAACGATTTAGTAATCTGTGATAGTTTTACCTCCTGAGCCACCGACGCTACTTCCGGGTTCGAATCCCAGGCAGGCCATGTACCAATGAGTTTTTAAATTTAATTTAATTACTTATGTGCATTTATCCGACTGCTATTAAACGGTGAAGGAAAACATCGTGAGGAAACCTGCATGCCTCAGAAATAAAAATTCAAAGGCATGTGAAGTCCCTAACCCGCTTTGGGCCAGCGTGGTGGACTATGGCCCCATACTCCCACATTATACGACGGAGGGCCTATATCCCTGCAGTGGGATGTTTACGGGCTGAGATGATGAATCTGTGGTAGTACGAACAATTGGATTGCGGTAGGTACCTCGCCTCCCTCACACTTCAACTGGTTGTCTGAATTAATTCAGGAAGTACAGTAAATCAAACATTATGAGTCCATATTAGCTGTGTGGTCGTTGAGCCAATAGAAACTCACGTCCAAGGCGGTAGTAGTTTGTACTGACTGACATAAATTCCTACCAACCGATTTATATCATGGATCTGACGTTAAAATAAATGCTTGAAGTTCTCTAAAATAATAATCAAGAGATCGCTAGCAATTACTAATAGTCATAAACTCGAGTTAGTCAAGGGTCAAAGTAGGTACAACCTTTCACATAATGTCACCTGTCTGTTATACACTAAACAAATCAAATAATTTTGCGTTAACAAGTTAATTAAATTTGGATTGTTGTGCAACACAACGATGAAACCAATTTACAAATCTATAAATCACTTGAACAATAATACGTCTATATATAGATGAAATTGATCTGTGTTATCAGAAGTTGGTCAGTTTGGACATCCAATAGAATCACACCCAACCCAAATCATACCCTTACGTGTCTGACAGGGGCTTTGTTTTGTGAGAATAAGTAGGTAGGTATACATAAATTATGAACACTCTCAGAGGCCACCGATTTTAGGTACATTAGCTGGAATGAAATGCGAACAGATCAAAAATGATATTCTGTTGGCTATCGTGGCGATTCTCATGAAGAGGGTATGACAATTGACTATAATGTATCATTTCTGACAGCTTTCTCTTTTTCAGTGTCTGAAAACATAAAGTTGGTGACGCTGCTAAGTTACACTTGAACGTGCGGTATAAAAATAAATACAGGGTATTCAATTCAATGATAAATGCAGAAAGTAATTTGGAATAAGAATTTCTAGAGAAAAAATTCAGCGTCAATATCAATCATTATCACGAAATTATTCTTTTGTTAAAGTTTCAAGGGTGAATATTTGTTTCTTCATATATTTAGTAATAAAATGAGGTGATGCATTAATGTTGTTTTTTGTTCTAACACATCACAAAAAGTAAATATCACATCACAATATGCAGACAGCCAAACGCACATAAAATATATTTCCAATCAATGATTTATTATATTGAGAGGATACCTTCTTAGGAAACGAAAACAATATCCATTTACCATGGAATAGTCTTGCTCTATATAAGATCACATAACTTTTTACTAGCATAAATAAACAGTCACCAGAATTTGTCCCATTTTTACAAAAACTGTTTCATTGGGATTATCTTTTTCATCATATTTCGCAGCTTATCTGAAGGAAAAGTAACGTATCTTTTGACCTTCAATAAAAAAATTGGAGATCCTAACCGAATCCGGATCGAATTAATAGAACCCGGTGCCTCTATGGTTTTCAATATCGAAGTATACTCTAACATATTTGTCTTCTGCAGACAACATTTGTATTATCTCACCACAAAGAAATAGGTACATTGTGAAATAGTAATGTTAGATAAATACAAAAACAAATTTCTTTGTGAGAGACTGGAGTCTGAAATAGGTTCGAAACCTGTGCTACAGATCTCCAGGCTCTCACTCCCTTAATATTAGACATTACAACAAGAACACATTATCTAAGTGATGCAGTATGCTGCTTAAAGTATACATATATGTTGAGGCATGTTGATAGTGGACTAAAGCAAGTGTGTGTGTGTGTGTGTGTGTGTGTGTGTGTGTGTGTGTGTGTGTGTGTGTGTGTGTGTGTGTGTGTGTGTGATGTGCGCGTGTGGGGGGGGGGGCGATGTGTGTGTCTGGGGGTGAGAGTGGGTGTATGTGAGTTTATGTGTGCTACGATATTGGAATGAGCAGAGATTCAGTTTCAGCATATGTTAGATCCATTAACCACTCACTTAGCTTAATTTTACATAAATGTTTAGGAAGATCATACATCGAAAGAATAGAATTGACTTTATTGTACAAATAATTACCCAAAAAACAGAAGAATCTATTAGAAAAGTGTGTATTGAAGCTTAGAGAGGGACATACAGTTGCTTTCCGACGTCTGTCAGTCAGTTGTAGTGGCTCATATAAAACTGATGTGTGTTTCCGAAGAATAATGGACAATACAAAGAGCTGTCGAACTGTAAGTACTTTCCATGTTTTATATACCTCAGTTGTGGGACATAATATTGGAAGGAAAGCACTAATTTTTAAAATTGCTCTTTGGGCTCTCTCAATCTTTATCATATGAGTACTAGCAGCTCCACCCCAAGCTGATATACAATATCCAAGTAGTGACTGACATAGTGCATAGTAAACCGTTTTGATAACTTTACGATCTGCCACGTGACGAAGGGTCTTAAAAATAAAGATTAGCTTTCGTATCCTAGTTGCCAATAATTCTATATGAGATTGGAAACTGAGAGAACAGTCAACCATTACTCCCAAATACTTAATGGAGTCTACCGTATCCAGCCTAGGGCAATCACAATTGTGTCTAGTTTTGCATGAATGTAGGTGGGAAGTAATGAATAAGTCAGGAGGAAGTGCTGGACGTTTAATGGAAAATGTTATATATTTCGTCTTATCAACGTTAAGGGTTAGACCATTGTTCGATAACCATTTGCATACTATATCAAGACCAATTTGTGCATATTCAAAAACATCACTCCATGTGTCAGCTCGAAACAACAAGGCAGTATCATCGGCGAATGTTACAATTTTACCATTTTGTAGATTTATTTGGCATAAGTCATTGATATAAATCAAAAATAAGGTAGGACCGAGTATACTGCCCTGTGGAACCCCAAAAGTCACTGGCAGCTCATCACTAATCCATTCCTCAACCCTGACAACTTGTGTACGGCCAGTGAGATAACTGCTGAAGAGTTTGAGTGCTATTCCCCTCACTCCGTAATGCTCCAGTTTATTCACAAGGATAGGAACAGAAACTGTATCAAACGCTTTGGCTAAGTCAAGAAAAACCGTCAGAACTTTAGCCTTCCTGTCCAAACTGGTAGCGATAAAGTCGGTGACTTCATGAACTGCATCATCAGTTGACCTGCCAGATCGAAAACCAAATTGTGCAGATGAAAGCAGGTCATGATTTTCAAGAAAGCCAACAATACGTTTGTTCATGAGACGTTCGAGTATTTTAGACAGGGCAGTAAGAATGGAAATTGGCCTATAATTGTTGACACAGTCCCTGTCACCCCCCTTGTGTATTGGTATAATGAGCGATTTTTTAAAGATATCGGGGAACATCCCTGTCTCCAGCGATAGATTACAGATAACAGTTATGGGTGGTATTAAAATGTCCTTATATTGCTTAATAAGTTTACTTGACACCAGATCCACACCCACCGCACAATTATCTCTAAGACCCATGATAAGAAGTTCAACTTCTTTCTCGTCTGTAGGCATCAGGACTAAAGAATTCAGTGAGCAAGTATGGGAAGACACTGAGGATGGTGTTATGTGAGTATTGTTTATTTTACGTGCTAGGTTCGCGCCAATATTAGCAAAAAAACTATTCACTCCATTGATACAATCAAGGGGATTTAGGTTTGAAATTAATTCAGTGGAAGGACTCTTGACATCCTTAAATTGGGCAATATTCTTGATCGTATCCCACAGCTTTTTTTTATTATTACCTGCTTTTAAAATTTCATTACGATCGTAAGCGCGCTTGACCCTTTTTAAAAGAGAATTGCAAAAATTCCTGTAGCGTTTGTAGGTAATTGCAATATTCTGATCATTAGGATTACTTTTGACTTTTTTATGTAGATTATCCCTGTTACGCATGCATTTAAGCAGTCCTGACGTGATCCATGGCTTTTTAATTCTTTTTCTTTTAGGGATAGAAGCTTCCGTGGTGTTATCCCGGATTGCCTTACTAAGAAGCTCCACAAACAACGTAGCTGCTACATTGACGTCAGTTATCTGATATAAAAAGTCAAAGTTTATATTTTTAATCGCAACATCAAGTCCGTTCTCATTAATAGTTTTTTTTATGATATTGAAGTTGTAATTTTTTACTTTGATTTCCAGACGCAGGCCAACACTGTTATGGTCTGTAACGGAGGACTGAATGACATAACACCAAGCGTATAACAGACCACTGTTGGACCCAATGTTTTTACAGAGATGCGCTAGCGCAGCCCACGGGAGGCTTTTGCGATTTGCAAACCAATGTTTATGATGCATATCACTAGTCTATTATGATGTTAATTCGTAATCCCCCAGTTCCGTTGCTCGGGAAGATTTGGTTTGGTCCTATTCTCCTCTACCGGAAACCATATGGCTAACTCATGGTAAAATCTAATGACCACAATCTCACCTGATGGAAAATTGTGAGCCATGATGTCAAAATTATTTGCTCTGAAATGCTTACATATGAACACATTCTGGCAGAATGAAGAGCGCTGCGAGTTCTACCCACAACGTATGCCGAGTCTAAGCCATTTTCGTTGCCATAATGCGAGTGTATTGCTGCCTTATTGCCACCCCAATTCATGCACTGATTAATTATTGGTGTTTTAATATGCCACACGTGTCAACAATCGGTAGGTAAATTAGTAGCGGTTTCCAAAAAACTTATTTTTCTGCGATCCACGTAACATAACGTAAGAACTATATAACAAAATAATTATATTCCACATTATAATATGTCCTGCAATTCACGTGTTTCAGTAAGATAATCTTGAAGTAAGTAGAAATATTAGTCAACAAACCAAGCATGTAATTGATTGTGAAATCGAATAATTATTATTTATTAGGCTTTTATTATTACATAGTTTACATGATCTTAATTAAACAATGTCCCATAAAACTGTTAGCACAGTTTGTCTGTGAGTCTCACAAAAAGATATATTACCTAGTTACAAAGCGGACGTCGTTTGAATAAGTATTTACATAGGATTTACAGGTTACCTAACATGATTTTATTAGTAGTTTGGCGAATCCGCCTTTTTTGGCCTTATTTCTTTTATTTATTTCTAATATGACAGCCAAAGTATTAGAAGGTAAGGTAGATCCTTTAATTTTTCAGGCAGATTATTAAAGATTCTTACAGATATTGCATAAGAATTTCTACTGCAAAGGTCTGTGCGAACGAATGAATTCGTATCGAAGGATTTTAAAATAGCGCAATCGAGTAGACATTTAGTCGTTATGTTAGCTGTTTTATTTTGTTTTCTTAAGTTTATCCTGTTATTCCTATGCGTTATCGATGACTATTTGGCCTCAGAACCGGGAGAATACCTCGGTTCCTAATTGACATGAACATTATTATCCTTGAGTTTGCATCAACTTCTAATCGTATTAATTGCAGTACTTATACTGAATAATCAGGAACATATCCAAGATTCTAATCTTTGAATGATTGCCACACTTATTTGATATCGATTCATATCTAATTTCTTACTACTGTCATTACTTAGAAGTGATGATCAATAAAGTAGGTATCAATGTGTTTTGCTATTATATCCCGAATAAAGATAAACTACTCACAATGTCAACTATCACTAGCCAATCGTGGCGCATTGGCTATTAGTTTTCGATTTGCGAAGTCAAGCAATGTCTGATGCGGTCAACCCTTAGGTGACCATTACTGACATTTTAATACGAGTATTTTTGTGCTTGCAGAGTTAAAAAGCACCAAACCTAATCAAAAAAGGTATCAGGAACTAATTTAAAGCCACCATGTATACCTAAGTATAATAATGTTTGCTCTACTAGTATCTACATTACCGACTTGAGTACTTTGAAACTAGATAATTGATGTAAGTATCCGACAAATTTCACTCACTGTATATCTCTATTGTATTAACTCCCACGGTACTATGCCAGCCGCATTCATTAAGATCCCACCAACAACATATATAAAATCGAATCGGCGTAAGACAATTGCTCATGCAATGGGCTAGTAACCAAGGTGCCAAATAAAATTATCACTCGAAGGATGTACATCTTCACACACAAATACATGCCAATGCGCATACGTAATTTACCACTCCTATCTAATACCATATCCGCGGAAGAAAAGTGTTGAAACATTTACCTACCCTCTCACTACATTTTTCATCTTACTGTTCAATTTACTTTTGTTTTGTGATAAGTAGGTACTGTATTAGTTTGGCAACCCCTTCTGGGAATGTTGGTACAAAATACTTACTAAATGTTAAGTTGTGTTTCTCAATTAAGTGAATGTTGTGTAAATATTCTTTGAGAAATAAAGTCTAAAACCTAAACCTAAAATTTCGGGTCAATATGTCTGGACAAGACCATGCGAAAACTCTTTGCAAGGACTTTGCTCTGGAAACTTTGAGGAAACTCTGGAAAGAACTCAAACCACACAATGCAGACTGAACAAGCATGGGAACCAGGTTTGCTTGAGCAGTGCTATAATCTGTAGGTTCTGTAGTGAAGGGAGGAATCTCCTGTACACATACTTTGTGACTGTTACGTACTCATCTACCTAGAACCTGAACTCTGGGGCCCTTATGTCACACCAGTTGAAGTTAAACCCTTCGTGCCCTGAGATATAGCGCGATATATGTATGCCAATAGCCCAGGGGATGAATTTTAACTGCAGGGATTGGCTCAATAGATTTGAAAAGTTTGCATTGCTTCCTAGAAAATAGATAAACGAGTCAAATAACGACAACTAGCCACCTTTGTCTGTTTATCACAGTTTCAGGATTCATAAAACATGTTGTTGAAAAATATTGATATTCGTTTTTAAACATCTGTATGGGATAATAATCAGGTTGACGACGGTGGTGACATTATATAATGATAAATAATAAAAAAATTATATTTCGGACACTTACACCAATCATCTAGTGCCACACTAAGCAAAGTTTGTGCTATGGATACTAGATAACGGACAAACATACATAAATATTTATATAAACATGCAAAGACTCTGGAATAAATGTTCGTATTCATCACACAAACATTTACCCTTCGCTGGATTCGAACCCTCAACCGTTGGTTCACTATCCACTACACCAATCGGTCGTCAAATCGAAGAAAGAACTTATGTCACTACTATAAAAGACGACTCAATATAGGAAGCAACCATACTAAGGAAGAAGTTGTCATTATCCAAACTGCAAGTAGCAACGCGCGGGCTGCCACACAATCGAAGATATCAACTTCAGAAATTCTGCTCATAGTCCTCATCATTTTAATGCTACTGCATCAAACGATTGTGCAAAAATATGATAAAGATGTTACGAAGAGATACGTTGGATCTACATGCGTCGTTGAAAGAAGAGGTAGCCACTAAGCAGTTAGGAGTCCATGTCTTTTTTCTTTGACGCGGGGAAACGCATGACGCCTACCGCTCGCCTGGGGGACGGCGAGACGGTTATGTGGGACTCTAAAACTCCGCGGCTTCTTCGGCTGTAGGGAGGACCTGGGAACGCATAAGCGGCTCCCAGCCCCCCCCGGCCCTCACAAGGGGAGGCCCATTCCCGGAGGGCGTCTAGCGCACCCTCCGTAGGGGGCGCTGTCGTGCCTCACCCCGCGATCAGCGAGTCGTCCGTCCCCCCCGGTCGCTCCGGGGGGTGTCATCCTCTCCCGGGCCGTGTCCGACGACTACATCGTTCGAGGAGTCCTAGTCTAGGGTTATCCCGGCTCAAGCAATTATAAATACAAGACTGAGGTGGTCAAAAGAGATATGATTCCGTTCGTGCAGCAATCTGTGCAGTTCAATCCTAAATGTAAAGATAACATTGCAACATGATTACTTTCACGACAGATTATCATTAACAATGTCAGATAAAGTATGAATATTGGAGTACTTTAGCGGTCCTTTTGTTGTTATCAATATTTTATCTTATAAATCTGATGGACGATTATCATTGGATGAGTAATGTAATGATTGACGAACTTCAGGTGGTAATATTGTTATAAATAACGTAGAATTGCATTTAATCTAAGATTCCGTTGTTGTGAATAAGGAAGTGTAAAAAAATGAGGGGTAAGTGTTATTTGTATGATTTGTGATATAATATCGATACTACTACGTGATCGAATCAGGAAGGAAGAAACACGAACGAAAGTTATTGACATAATCCAGAGAATTAGTAAGTTTAAGTGACTCGAAGAACTGATGGTCGGCGAGGCATTTTAAGTTCTCCAGTGGAAACCACATATCAGCAAGCATAGCGTAGGACGTCCACGGGTCATAGGAAGACGTTGGATGCAGGCTTAGAAATCTATGAGAGAGTCCTATGTTCAGTTGTGGAATTCATGTGGCTAGTACGATGAAGACTATCGATGAGCAGAGCGAAAGGGTGCTACTTATTTGTGAGATGCTGTCAAAAAATATTTGTTACGCCTTAAGGCTCAGGAGATCTCAGTAAGGTAGAAATAAATTAAAGATACAATCGCGCGTAAAAACTAGTGATGGTTTTGGTTCGGAGAAGAAAGTAACTAAAGGATTTTAGCAATGTTACCAAAACCACAGAATAGGTAATAGTACTAAAACTCAAAACATGAATTAAGTTTTTTTTTATGATTGACTGGATTCGCGTTTGACCACAATTAAAATACTTAAAATACTATTAAATATACTATTAAAATAATTTAAGTAAGTAAACAAACCAAATGTGATAAAAGCTAAATTATACTCGAAACGTCCAGCACTCATCATCACACACAATACAATACCACAGACAAACTCATATACAGAGAAAGTTTCGCAGTTATAACACAATTACAATTGAGAAGAAATGGGTTTGATTTCATTTTTTATACATGTAAAGAACATAATAACCTTCTGTAAAAACCCGTATCTGTCACTTACAGGGTGTTTCTACTGACATATTTTGTGAAACTTATTTATCTACTTCTAATTTGTTTCAGGCTCAAAATCATTCTCAGTCTGTGCGCTGGCACTTATGATAAACGGGGCATTTGCTCTCCACCTCAATCCCAGCCAAATCTCGTTCATATGTTCAGATGAAGACTCCGATCTGATATTCCGTCATGAAGAGTGCAACAAATACTACCAGTGCAGTTACGGTAAAGCTGAAGAACACACTTGCCCACAGAATCTGGTTTATAACCACGAGAAAAGGTACTGCGATTGGGCAGAAAATGTAGACTGTGAAGTTAGGATTCCAGAGATCCCAGAGGTTCCCGGTGTTGATGAACCTGGAAATAACAACGGCAGTAATGGTGATCCAAGCCTAGCTGAAGAAATTTGTTCAGAGGAAGGATCTGATGGTACATTAGTTGCTCACGAAGAGTGTAATAAATTCTACATGTGTTCAGAAGGCAGACCAGCAGCAATTAATTGTCCATTGAATCTTTTATATAATCCGGAGAAGGAACAGTGCGACTGGCCTGAAAATGTAGATTGTGACGGTAGATCACCAGGGACTCCTGGAAATCCAGACGATAATGACAATAATAACAACGGTGGTGGAAATAGTGACCCCAGCAAGGCTCCAGAAATTTGCGCAGAAGAAGGGTCCGACGGAGTATTGATTGCTCATGAAGATTGCAATAAATTCTATAAGTGTGCGGAAGGCAAACCTGGGGTAATTGATTGTCCATTGAACCTCTTGTACAATCCAGAGAAAGAACAGTGTGATTGGCCTGAAAATGTCGTTTGTGATTCTAGAAATCCGGGTGCTTCAGAAGTTGATAAAAATGGTAACGTCAATGGTGACAGCAGCGACCCGAGCCAGGCTGTTGAAATTTGTGCTACTGAAGGCTCTGATGGCAAATTGATAGCTCACGAGGAATGTAACAAATTCTATATGTGCTCGGAAGGCAGACCGGCAGCAATTAGTTGCCCTTTGAACTTATTTTATAATCCAGAGACGGAGCAATGTGACTGGGCTGAAAATGTTGACTGTGAAGGTAGGGCACCTGGAACCCCAGGAATTCCGGACGTAGACGAAAATGAAAACAACAATAATGGCGGACCTAACACTGACCCAAGCGAGGCTCCGGAGATTTGCGCAGAGGAAGGTTCAGATGGCATTCTGATAGCGCATGAAGAATGCAATAAATTTTACATGTGTTCTGAAGGGAGACCAGCAGAAATTGAATGCCCATTAAATCTCCTCTATAATGCAGAGAAGGAATACTGTGATTGGCCTGAGAATGTTACTTGTAACTGAGGCGTCTTCAAAATTAGTTTTAAAGACTAACGTGTAGACTGATTATGAAAATCAAATTAAGGATAGCTACTAAGATTAACTCGTTCAGAACAGCACCAGATGCAATAGAAGTTTTATTGTAAGTAACATCGATAGAAGTGGGTTGTGTTCCTGAAAGTTATTGACTCAACCAAAAATATATGCCATTGAACAAATTTAGTAAAATCTGTCAGTTTTTTATTTTACAATTAATTTCAATTCTGTTTCCTATCACCTGTCATCCAAGTACCACAGTTCATACATTCACACATACATACATACACTCGAAAAACATTAGCCTCCTTTTTGGGGCTGTCGGGTAAAAACTGTTAACCCCTCAATTTATTTCAACCTTGATAAGTCCATCCCATACCCAGTCATCCATTTAGGTGGAGTTCTAGGTCACTTTTTATAACGTGCTATCACATAATTTAAATTCTATTGGGACTTGGTATCTGAAATAATTAATTACAAATGTAAAAAATCAATTGAAATTAATTTAATCATTGTATTATGTAATTCCCAATGGCAGTCTCTATTATATGGAACTGTGTTAATATTAACAATGACGTAATTTTTTCGCGGCTTGGCTTGTACTATTTTGTATTCCATGGTAATAAATAGGCTACCTACTTATGGTCAAAAAATTAAATAAACCTGCCTACTCCAAATGTTATGTATCACATTTATTGGAAAAATACCATTACATAACGTCACGACCTTTATCCTAAATGGGGTGGTCAAAGATATCACGAACCTTAGCTTTGGGAACTTTCGCGACAACGTACGTCGCAATGGTGAACTTACGCAGTAACGTATATCGCAGTAAAGAACTTTCGCGATAACGTACTTCGCATTGGTAAACTTTCGCAGTAACGTGCATCGCAGTAAAGAACTTTCGCGACAACGTACGTCGCAATGGTGAACTTTCGCAGTAACGTACACCGCAGTAAAGAACTCTCGCGACCACGTACGTCGCAATGGTGAACTTTCGCAATAACGTATCGCAGTAAAGAACTTTCGCGATGACGTCCTTCGCATTGGTAAACTTTCGCAGTAACGTACATCGCAGTAAAGAACTTTCGCGACAACGTACTTCGCAATAATGAACTTTCGTAGTAACGTACATTACAGTAATGAACTTCGCAACTATGACTTACACTCACTCTGATGATTGTACATTGTGACGAGGTGTACAACCTCTTCTAAATTCCGTCTTCTTTTCGGTAATCTCTTTGGCGTTTTCTTTTTTGGAACATTATTCAAAATTCTGAATTCTAAATTATTTTCAAAAACTAGTCAGTCTGGACGCAGCTTGCGAGCTAAAACTATTCTTTTCTTTTCCTTTTCTTTTAAATTATTATTACAATATTGAGTTTTCGAGTGCTTTTCCCTTCTTCCTGCCCATCACCTTCTTCATCGTTCGTCAGTGGCTGCAGTCCTGGTAGGGGCCTGAAATCTGCGACCCTGAACCTCATCCTCTCTACGGCGCCCAATTCCTTCCTATATCTACCTACGGCAGCTGAGCGTTCGCAGAACCGCGACATTGGCGCCCAACGTGGGGCAACGTGGGGTATAAAAAACACTTTACAATATAAAAATACTGAACAAAACACTTAATGTCCTTAAATGTAGGTCTTGAGCTGAAGACTGGCCGGAGAGAAGGTGAAGAAACGGAGGTGTAGAGATGATGCCGGGAGAGATGTGGAAATGCTGGATGACACGTAGTGAAGAGAACAAACCGGGATGACACGAAGAAAATGTGGTGGGCTGCTACCTGGTAGGGAACGTTGAGGCGCCATTAGTTCGGCTGACAAATACTATTCAGCAAAGTTCGCTCCTAAATTTATCAAATGTTTTATTACTGGCAAACGTTCTCCACTCATCTACGACCTTTCGGACACCTCTGGCAAGCCTTTAGGTACTTGGCATGTCAGAGATCTAAAACCAATTTCTTCTCGACATTAACCTTATTTTTCTCGTATATGACTCTCCACCTGTAAATATTGTATTATATTTTCGCATCTCACTCACCCTTTTGGATATTCATACTCCTTCATAATTTTATTAATTCATGAGTATTTAGGGACTCATTATACCCTATTATTCTTTTCATTAAGAATTTCAGAGCGGTAACCAACTCTTAAAATAAGCCTATGGCACTTATATTGGTGATAGTTTCTTGTTACCATCTAACTAGTTTTACTTTGTTAGTATTACGCTTTGCGTCTAATTTTAGTTTCTACGAGGGTCTCTCACAAGCCTTTCGGTTATGTTTTTTTTTTAATTATCACTTCTTTTACAATTACGGATAATTTGTTTGTCCACTTTTGGGGTACGATTCTGGAGTTCAATTTCCTGTTATTATTTTGAACTCTTTTTATCTGGTCTCTGTTCTGCTTACGGACCAGAGACGTTTGTGTGGGATGAATGTTTGTTTGTGTGTGTGATTGGATCGTTCCCATGTAAATAAGTTTCACCTTCTAAATTTTTCCATTAACTCTTTCACTTCACTCATCCCTCATCTACCATTCATTACTTTTGTTTGTTTGTTTTTATACCATCTTTGTTTTTATATTCTTTTAGTTTATACTTTGCTTTTTCTCTAGAAGGATAAGCCTTTGTTTCTATATCTCAGGCTTCTCCTTCCAGGGCGGAGCGGGGTATTGTGACGAGGTGTACAACCTCTTCTAAATTCCGTCTTCTTTTCGGTAATCTCTTTGGCGTTTTCTTTTTTGGAACATTATTCAAAATTCTGAATTCTAAATTATTTTCAAAAACTAGTCAGTCTGGACGCAGCTTGCGAGCTAAAACTATTCTTTTCTTTTCCTTTTCTTTTAAATTATTATTACAATATTGAGTTTTCGAGTGCTTTTCCCTTCTTCCTGCCCATCACCTTCTTCATCGTTCGTCAGTGGCTGCAGTCCTGGTAGGGGCCTGAAATCTGCGACCCTGAACCTCATCCTCTCTACGGCGCCCAATTCCTTCCTATATCTACCTACGGCAGCTGAGCGTTCGCAGAACCGCGACAACATCATCTAGTTCTTCGCAAATATCACAATTCGGGGAAACGGTTTGTTTTTCATGAGATATGCAAATTTGTTCGATATATAGTGTCCAGATTGCAGTTTGGAGAGCGATTTAACAACAAGGTTGAACATTAAAAATTGCAAATATATGAGAATTTGTTATACGAAAAAAAAAAATATAACCTTATTCGCTAAAAATAGTGATGGGCACAATATCAATACAAGGAATAAGAACCAGTTATCTGTTTATGTTAGCCGACTTCACAAAGTTAGTAAATCCTTCAAAGGGCAATGTATACGCTTTTATAATAAGGTTCCAGTAGACATTCAAAATTTGCCTTTAAATAAATTTAAAGCAATCATAAAACAGAAATTATTAACGGAAGGCTATTATAAAATAAGATTTTCACATATATTTAAATATTCACCTGTTGAATATTTAAGTTTATGTGCATACAGCCTGACTATTTCTAATATAAGATTTTCAATATCCTGTTGTGTATAGTTGTAAATGGATTTCAGATTTATATTGTTTCAAGTGTCTGTGATTCTTTAAATTGTGAATCTGTTATCTGTCACTGTATTTTAATAAATAAAATTGACTGCAGTCCACTCCGCAAGTACTGGACCTTACACAATCTATCCTACATACCAGGAGAACATAAACACGAGAACATTTCTCCTGTGTTCCTTAACATAGGAATAGAAAACCAGGACAACGGATTCGTCGTCACGTACCTACCGTTCCGTCAACAGAACGTGGCGGTCGATGTTTATCGCCCATCCAAACGCTAATGAAGGTCGTACATCAAAACTGTTTGCTTGTCGGTACGTGAGTGGCCAGCCTTTTGGATAAGGCCCCTAAATCATCTCCCATTTAACTACAAAAATATCTTTGACGTAGATCTTTTATGAAATATATTTTGTAACACATATGTGATGCAATAGATAGATAAATAGCTTACAAATAACCAACGCTTATCCCAAATGGGGTGGTCAGAAATATCCCATACATTGTCGTTTGGATGTTCCATGATCAAAGTCAAAAATGCTTTATTTTGTAGGTACATACACAGGGTGCATTCAAAATAGTCAATTTTATATTTTTCAAGCTACTGCTTGTTCAAAATGCAATTTTCCCGTGAGAAGAACAAGCAAGAAACTCGAATGGTTGCTTATTTAAAAACAGATTTTTATATTTCATTACTGTGTTTTACATTTTATTGTGAAGTTTAAATGAAGTGAAGTTTAACTCTTGAAACAACATCCACGGTTCACCTCACCTTCAAATTGTATTTGTATTGACTTATTTAAAAAGAGCAACCCCGGAGTTTCTTGCTCGTTCTTCTCTGGGGAGACTGCGTAGTGAATGAGCGATAACTGTATGTCATGACGATTTCAAATGTTATTCTTATAACAAACAAACAACAAACAAAATATTCTTTATTGTACAACAATAAGAAGCATAAAAAGAAACAAGAAAAAGGGGATAGTACAATTTGGCGGCCTTATCACTAAAAGCGATCTCTTCCTGGCAACCTTTGGGTTAGGAAGCATTATGCACATGACATGTAGGTAGCGTGCACGGTAAACTAATTTTAATAAAATAAATAAATCACCCATATAAATACATACGTTAATTGAATACATACAAACACACATACATAATATATACATAATAATACATACATAATATATATAAAAAATAATACACATAATATATACCAATATTTGAATTTATACTAATTAAATAGAATAGTGCGTAACTAAGCACACAGTAATTAAATGGAAGCACACAGAAAAGAGGATAGATAGAGGAGCTAGATGGCTAGATACAACTCCTTAACTTGTGCCTTGAATACGTTCAGTGACTGAGCACGTCTAACTGAATCTGGTAGAGAGTTCCATAGCCGAATAGCTTGTAATCTTATAACTGTTATTTTTTTTATATGAGAGGGCAGCAAACGAGCATGCGGGTCACCTGATGGAAAGCAATCACCGCCGCCCATGGACACCCGCAACACCAAAAGGGTCACAGATGCGTTGCCGGCCTTTGAGGGGAGATTGGGCCTACGGCGCCCTCGCTCACCGGACGAAGCGCAGTGGCAAAATGCCACTACTCAGACGTCGGTCTTCTGCGAGAGGGTGGTACTTCCCCGGTCGAGCCGGCCCATTCATGCTGCAAGCTAAAAGATTACAGCGTGGCTCTACCACTACGAAAATTACACTTACGAAATAAAAACATTTTTGATTTTGATTTGATTTGATTTGACCTGTCACTATACCTATAAAATACACACACACATGACAGGGATGACCCTATCGCAGTTAAAACGTGCAAATCTGTATAAGAATAAGAAAAAGAATAAGAAGAATGAACGCCACAAAAACACAAAAACAAAGAAGTAGTAAATTATAGCTAAAATAGAATTACAATTATGAAGAAAATACCGACAATGCTGTCACGTGTTGCGGCGTGCACAAATGGGTTAGCACTCAGCTGGTGCGACGAATCACAGCGCTGGTTTTCAGTGCCCCCAAATGCCCAGTGACGCACGGACGCTACGTGAGGCACAATAATGAGGGGAATAATAATAAATAATTATAGTCGGATTAGTGTATGTATAGTGTATAATGTTTTTTTTGGTGAAAAATCCTTTAGTCGCCTTTAATAACACCCGCGGGAAGAGACTGGTTGCTTCTACTTTTTTAATACAATCTTTCCAAAAGGATAAGCGAAGGATGCTGCATTCTAACGGCGTTTTAACAGCGATAGGCTTAACCCCTGTCACGTGTGGATTATAAAAACATTCAAAAGGTGAACCGTGGATATTGTTTCAAGCATTTTTTTGTTTTTTTTAACTGATGTTAACTTACGCCTAAATGGCTGGACGAATTTGGTTGAAATTTGGTTGGTAGACAGATTTATTAACATATAGGCAAATTTTTTTGCTGAACCGATTGTGATGAATTTGTAGAGTCTGTATAAAAAATAAAATGCATAACTGCTGTACAACTAATGTTTTGGGATATCTCTGACTACCAAATTTGGGATAAAAGTCGTGACGTGTGCATGTAAAATAAAAAAAAAAACATTTGTAGCGGACGGAACCGCGTGTACAAACTAGTAAGATAAGTTCCCATATAATAATAAATATTCGTAGTTAGTAACCCTCACTATGTTTATTACCAAAGCTATTACTATTAAAACACAACATTAGGAACTAACGAGCGGCGAGGACATGAAACTGTTTTAGGATTCAACAAAAATACATTGACACTCTCACTAAAGTTTATAGGTGGCTTGGGTCAGTCAAGATTGGGGCTAATGTGGTTACGTTAGACGATTAGACCCTACAGTTTTGATTGCCAAGGTTACGGGTCCGGGTTCTAGCCATAGCATTTATTACCAATGAGCTTTTAAATTAAATTTAATTACTTATGTGCATTTATCCGACTGGTCTCTTAAACGGTGAAAACATCGTGAGGAAGCCTGCATGCCAGAGAAATAAAAATTCTAAGGCATGTGAAGTCCCCAACCCGCATTGGGCCAGCGTGGTGGAATATGGCCCATACTCCCTAATATACGAGGGAAGGCCTATACCCCTGCAGTGGTATGTTTACTGGCAGATTTTTTTTTATGCATAACAGCCAACCTGTTAAACCAAAAATAAATCTGAATCATCCAACCAAGATATCCCTACCATTCGGGATAAGTAGAAAAAACATCCACTCAACTGTAGCGATGGAGTTCGTTGCACGTTTCACTGCAGGTAAGCAATTAGGCGATGAAAATGGTTTGACGAATGCTCATTGAAAGCACTTAACTATAAACAGTTTGTTTACTATTTCAAGTAGTACCTATTCATTTCCTAGTTCAAATCTAAAACTTCATCGGTGATGAAGAAATACATTTTAACCACCGACGAAAATCGACAGATGTTATGTGTTCGCTTTTTCATTTAATCATTTAATCGATCCTGATATATTATAAGAAAATAGTGAGGAAAATGATGCCAATACTTGAAATAAAGATAAACTTGCAGGTCACATATTCAGAGGGCTATTAAGGTTCCCGTTGTTATATAAAATCGTACTTTCAATGAATTAAAATATGCTTTCTAAGTTTTTGTGTATAGCATTATAAACAAAAATTTATTAAGAAAGCATATTATAAAATACCAGGCTATACCATACGTTTTAACCGCCTCCGTGGCTCAATGTAAACAACATTGGGTTTTCGATTCGGAGGTCGTAGGTTCGATCCCCAGCGGGGTACATGTTTAAGTACTCGGTTTGGTTGGTGGTACGGCATTTTAAATGTCCGCCTGGCTAGCTACCACCATCTTATCTAAATCTGCCGCCAAGCAGCAATATTAATAGCATTGTTGTGTTCCGGTTGTCAGAGATAAGATAGCCAGTCCCCCAAATGTGTTGGGGTTTCCGGGTCAGTACGCTTTCACCTTCGACCTCATGTTTACTTAACATCAGGTGTGACTGAGGTCAAGTATTAACCCGTTGTACATAAAAAAAAACGTAAGCAGCTCGTTCGCATGCCAGGCTATTTCACAATGAAATATTATTGGCCCTTTCTGTAATATAAACAATCCTCAGTCGTCTGGCACAGCAAGACCACCCAGACGACTGCAATCTCCAAACTTAACAGTCTACAAAGAACTGCTTGTTTAATAGCCACGGGAGCCATGTCGACCTCACCGGGAGCAGCTCTAAACGCTTTGCTCGACCTTCCACCCTTACACCTCTTCATCAAGAGCGAAGTCGGTGCTAGCATGCTAAGAGTATTGAACCATTCGAGGAAGAACTGGCTCTCCCAGTCACTGAGAACTCTCCAAAGCTCGGTACTGGAGGACCGAATTCTAGGCATGGTGACCGACGCCATGATTCCTAAGTACGATTTCTGCAGGCTATTCACAGTAGAAATTCCTCATAGAGAGGATTGGTTAACTGAACGAATTACTTGGAAACCCGGGAGCCTAAAATGGTACACCGATGGCTCTAAGTCAGGTTGTGACGTTGGCTGTGGGGTATATGGAGAGCAGCCTAGATTCAAAACCAGTACCAATCTTGGGAAACATGCCTCCATATTCCAAGCAGAGGTATACGCCATATTAGAGTGTGCGGAAATCATTCTACACAAACGCTACGTCAACCATACCATCTACATCCACTCAGATAGCCAGGCGGCTCTTTTGGCCCTAGACTCAGACAAAATTGTCTCAAGGCTGGTTGAAAACTGCAGGCTTACTTTAAATACCCTGTGCAAAACAAACAGGGTCTTTATTCGTTGGGTCCCGGGGCACGCAGGCATCGAAGGCAACGAAAAAGCCGACGAACTAGCGAAATTGGGGGCTAGCGGATCCCAGTACGGCCCTGAGCCTTTCTGCGGTATCTCAAAAAGCCTAATTCGCCTTACCCTAAGGAACCGGTGCACCCAAGCAGCTCTTAAACTCTGGACGAACACGCCAGGTTTAACACACTCCAAATCACTAATCAAAGCCTTCAACAAGAAGGCGGCCGGCGAAGCGCTGGCACTCAGTAGGAACAATTTACGCATTCTCACAAGGGCACTAACGGGACACTGCTGTCTGAGCAAACACATGCTCAACATAGGGCTCCGAGAAACAGGAATGTGCAGATTTTGCCTCCTCGCAGAGGAAACACCTGCACATCTGCTGTGTGAATGTGGCCCGCTAATGCGTAAACGCAACATCCACCTGGGCAGCCACTTATTACACCCGGATGAGATAAAAACCATCGGTGCCAGGAAAATTATCCAATTCCTCAAAGAGGCAAACCTGAGCAACGAACTGTAGGTTAGTGGCGATCACAATAGATCGGCAACGGTCGCAGTGATACAGGTCTCCGTTGACCTGCAACAGCCACATACACATACAATACAATACAATATAAACAATTTGTTTATAAAACTGGAATTTTGTTATTTGCTTTATAGGGGTTGTAACTGAAAACCAGTGTTTCGCTCTTTGAGTGATGTGCCACACTGAGTTATAACCCATTTGTGCTACTGCGGCACACACTCGCTCTTTGCATTTTCTATTCTTTACTTTTATTTGTATGTATATTTCTTTGTAATTTAAAAATTGTGTAGTTGTGTGAACGCAGTGGCTATCTTACGCTATGCTGATTTTTTTTTAACATAAAAAGTATCCTTTACACTCAAGGTTGAAACTTCCAAATCGGCCAAGCCGTTTAGGTTACAGGATGCGTCAAAGGAACGGACATACATACATACATACACTGGAAAAATAGCGTACACATTGTCTTTTGAATGATTTACTAAGTTTGTCACATCAGCTCACAAACTGGTTCTTGTTGGTTCTTTGAGTACTTACGGGATCTAAGAAGTAAGTTATGTACTTCGTTAGTCATTTATTTCCAGTCTGAAGGAACTCTTCAGAACTGTCCGCAAATACGAAGAGTTTCGTTAAAGTACACCCGAGACGATAATTTCAAAATAATTTCTTACTCGCCCGGGACAAGTTGGAAGAGCCCGCGTCGAATCTACTCGAGCGAGAAAAAAATTTCAAATGAGACGAGGACCTTTTAGGACCCTTTAGGTAATAACAGATTATTGCAAACGATATGAATTCATTGCCTGTAAGTAAAATCCCAACTAATATTAAAAATGCGAAATGTGTGTGTATGACTGTATGTATGTCAAAGTCAAAGTCAAAGTCAAAAATGCTTTATTTTGTAGGTACACAGAGTACACTTAAAATAGTCAATTTTACATTTTTTAAGCTACTTCTTGTTAAAAATGCAACTTTTCCCTGAGAAGAACAAGCAAGAAACTCGAAGGGTTGCTCTTTTAAAATCAGGTTTTGATTTTACATAAAGGTTTTTATATTACAAAAAGGTTTTTATATTTCATTATTAATCGTGAAATAGCCTGGCATGCGAACAATCTGATTATGTCCAGGGATGATTATCATCTAAATAGTCTGATATTTTATAATAAGCTTTGTTAATAAGTTTCTGTTTTATAGTATCTTTAAATTTATCGAGAGGAAGATTTTGTATATCAACTGGGACCTTATTGAAAAAGCGTATACATAACCCTTTGAATGAATTACTGACTTTGCGGAGGAACATGTATGTTTCTTACCTCTTCACGCCTATACGGCTGGACGGATTTGGATGAAATTTGTTTTGTAGACAGATTAGAACCTGGAATTTTATGAAATCTTCCAAGCAGACGAAAACTAGTATTTCTATAAATACCCATGACTCGGGAATAAATGTTCGTATTCATCACACAAACATTTACCCCTTTATTCGAACCCGCAACCGTTGATGTTGGTGACTGATTCTACCACACCAAACGAATACGTATTAGTGTTTAAGTTCATCATCATGTTAGACACATGACGTCCACTGATGAGATTTTTTATGAACAACGGGTTGGTACTTGACCTCAATCACACCTGATGTTAAATGATGATAAGGTCGAAAGTGGAAGCGTACTGACCCGGAAATCCCATCTTATTTGGGGGACTAGCTATGTTATCTCTGACAACCGGAACACATCATCATCTGATTTAAGAGCCATGCTCTTGTCGGTGGAGATTTTTCCATATCTCTCTGCTCTCCGCCTTCCTCTTGACCTCCTGATACGACACGACGTTCAACTTCTCTTTTATTTGCTGCATGTAGCTTATTCTCGGTCTTCCTCTTTTTCTTTTCCCTTCTATTCTTCCGGACCGGAACCGGAACACAACAATGATTTTTTTATTTTTTTGCACAACGGGTTAGTAATCACACCTGATGTTAAGTAACGATGAGGCCGAAGGCGGATCTTATCTTTGACAACCGGAACACATATAGATTTACGCTAAAAATCTCTAAATAAAGTAGATATACAGAATAAATCTATGATTAAAGATTACTTCAAGACAGTCAATTACTTCTCAGTATCCTCGTATGTCAAATTTTGAAGAAAATCTTGTAGTAATTTCTTATTATGACTGTAGGTAAGGTGGTACATGGAAATTTTTGCATTTAATCTATTATAAGGAAGTGGTCCTAGGAACACATAAAATTCAGATGAAAATGCATGTTCTGTTCCTGCGTTGTTAGGGCAAACTATATCGTTTCTAAAATAACTATACTTATTTAAAAAAGCAACCCTTGAGATTCTTGCACGTAATCATAAATTGTTAAAATAATTTGGAAAAAGTTAAGTTAAAGTAAGTTAAAAAAAGACAACCGATTGGTGTAGTGGATGGTGACCCTGTCAGCGAAACCAACGGTTGCGGGTTCGAATCAAGCGAGGAGTAAATGCTTGTATGATGAATACGAACATTTATTCCCGCGTCATGGACCTTTATATAAATATTTATGTATGTTTATCCGTTATTTAGTATCCATAGTACAGCTTTGCTTAGTTTGGGACTAGATGATTGGTGTAAGTGTCCGAAATATTTATTTAATATTTTAATTATTAATTTTACAATTTATGATTCGATTCATTCATAAAATACACCTACCGTTATCAGTAGACAGTTAGGAGACTGCGTGCCACAAACAAGTTACTGAATTAATTATGTACCGACCTTGACCTGACCCCCGAATAGACACGAATCATGACTCGTTTGTAAATTATAAAACAAAATTACTTACATACATTGTAAAATAAATAGTTTGCTCTATGATGACGAGTTAGGTACATTATAGTTGTCGGTACTTAGTAGTTTAGATAGTTAATCGTTAAAAGTTTGGTCAACTTTATTGATACACAGACAGCGTTTAACTTTGAATTCAATTGTCAACAACATCATCAGGATGCTAGGATTAACAGTGGTACTCGACACGGCGCCTACTTTGTCGAGTACCACTGTTGATCCTGTTGAGTACGAACGATCGGTTCTGCGCTGCAAGCATCCAGGGGCTTCCCTCCATATTTACCAAATTGTCGGTCCACCTCGTGGGGGGCCTGCCCACGCTGCGTCTTCCGGTCCGTGGTCACCACTCGAGAACCTTTGCCCAACGGCCGGCGAACTTACGCGCAATGTGTCCACTGCCACTTAAGTTTGGAAATTCTTCAGGCTATATTGGTCACCTTGGTCACAAAAACATATGGGTTTGCCTTATACCCTAGCAATAGCAGATATGGCCAGGTTCCTGACACCGAAAAAGCCTTGATAATGAAATCAAATCAAATCAAAATATTTTATTTCATAGGATAAAATATCACTTGACGTCACTATTAATATTAATATTACATTTAAATTTTAAATTTACTGCTCATTCACAAAGCTGACTCCCCAGAGAAAATCGAGCAAGAAACTCTAGGGTTGCTCTTTTAAACAGATTAAGGGTTGCGATTTGATAATTATATGAATAATAAGACAGCTATGTCCATGCTTGCTTATCATTCAAATAGTCAGTGATTTTATAATAGCCTTTTGTTAATAATTTCTGTTTTATGTTTGTTTTAAATTTATTTAAAGGCAGATTTTGAATGTCTACTGGAACCTTATTATAAAAGCCATACATTGCCCTCTGAAGGATTTACTAACTTTGTGAAGTCGGCTAACATAAACAGATAACTGGTTCTTATTCCTTGTATTAACATTGTGCCTATCACTATTTTTAGCGAATAAGGTTATATTTTTTTTTGCATATAACAAATTCACATAAATGTATTGAGATGCCATTGTTATAATATTAATTTCCTTAAACTTATCTCTAAGAGACACTCTAGGTCCTAATTTATAAATCGCACGAATAGCACGCCTCTGCATATATATGCGAATAGCAATCTTACCACAGTTTGTCTGTCGTCTAAAACCTCTGAAAACACTAACAACCTAATTAACAAGACGTCGGATTGCAAGATGAAACTGTAATCCTGGATACATCGGCTGTTGTTATCGGGGGAGTATTAATTTTGTTGCGAAATGAGAAAATTGTTAAGGGTACAACTATGAAATGAAAATCGCGTGCATATATATCTCATGAACAAAGCTTTTTATTTTTTTTATAACTCGGGGAAATGCATGATGCGTACCGCTCGCCTGGGGGACGGCAAGAAGGTTATATGGGGCTCCCCTCCCTGACGGGCACTAAAACCCCGCGGCGACCTTCTTCGGCAGTAGGGAGGACCTGGGAACGCATAAGGCTCCAGCCCCCCCATCACAAGGGGAGGCCCATTCCCGGAGGGCGTCTAGCGTACCCTCCGTAGGGGGCGCTGTTGTGCCTCACACTGCGATCAGCGAGCGGTATGAAGTGCGGCAGGGCCCGATGCGACGACACCCCCACACCCCCCTGTCGCACCCGGAGAAACAAGAATGTCAAGCTGTACTTGATTTAGATTTCAATGATTTAAAGTACTGGAGATATTTTTGTATCGCTCAGATTATCCACAATCATTAAAACGGATTACGGAGGCCACCGAAAATCGTTTTACGTTTATAAATTATCTGAGCAGCACAAAACTGTTTGCAATACTTTAAAATATCATATAACACGGACATAAACATGTTGACAATCAGTCGGAAATATTGTACAAAAGTGAGCTTATCTCTAATAGAGATCTCTTCCCTACAACTTCAGTGGTGGTTAGAGCATTGTGCGGGACGGTGGAAAAAAAGTGCAGTTATGGAATGACAAATCTAATTACAATATACTATACATATAGGTATATAATATTATATGTTATTTACATACATACACTACTAGAATACAGAAATACACTTAATTATAAAATTACACGTGTTTATTAGTAAACTATATAATATAAATATTTATTTATATTATTTAGTTTACTATGTATTTATGTACTTATATATTTATAAGATTTAATATATATATATATATATATATATATATATAATTATATAAATATATATCTTAAATCATGATAGAATGATAGTGCTCTTTTAGCCTCTTCTTGAATACGTGGACGGAGGGACTCTCTCGGATGTGTGCAGGAAGCTTGTTCCACAACTGTGCAGCTCGTACTGTGTACGATTTAAAAAAGAAATTGGAATTTGACAAGGGATAGGTTAGGGTTTTAGTTAAGCAAGGACGTCTGGATCGGGAAGGAGGAGGTAACAGGGTGAAACGGGAGCGGAGGTACTCGGGAGCAACAGGATTACTAAGGATCTTGTAAATGTGTGTGTCCCCTTAAGCAGAAAACAATATTACAGTCTCGAGCGACATAAACTACGTGCCTTGTCTAGTATTTTCAAATAACTTTCGAGTTTGAAATACTTAGGTCCCGTTTCACCAGTTGCTTACATACACTAATACATACAGGCATACAGTAATTAGGCATATAAAAAGTGTTCATATATTACTGCGTTTGGGTCTTTGAAACATACAAAATAACACCGCTTCATTGCTGTTAGAAATACATTTTTTTTATGCACAACGGATTGGTACTTGACCTCAATCACACCTGATGTTAAGTGAAGATGAGGTCGATGGTGGAAACGTACTGACCCGGAAACCCCAACACATTTGGGGGACTGGCTATCTTCTATCTCGGAATACAACAATGCTATTAACATTGCTGCTTGGCCCCAGATTTAGATAAGATAGTAGCTAGCCAGGCGGACATTTAAAATGCCTTACCACCAACCAAACCGAGTACTTAAACATGTACCCCGCTGGAGATCGAACCCGCGATCTCCGAACCGGAAACCCAGTGTTGTTTACATTGAGCCACGCAGGCGGTTAAACATATACATAGTTATACATAGTTTAATTAACGTTATAGTGTCTCCGGGTTTTCTAAATTTTCAATTGATTGTTTTGTGTAGTAACGAACGGTTCCCGTGATTGTTATTCATCGAATACTAAATTGGAAAGTATACTTTAATTTCATAATTAATAGCTAAACCTACTTTCCAAAAGAACTCCATTCTTTCACCTGCTAACAATTTCTTTGTATAGAATTTTTTAAAGAATAGACACCTAATTCTAACAGGAATAACAAGATCCTTGTAAAATGAAAAGATTTGGGGGAAAAGTTGGTGTAAAGACAAAGAAAAGATGAATATTATTTCAAATGAAAAGAGGCTGCTTTATATCTTTTAAATTTCTTTTGAATTGTGGAAACCCGGTGTCAGCCGGCTGGAATATGAATACCTTCCATCTCACATCTCTTTCGTTTGATTTTTTTATATACAAAATGGGTAAGCAGTTGACCTGTGACTTGAAAACTTTGTGGCTCAAAAGATGAGGCCGAAGGGGGAAGTATACTGACCCGGAAACTCACTGCATCTAGGCGCAGTCCGTGGTGTATACAAAGCAGGGGGCCGAACTTCACTCGACTTCCTTCCCCATAGGGTTGGCATTACTGCCGTTTGCATTTCATTGGCTACACTCCCAAGGGGGGAAGTGCCGAGGGGGGAAGTGGGAAACTTCTTTTCCTACTTACACACCCTATTCCTTACTTTAATTAGTCTGGGGTCCAAGGTAGCAATAGAATCACGTAGGGCACCGTTTACCTTCAGTAGGCGCCGTGTCGAGTACCACTCTTGATCCAGGCTTACAGGAGTTACAGTGGGAGGAGTGTGGAGGAAGACTGGTTATCTTATTTCTGACCACCGGAACTCAACAATGCTATTGACACTGCTGTTTGGCGGCAGACTTAGATAAGATGGTGATAGCTAGTCAGGCGGACATTTAAAATGCTCTACCACCAACCAAACCGAGTACTAAACATATACCCCGCTAGAGATTCATAAAGCCACGGAGGCGGTTTAAATTTATCATTTAAATTGTTTGATATTTCATAATATGCTTTCTTAATAAGTTTCTGTTATATAGTATCTTTAAATTTATTGAAAGGTAGATTTTTTATTGGAGGAACCTATTGCAGCCTTCTTCCTCATCCTCTACATTTATGTATGTTTGGTTCTATTCTTTTTATGTAACTATAAGCACCTGTATATATGCTTCAGAAATAAATCATTTCATTGAAAGATAAGGGAAGAACAAAGAACACTTTTTTATGAAAATCGTGGGCTTGTAACACTTCTGTTTAAGATTCAATTGAGATAAGACATAACTGAAATTTATGGCAACAGAACGATTACATCGATAAGGAATTCCTCCAATAAAATATTTCTTCTCACCAATACCTATATTTTTCTGTGAAAAAACGTTCCATCGTGAATTATGGACGCTTTTACAGCAATATTGGTTCATATTATTTTGAGGCCTATGTTTGTTTGTGTGTCTATGTGTCTGTCTGCAGCATTGTGGCGTAAAACGGCTTAAAAGGTTTGAATAGCAAACTTAGGTTTCTTCTTTTGAAAAAATTCCGCCTCCGTGGCTCATTGTACAACATAGAGTTTAGGAATCGGAGGTCGCGGGTTCGCTCCCTAAGCGAGGTACATGGTTCGATTAGTAGTTTGTTTGGTGGGTGGTTGGGCATCTTAAATATCCGCCTAACTAGCTACCACCATCTGATCTAAGTTTCCGCCAAACAACTATATAAGTCAAAAATGCTTTATTTTGTAGGTACAGCTACACAGGGTACACTTAAAATAGTCACATTTTACATTTTTTATGCTACTGCTTCTTCATAACGCCATTTTTCCCTGAGGAGAACAAGCATGAAACTCGACGGGTTGCTCTTTTAAAAATAGGTTTTATATTACAAGGTGATAAGGTCGCCAAATTGTACATTCTATTCTTACCACTTTTCTGAAACTGTATTTTCTTTTCTGTTGTGTATTTGTATTATATTGTATTGTATTGTACAAAAAGGCACAATAATATTGGACGACCGATTGGTGTAGTGGATAGTGACCCTGTCAGGGGTAAATAATAATAAAAATAAATAATATATTATCTAGTACCCATAGCACACGCTTTTTTTAGTTTGGGACTAGATGATTGGTGTAAGTGTCCGAAATATTTATTTATTCATATGACATAATATATAAAAAATATATCATGAATGATTCAAAATCAAAATCAAAAATATTTTATTCAATGTAGGATACAAAAATATCACTTATTGAAAGTCAACATGTTATTTTTTTTTAAACTACATCGCTTCACAAGGTGTTATGGTTAGGGAGAAGAAGCGACAAGAAACTCCGCAACAACTTCAATTAGTTTCCATCTTTACAATAATATTACATTTTATATTACATATTACAAAACAATAGCTATTAACATAACGACCAGCTAACACCAGACCTCCTTATCGCCTAAATAATCATCTATCCTGTAATAACCCTTCTTACACAGAGTTTCTTTAATGTGGCGTTATATTTCTGCTCTGTTAAACTCAATACATGTTCTGGTATTTTATTGTAAAAGCGTATGCTGTGTCCCACAAAGGATGTGAAATAGCCTGGCATGCAAACGAGTTGGTTATGTCCAGGGATATTTATCATTTAGCATTGTTGTGTTTCGGTTGTCAGAGATAAGATAGCCAGGCTTATCTCTGACAACCAAATTGGATTGACTTTCATAGACAAAAGTCCACCTTTGTACATGACCTGTTGTGTATACTCTTTTATAATGTAATATTTTGGTGCAATACCTAAAGAATACTGTATAAATAAAAAAAAAACATAGGAATCATAGGATTCTAACATGATTCTAAGATGTATTTGTTTAGACAACCAAAAACAGGGGCATTCCTTTCATACAGGCAGAAAGGCACTGTCTACCCTCGCAAAATGTCCTACAAGTACAACAGATCAGACTGTACTATCAATTATAAATTCAATACTTAGTTCAGATTTCAGAGGTGGTTTTAAGCTTTACTCGAAACGAATTATCAAGACAACTGACTCATACTGATGTCAACAGTAATATCGTAACCCTCTCATTCATAAAAAATTCTTGTCACTCTCTTTCATTACAACATTTCCTTATGACCGACATAGACAAAGCATACTTTAACTAAAACAGACTTATAAAACGTTTGTAGATTTTTATGAATAAGGCGGTGGACAGTTGTGAATATTACTATAAGAGAAAGTTATTACTTTGTAGTTGTATTTTTTTCCCATTTAATAGCGAATTTTATCATTCTACCTACACTGTGACGAAACGCTGTTCACGCCTCTATCACGTACGAGTTGAAAAAACTCTGAAAATAAATAACACATCAATATTTTTTAAATCGCAAGAAATGAACGAAATTCACAAAGAAAAAATGAATAAGAACGTTACGTGAAACGTTCGGTACTTCGCGACACAAGCCAGTCATAGAGTAACCAATTATCAAAGTAACCCCACTCTAACCGTCGCGACCCTACCTTTATTTTAGATGTTACCTTTAAGTGAAATTGTAGATTGTATAACAAGAGAGTAAAATAATATTTTTACGGCGAGGGCACTATTTATGACGGGTATATACATAAAAGAAATATATACAGACGTACATATATTTTTTGTACTTTTATACCGCTGCGCTTGCATCACTACTCTGTGTCGGCGGAACCCTTCCAAGTAGGACTCCTTCCGACTTGAAAGCGCCTCTTACCGTAATTTCACACTTCAATAAATTGTCCAAATCTTTTTTGATATAATTTATTCGATGACATTTTCATGAAAATGTCATTTTCATCAAACGTTTTCTGAAGAGGGTATTCATTCATTTTGAATTTGACTTACAGGGAATAGTCGCGGTGAAAAAAGACGGGTTTTAGTGTTTGAGGGAGTTTTGGTGTTTGTATACAATCTTGAGTGCGACTGAATTTATATTTAAAATTGGCTTTGTCTACAAAAATGGTCTGAGCTATTCCAATCCCAAGCTTGGGCTGTTCCAAAAATTAAAAATTTAATGCTTAAAACAACATCCGCTCATACATATTATACCAAATGGGGTGATCAGAGATATCCCAAACATTAACGCTTGGGCAGCTCAAACTTTAAAAGTTTAATATATATTTTCGAAGATACAGAAATGTCTATGTGACATGGGATGAGCCCATCGCCGTTAAAGCGTGCAAGTTTATAGTTGTTTTTTGATAAATAAATTAAATATCTTTGGACAAATACACAGCGACATCTCGTTCCACATTAAGCAACTAGGCTTGTATTATGGATACCAGATGGTTGAGAAATACATATACTTTTCAATATAAGACAACGTCTCCTTACAGCATCTACCAT
This sequence comes from Oegoconia quadripuncta, assembly GCA_949316235.1. Taxonomy (NCBI): domain Eukaryota; kingdom Metazoa; phylum Arthropoda; class Insecta; order Lepidoptera; family Autostichidae; genus Oegoconia; species Oegoconia quadripuncta. Next base: position 41,960,469 of record OX438743.1, on the reverse strand, counting down.
AGCTTTAAGGTAATTGGCAATGCTCATTTACAACAGCTCATCATCATATCAGCCGTAAGACGTCCACTGCTGGACAAAGTCCTCCCCCAAAGATCTCCACAACGATCGGTCCTATTCTACATACATTACTCAAAATTATTTTATAATCCTTTTATTTGTATCCTCTTGATATAGGTAATTAGGTAAACTTTTAAAATTAATTTATTGAAATATATTGTAATGGACATGTCCAAGTGCTCGGAAGATGTCTATGGAATAAAAAAATATATCCTTGGACATCACGGAACAGTAAATTGGACATATACAGACAGCGCCATCTAGTTCCACACTAAGCAACCAAGCCTGTGTTGTGGATACCAGATGGTTGATACACTACACAAATACATTATTTTTTTTGTAAATAAATACATATATAAATGAAAAACATAATTAACTCGGGAACATATTCATAGTATTCATCATAGAAACATGCCCCTAGCGGGATTCGAACCCGCGACCTTTTGGTATAGCAGTCAGAGTTTTAAGCCACTACACCAAACAGGTCGTCGAAGGCTATTGAAAGTACGAAAGGTCTCTTAGTCGATTTTTACATTACCCACGGGAAGAGACGAATTGTTCTATTCTTTTTACGCGTTAGAACCTTAGTTAATTTAACCGCACAGTAGGTTTATATGCAAAGTACTTGAAGCGCGCGGCCCCGAGTAAGTAGAACATCTTCCATACAAGCGCTGATTCAGGAAGGTTTGCGCGGGACAGGTGTATGGATATTGACATCGCATCCACAAACAAATATCTTTTTTGTTCGTAGCTTTGCATAGGTATATCAAATCTTTATAGATAAGACACAAAAAAAGTAATTTTTTTTTATTAAAAACTTTTTTTTTAATGCACAACGGGTTGGTACTTGACCTCAATCATACCTGATGTTAATTGAAGATGAGGTCGAAGGTGGAAGCGTACTGACCCGGAAACCCCAACACATTTGTGGGACTGGTTATCTTATCTCTGACAACCGGTACACAACAATGCAATTAACATTGTAGCTAGCCAGGCGGACATTTAAAATGCCCTACCACCAACCAAACCGAGTACTTAAACATGTACCCCGTTGGGGATCGAACCCGGGACCTCCGAATCGCAAACCCATGTTGTTTACATTGAGCCACGGAGGCGGTTAAACATATACATATACATAGTTGTTGTATTAACTTTATAGTGTCTCCGCGTTTTCTAAACTTTCAATTGATTATTTTGTGTGGTAAGGAACTGTTCCCGTGATTGTTATTCATCGAATACTAAATTGGAAAGTATACTTTAATTTCATAAAAACTAGCTAAACCTACTTTTCAAAAGAAGCCACGGAGGCGGTTAAGTTATTAACCTATTAAATAACAACAACTACAATATAAAGTTGTTATTCCTGTCCACACGCCTTCATTGTAAAATTCTTAGAACATGTTCTTTATCCTACTTATTTCCTTTAACTATTCCAAGGAAGCACTTTAAGGAAACGTCAAAACATAAAAGACGAATATCCGAGTTGCCGGTCCAAGGATATTGAAATTGCATAAAATATTTCAACGTTGTAAGCGCCCCGCTTCACTTCACTATAGTTGCAGAATGTAAGGATTCAGCTGGTCGGATTGGATTACATCAGGGAAGCGACGATGCTGTGAACTCTCATGAATTTTAGATGCGGACAACAGATTGCAGGCAGTTACTATCAGATGAAATATTAATTGTAAAGAAGAATCTTTAAGTTATGTGAAATATCCGACTGATGCATGACCTGTCATGTCAAATTGTCATAAAGTATACTTCTACATGACGTCTGTTTTGTGTAGAGGTTAGAAATTCTGACTGTTGCACCAAAAGGTGCGGGGGGGTGGGGGGGGGTGGGACTTTCTTTCTTTCCTACTTTTTCACCCTTAAATTCTTTCTTTAATTAGACTGGGGTCCAAGGTAGCAATAGAGTCACGTAGGGCACCGTCTACCTGCAGTAGGCGCCGTGCAGAGTACCACTGTTGATCCTGGCGTACAGGAGTTACAGTGGGCGGAGAGCGAAGGTAGGATCTGCTGTACCAAAAGTCGCAGATTCGAATCCCGCTAACGGCATATATTTGTATGATGAATACAGTTATGTGTTCCCGAGTTATGATGGTTTTCATTTATATAGTTTATTTACAAAAGAAAATGTATTTGTGTAGTTTATCAACCATCACGTATCCATAATACAAGCCTAGTTGCTCAGTGTGGAACTAGATGGCGCAGTGTGTATGGAAATATATTTATTTATATTTATATGCAGGTACGACTGCATTCCTATAAGTAGCATGAAATATGCAAGGTATAACTTGTCAAGTCAGATTGTCACATCTTGAATTTCTATGAAGGTAGGAAGTAGCATGAAATATCCAACTGGCGGATGACCTGTTCAGTCAGATTGTTGAAAAGGGTATTGTCATTGATATTCTGATTGAGAGATATTGTTAGATCGTCATGCCAGATTCATGGACCAGAAATTTCTAAGGTAGGAAATTCCATGAAATCATATTCAGTTGGGATAACGCCAGGGTCCGTATTCCAAATCGGTCGACAATCGATATCCGATACGGTGCCGTAAAGTTTTAAATATCATGTTTATTTGTGCATAGAACCAGGTTAAAAAAAGATACATAATTTTTTGATGATCTCTGGATCCGGCGTCTTCAGGCTTATATACTACACACTATAAATATAATAAAAATAGATCGACAAGGGCTTTTAGATGCGCTGCCAATAATTGATGATGCTCAAATGTTGCTTATTAAAAATAAAGCTTATTAAAATTAAAAAAATATATATATTGTAAATTATTTTGCGCAATAAAGAGTATTTGTATTGTATTGTATTGTATTGTATTGTATTGCATTGCATTGCATTGCATTGCATTGCATTGCATTGTATTGTATTGTATAAAGGTTTTGAGTATGAGTAATTTTAACAGTAACAATAATAATTTCCAATTGACTCATAATATAACAATAACTGATTGTCATAAAAACTGTCATAAAAACTAAATGTCATAAAAACTAAATGTCATAAAAACTACTTAAATGTCATAAAAATTAGATGTCACGAAAAGTTATAAAAAGTAGATGTCATAAAAAGCATCAAAAGAATTTCACAATTTATCTGCTAAAAACTCATTAATTGCATAGTAGCACTTGTCAGTTAAGATTGCCTTGATTCTGGTTTTAAAATAGGGTTTACAGCTGTCAGTCCTTCGTAAACTGAATATTGCTCTTAGGCACCTTTTTTGTGCAATAAAGAAAGTTTGTTCCTCTCTCTCCTTTCTTTTCCGTTAGACTTTTTCTTTTTGAGTAACCTATACATACATTGTATTCTTACATGTAGGTATAGGTTACTCAAAACTCATTGTAAGAATACAATGTAGGTAGGTATAGACAAGAATAACTATAAGAATACTGACTCCTGAAACACAGGTTTCCCTAGTTTAGGAGTTAGGGCTGATACTGTTTTGTTGCATGCTCATGTCTCAAATACAGATTTTTTATTTATTTATTTTTCTGTTCACGAAAACTCATTTAAAATTTGGAACTTTTGATACCGAATCAAATCCCAATTGTCATACTATTTAGAAAGAACGGGGGCAGGTTTATCTAAAGATGCTACGTTCTAAATTCTTAATTGGCACAGTTGCGATATTGCTTTCTGATTAGCGAAGTTAAGCAACGTACCCAACAGATACCCACCTGGGAATCGATCTCACAATTGTAATCACGTCGGACTAGTAAATTCCTCAAATTATACATGTACCTACTTATACTATGTCGGAGAATGCAGGAACGGTGGCAGTCATCTCGTGGTATAGGGTGGCTCGGGCAAATGCATAATCAGGTCAAGCTACTAAAGGCGAATACGATATTGGAATCCGTATTATAAATCCGTCGCTAATTTGTCGCTGGTGACGACATATACCTACTTGCTGTAAAGTATACGCAGCTAGAGATCATGTAGGTACTAGTAAAGGCATAAATTTAAAATAGGGTTGCGATTCATATTCAGGGTTGCCGAGACAGTCTCAAGAGAAATTAATGCGGCCGTTTTCACAGAGCTTAGACACGTGAGGCCATTAAACGTACGGTGGAAAACTATATAATCTATTAGGAAAGCTCAATCTTTAAATATTTTTAAATTTCAAGTCAAAAACCATTACTTAGGTGTCTGACTTTTTTCTCTTCGTTAACTCCCGCCTCGTGAACATTAGTTGACTATCTATAAGTGCTTCTAGCAATTGTGTTTTATACTATATGTTAAGTATTTATATGTATATATATTTATTTATATATATGTACAATTAAGTCTATTAATATGATATTATTATTATATTTATGCATACTTATCTATAATTATTTCTATAGTTGGTAGTGTCGTGCACCCTACCTGTTTTTCTACCTACAAATGTCCAATGTCATCAAAAATTATTGTAAAATATTTTGCGCAATAAAGAGTATTTGTATCGTATCGTATCGCATCGCATCGCATCGCAAAGCATAGCATAGCATAGCATACCATAGCATAACATAGCATAGCATAGCATAGCATAGCATAGCATAGCATAGCATAGCATTGCATTGCATAGCTTAGCATAACATAGCATAGCATAGCATTGCATTGCATTGCATAGCTTAGCATAGCACAGCACAGCACAGCACTGTATAGCATAGCATAGCATAGCATAGCATTGCATTGCATAGCATAGCATAGCATAGCATAGCATAGCATAGCATAGCATAGCATAGCATAGCATTCCATTCCATTCCATTCCATTCCATTCCATTCCATTCCATTCCATTCCATTCCATTCCATTCCATTGCATAGCATAGCATAGCTTAGCATAGCATAGCATTGCATTGCACTCTTTTTCTTCCTAATTTCCTGCTTCCTAAATTGGGATACCGTATTTATTCTACCGTATACAGGGTTCTTATATGTTTTTCGTTTCAATACAAGTAGTTTTCGTGGCCATACCAAAAACTGCTGAGACATTAAACAGGGAATATTAGAGCCAGTAGTGCAGCCACATCTCGACTTGTGGTTACATATATACCCGGAGTAGTCGAACATCAAACGATCAAGCGTTGTTATTACACATATTTAATGGCTCTATTGCATGTACTATTCGCTTTTAATATAAAATCATAATGTATTTTTCTTCCACTTGTAAGAAACTTCTGGTGCTTTGGATGGACAGTCACTAGTCACACATTAATTTTTTTTAATATTTGTGTATATTATTCTAAATTAACCGCCCCCGTGGCTCCATGTAAACAACATTGGGTTTACGATTCGGAGGTCGCGGGTTCGATCCCCAGCGGGGTACATGTTTAAGTACTCCGTTTGTTGGTGGTAGGGCATTTTAAATATCCGCCTGGCTAGCTATCACCATCTTATCTAACTCTGCCGCCAAGCAGCAATGTTATTAACATTGTTGTGTTCCGGTTGTCAGAGATAAGATAGCCAGCCCTCCAAATGTGTTGGGGTTTCCGGGTCAGTACGCTTCCACCTTCTTTGACTATCCATAAAGACTTGACTTTGACTATCCATAAATATGTAGATAACAGATAAATCCATAAACATTGCCATTCATGACTCGGGAATAAATATTCATATTCATCACACGAACATTTACCCCTCGCGGGATTCGAACCACTCAACAATCCGTCATCATTTGTCATTGTACTTATATGGTACTTATTTAACTGTATTCAGTTGATGAATGGCTTAATGTTATACAAGCGAATACAATGTACTCTCCTCTGTATTTACCACTACATTGTATTTTTATACGTGCCCGTAGCTCTGTTGCCGAAAACCACTTTAACTTTGTTATATTGTGTAGTTTGCAAAAAATATGCGACTATATTTTGATTTAAAAATTGGAATTCCAAAGCGTTACCTGTAGTCGAACTTCTTATACACTTCTCTTTTTCCTTTTGTCACATCATTATCATTCATTTAACTTGTTTTCATAATTACTATATAGCTACCCAAGGTGTCCAATCTCTAAACTACTATATACTCAGTCTAGCAGAACAAATATTGGTTTGAACTCTCCCATTGTCAGAATGTGCAGAACTTACAATGAAATCAGCAATAAACAGCCTTCACTTGACATTTTTAATGATTCCAAACCAAATTCAAAAATAACATCTTTAACTGCTGGATCCAGAATGCGACTACAACTAAATAATTAACTAACAATAGACAATACTTAAACGTTGCAACATTGCCCCCATCACAGAAAAACTAATAGTACTAACGTACCCCATCTAATGGGCACAATATCTTTTAGATTGGCTTTAACTTACCACCTAAGATGCTTTTGTACAAATTGGTGAATGGCGTGTACATCTTTAATTGTCATATAATATCAGGAATTGAATTTCTAAAATATGTAGTAAAATATATATGTGTAATATTATATGATGTTGATGTTCCAAATAAATAAATAAATAATTACTACTCTACAACTAGTTGTATCAACATCCGACACTTTTCACTCACGATTGACCACAAATGTACATGCAGACGAGAACATGCACGTACTTTTATGCACTCGTACTTGTAGGGGTTGTAACTGAAAACCAGTGTTTCGCTCTTTGAGTGATGTGCCACACTGAGTTATAACCCATTTGTGCTACTGCGGCACACACTCGCTCTTTGTATTTTCTATTCTTTACTTTTATTTGTATATATATTTATTTGTAATTTAAAAATTGTATAGTTGCGTGAACGCAGTGGCGTAAATAAATGCTTTATCTATCTATCTATCTATCTATTTGCGCTACAATAGAATTCTAATCAACTCTTAGCTATCATAGTATCCTACACCGTCTGAGTATATAGAGTATATCCTATAGCGTCGAGATGCGCCCTGAACACACTCGTCTCTCCAAATTCAGAGCACGCGGTACTACAATACACTATATGGTTTGAATTTGAATTCGTGTAATTCCCATAAACTGGTAACGTCACTCTGGATTATGAACAACTTTCACGAAAGAACCATACCCGAATTCGATCAAAAAATGTTCTATCACTAATACAAAGTAAGTTTTAATAAGGGATGGTTTGTGCTCGCCAAGACCAAAAACGACTGGAAACAGATGAGGGAGGCCTTTGCCTTTAATAATTGACGACAGATTGGTGTAGTGGATAGGGACCCTGTCAACGAAAGCAAAAATAAAAAAATTAAAAAAAAGTTTATTGACTCAAATTAAGTTACAATCAGCGAATTAAAGAATTAGGAGGTACATAACAAATACACTTAAGCACAATTAATGGGCCCTGCTCCTTGATTGCTTTTGTATTTTAAGAAGCAGTGTTCGATCACGGCATTGTTATAGTAACCATCCATCCAGGTTGACAACATTATAGGTACTTAAAGTACTTAATAGGTTAATTTTTAATTAATTGTATATAGGCAATGAGGAAAAAAAATAAAAGAAAATATTATTAAATAAGTTGCGTATGAGTCAAAAATTATTACTATTACTCTTCTGGTATCGAGTTGAGTTTGTGTGCGAACATATATGTGAGCGTGTATGTGTGTGTGTGTGTGTGTGTGTGTGTGTGTGTGTGTGTGTGTGTGTGTGTGTGTGTGTGTGAAGGTGCGATGTTTGTGTGATGAATATGACCATTTATTCCTGAGTCATGGATGTTTATATAATTATTTATGTATGTTTATCCGTTATCTAGTATCCATAGTACAAGCTTTGCTTAGTTTGGGACTGGATGATTGGTGTATGTGTACGAATTATTTATTTATAATAATAATAATAAGCCATAATACTTAACACTTGTAGAATTACCAGAAAGTTTCTGACTTCATCTATTATTACTTCATCAGCTGAACCCGCCACACTTGGTTGATACCCGTCTGGTGCGGAAATTACCTTCTTCGCTTTGAGGAAAGGTTTATAAATGATAATAATAATAATAATATGGATTAACACCAGCAAACCAATCTTACTATAAATGTAAATCTATAACAGTACTAGACAACACTAGATATAAACTATACTGGGACAGGACTATAGTCACTGACAAGACATACATTTTAATAGACCCGACATCACTTTCCACGACAAACAGAAAAACACTGTAAACATTATTCACATCGCAATACCTAATACTCATAACGTCCAAAGCACAATCACAGATAAACTTAGAAAATATCAGGACCTTGCAATAGAAATCCGAACCCAATGGAAAGCTCAAACAATACAGGATAGTCCCGATTGTCTTGTCATCCACCGGAATGATCCCCAAAACGTTAAGCTATAGCCTAAAAACTTTGAATATTCCAACATACATAACACACATTTTACAAAAAGCCATGATACTTAACACTTGTAGAATTACCAGAAAGTTTCTGACTACATCTATTATTACTTCATCAGCTGAACCCGCCACACTTGGTTGATACCCGTCTGGTACGGAAATTACCTTGTTCACTTTGAAGAAGAGAAATACGTTATAAATGATAATAATAATTATAATACAAAGTAAACCATTCTGAAGCAACCTTTAGTATGGAGTCCGACAGTTCGACTTACTACTTTTGCTTTTTCCACTCTCATCAAATGCTTCATAGACGCTGGTCGGTTAGTGGTTGACGGCACCTGACCTTTTGTGATGTACGTCGGTAATTTTAACTTTTTAGCCGCCTCCGTGGCTGTAAACAACATTGGGTTTACGATTCGGAGGTCGCGGGTTCGATCCCCAGCGGGATATGTTTAAGTACTCGGTTTGGTTGGTGGTAGGGTATTTTAAATGTCCGCCTGGCTAGCTACCACCATCTTATCTAAATCTGCCGCCAAGCAGCAATGTTAATACCATTGTTGTGTTCCGGTTGTCAGAGATAAGATAGCCGGTCCCCCAAATGTGTTGGGGTTTCCGGGTCAGTACGCTTCCACCTTCGACCTCATCTTCACTTAACATCAGGTGTGATTCTCAAGGAGTCTCTTCCTCCTGGACACGATTTGCCATGGCCAACATGGAAATCCTTAAATCGGCTTCGAACTCAGGTTGGCCGCAGCAAAGATAATCTGTGCAGGTGGGGCTTCTCCGATGGCGGGAGTGATCGATACGAGTGCGGAGTCTCCCCACAGACAATGGATCACGTATTGTCTTGCCCCGCGTGTCCTGACAGCTGCACCTTTGACGACCTCCTTAACGCCACAGACAGTGCTGTTAGAGTGGCTAAGTTTTGGTCCAATGAAATTTGAAACTTGCCTCGACACGAAAAGAAGAAGAAGAAGGTGTGGTTGAGGTCAAGTACCAACCCGTTGTGCATAAAAAAAAACTCCTAAATAAAATTTTGTGTTTATTTGTAGACTGTACTCCGCGAGAAACAGTTTGTTACTTCTCGGTAAGTTGCTGAATAGTACCGACATCTGAGAAAGTTTTCAGTTTATTGAAAATTTTGCTCCAAATATTATTTCCTTGGTTCATATTAGGTATAAAACTATGTATTCAATGATGGATAACATGCATTTAAGTATATGAAAACTTTGGTTCTTTGCGGTTTGAAAAGAGTAGAACCCACCCGACTCTTCGCCTGGGTGTGGGTGACTAAGGGAATCTACACCAAAAAATTTTCAATTTTTCAATTTCAATTTTTTTATTTGGAAAACTTACAGTACATTATAAAACACTATATTAAAGTAATTATAGATAGATCATAGACCAAATTGTTTCCACAGATAGGTAGGTAACATATTAAGTATGAATGGTGTACACAGAGAAGGGATTGAGATATTTCTAAATAATTGTAGTAATAAAGCGTTTAAGAGGAACAGAGTAGGTTGGTGTTAGGTTTTAAACGCCCTTACAAACAAAGCAAAAAAAGAAAAAAATAATTAAAAATAGTAGATAAAACATCAAAAGACTTGGTCGTTTTAACAGCGATAGCGATAGATATAGCGATAGCGATAGTCACGTGTGCATTTCTGTATATTTCGAAAGGTGAATCGTGAATGTTGTTTCAAGCATTAAATTCTTACCCTCTTATTTATAAAAATTTACAAACGCTTTATAAGCCTGTTTTAGTTGAAGTATGTTTTGTCAATTTCTTTCATTGCAACATTTCCTTATGAATACAGAGACAAAACATACTTTAACTAAAACAGGCTTATAACGCGTTTGTAAATTTTTATGAATAAGACGGTTAATGTTTTGAACACCCAAACATACTTCGTACCTATAATACAATGCACTACAATACAATACGATACAGTACGACACGTTACGATACGACACGACGTGATTAGATATTTTGTATTGGAAAGAGGAGAGGATTCATTTAGTTATACTGTGTGTCTAACTAATATTATAAATGTGAAAGTTTAGATGTTTGTTTATTATTTTGTTTGTTACTCAATCACCGGGGAACGGATGAACAGATTTGGATGAAATTTGGTATATAAGTGGAACATATCCTGGATTAAAACATACGTTAACTAATCAAAATCAAAATCAAAATCAAAAAATGCTTTATTTTGTAGGTACACAGGGTACACTTAAAATAGTCAGATTTTACATTTTTAAAGCTACTGCTTGTTCAAAAGGCAATTTTCCCCTGAGAAGAACAAGCAAGAAACTCGAGAGGTCGCTCTTTTTAAAAAAAGGTTTTTATATTACAAAATTATTATTTTATATTATAATATTTCATTATTAATTGTGAAATAGCCTGGTTATGCGAACGGGCTGGTTATGTCCATGATTGTTTATCATCTAAATAATCTGATATTTTATAATATGCTTTCTTAATAAGTTTCTGTTTTATAGTATCTTTAAATTTATTGAAAGGAAGATTTTGTATATCAACAGAATGTTTTGACGTTTGTTTGTTCATTCGTTTGTTGCTCAATCACGGGTAAACGGATGAAAAATATCTTTTTCTCGATAAAATGAGCAGTTCCCGCGGGGTAAACAAAGTAAACATATCCGCGATAAACTTATTCAACGCAGGCGACGCCGCGGGCGGAAAGCTAGTATTATGTAATAAATCAAATAATTTCAACTATTTACCCGACTGCTCCATGGAGGTAATGTTTTTCGATGTATGTAAATATAGGTATCTATGTTACCTTTTGTATTTAAATGGCTTAACTGATTTTGAGGTACAAGGTATTGTTAGATTCGTCTTGATTCCGAAGTGTCGTACATTTTATAGTAAAAAATCTAATATACAAAATATTGTGTCGGATTTTTGGTTTTTACCCGACTGTCCTGAAGGATAATGGTATTCATATTCATTCATTTATTCATGCTTTCATGTGTACATTAGGTCTTAAAAATCAAAATCAAAATCAAAAATATTTTATTCAATGTAGGATACAAAAATATCACTTATTGAAAGTCAACATGTTATTTTTTTTTTTTAAACTACATCGCTTCACAAGGTGTTATGGTTAGGGAGAAGAAGCGACAAGAAACTCCGCAACAACACATCTTTTCAACTAGTTTCCATCTTTACAATAATATTACATTTTATATTACATATTACAACACAATAGCAATTAACATAACGACCAGCTAACACCAGACCTCCTTATCATATATACAACATGTAACAGAATTAACGCAAAACCTCATACACCCCAAATGATTTATAATTTAATAAATCTATCTGCATAACTATTCAAATAATTTAAGGAATATCTTAAAAGTTACTAGCATTTTAAGTTATCGTGTCCACATCATTTGATTAATAATTCTACAAAGTTTACTACCAGTTGTCAGTTACCCACTCGTGGAAAAACCATCTGTCACCATACAGTTATTGGCGGGAAAACAGTTGCAAAAGAAAAACGAAGAAAGAAGATTGGTAGCAAAAGCAATTTATTTAAAACAATAAGGGCGTGGTCGTATCAAACACACAGACTTTAGAACAACTCTAGAATTGATCTCAATTTAATTAAAATTTTTGAAATTATTACCTATATTTTAACATAGTGCAATCGGCTCTACTTCCGATTCTGAACAAACTAATTTCTGGTTTTGCGTTAATTCTGTTACATGTTGTATATATACTTATCATATCATTATAAAAAAAAACAATAGTCCATTCATGAAACCCTGTAAGGACACGGCAGATTCTAAACTTAATCTAAAATATAATTAATTGTATTTACTATTCTAATTTCTAATTAATTCTAATAAGACGACCTGTTTGGTGTGGTGGTTAGAAACTCTGCTACTATACCAAATGGTCGCGGGTTCGAATCCCGCTAGGGGCATATGTTTGTATGATGAATACAGACATGTGTTCACGAGTTATGGATGTTTTCCATTTATACATGTAATTATTTACAAAAAAAGTTTAGTAAGTTAGTTTATCAACCATCTGGTATCCATAACACAAGCCTAGATGCTTACTGTCGACCTAGATGGCGCTGTGTATTTGTGCAAGACATTTATTTATTATTATTATTAATTATCACAACATTATTATTATGTTTATCTATTTATTGATAATTGCTAATATAAATATTTTAATTATAATTGACATACGTATGTAATTATGAATATTGTAGTAGATGATAGATATTGCAGTAGGTGAAGACGTAATGAAGACATAAACCACAGATTTATTACAAACTAGCTTTTCGCCCGCGGCTTCGCCTGCGTGGAATAATTTTGTCGCGGAAATTTGTTTATCCCGCGGGAACTACTCACTTTATCTGGATAAAAAATATTCATTTACCAATAACGTTAGTTTTAATTTGATAACACCAAACACATTTCAAAATTCCATTTGTCTCACGACCAACCCTCAGGTTTCAGCAGAATACCAGTGTTTTGCCCGCCTCGGGCAAATCCGTACACTGAGCAGTAGTCTTTTTGTATACTGCGGCACATAAATCATATTTGTTGATTATGTATTTGTGTTTTATTGTTTCAGTTGTATTTTTCATTAGTAAAATTTGTTATGTGTGTATACATATGGATGCAAATAAATGCTTATCTATCTATCCTATGTCTAAATCCAGGGTATATTCTACCTAATTTCATCCAAATCCGTTCATCCCTCTCAAAATCGAAAATATTTTATTCAATGTAGGATACAAACATATCACTTATTGAATGTCAACATGTTATTTATTTTTTAAACTTCATCGCTTCACAAGGTGTTATGGTTAGGGAGAAGAAGCGACAAGAAGCTCTGCAACAACACATCTTTTTAATTGGTTTCCATCTTTACAATAATATTACATTTTATATTACATCTTAATATCTTAATATCTTTATTGTACACAAAATTATTACAGAAATATGCATTGTATATAAAATGTAGGTACAAAGGCGAGCTTAACTCCGATAGAGTTTTCTACCAGCAAACCTTAGAGATACATAGTATTTATTAGATTGGGCAGAAAATAGTGTACACAACAATTGAAAATTATTTAAAATAAAATAAAATAATATAATAATATATATAAATAAGTCAAAATCAAAATCAAAATCAAAATCAAAAAATGCTTTATTTTGTAGGTACACAGGGTACACTTAAAATAGTCAGATTTTACATTTTTAAAGCTACTGCTTGTTCAAAAGGCAATTTTCCCCTGAGAAGAACAAGCAAGAAACTCGAGAGGTCGCTCTTTTTAAAAAAAGGTTTTTATATTACAAAATTATTATTTTATATTATAATATTTCATTATTAATTGTGAAATAGCCTGGTTATGCGAACGGGCTGGTTATGTCCATGATTGTTTATCATCTAAATAATCTGATATTTTATAATATGCTTTCTTAATAAGTTTCTGTTTTATAGTATCTTTAAATTTATTGAAAGGAAGATTTTGTATATCAACAGGAACTTTATTGAAAAAGCGTATACATAACCCTTTGAATGAATTACTGACTTTGTGGAGGCGACTTATGTGACCTGCCAGTTTATCTTTATTTCTTGTATTGACATCATGTTTATCACTATTTTTCCTAAATGATGCTATATTTTTTTTGACATATATTAGATTTTCAAAAATGTACTGTGACGAAAAGGTTAGAATATTATACTCTTTAAATCTATCTCTAAGTGACACTGCAGGTCTCAATTGATAAATTGCGCGAACGGCTCGTTTTTGTAAAACAAAGATTGTATTGATATCCGCGGCATTTCCCCACAGCAAGATACCGTAAGACATCAGGCTATGGAAATAACTAAAATATACTAATCTAGCAGTATTTACGTCCGATATTTGTCTAATTTTTTTGACTGCATACGCTGCAGAGCTGAGCTTCTTCGCCAATTTATGGATATGAGGACCCCATTGTAATTTGGCGTCCAAAGTAATGCCCAAAAATACAGTGGACTCAACAAGGTCTAGAGTGACATTTTTTATCATTATATTTGTGGGCACCTCCCTGACATTAGGCAGTACAAATTTTACACATTTAGTTTTTTTCTCATTCAGTAACAAATTATTTGCCGTAAACCATTCTACTATTTGAGAAATAGCATTGTTCACGTCGTCATAATTTAATTTTAGTCTATTTACTTTAAACATTACAGAGGTATCGTCAGCAAACAATACTATTTCATGTTTATCGTTTACAAGGTTTGGCAAGTCATTTATGTAAACCAAAAACAAAAATGGTCCGAGAATGGAGCCTTGTGGGACGCCCATACAGACTGTCGACCCTGACGATGTATTACCACTGATATCAACCCTCTGAACTCGGTTACTCAAATAAGAATTCAGAAGGTCGAGAGCTCGGCCGGTTACACCATAATGACGTAATTTCCTGATTAAAGTGTCGTGATGAACGCAATCAAAGGCCTTGGACAAGTCGCAAAATACTCCTATTGCATCCCGCGCATCTTCCCAAGCCTCAAAAATATATTGTAAGAGCTCGACACCTGCATCGGTTGTCGAGCGGCCCCTTGTAAAACCGAATTGTTTATATGACATTAGATTGTTACTGTAAAAATAACTCGATATCTGATTTAATATAATTTTTTCAAAGATTTTGCTGAGAGTCGGTAGTATTGAAATAGGTCTAAAATTAGAGGGGTCTGATGTACTACCGGCTTTAAATAAAGGTATGACTTTACTGTGCTTCATGAGATCAGGAAATATGCCATCATCAGTACATTTATTAAAGATATAAGCTAAGTGTGGTGAAATACAATCAATTACGGCACTAATAATTTTTACTGATAAACCGTGAAGGTCGGCAGTTTTTTTCTTGTCTAAAGAACGAAATGCTTTTAAGATGTCTATAGGACTTACATGATTAAATTTAAAATGGGAGTCACAAATCTCCACATTTTGTTTAAGTAGCGATTCAGCGAGTGTGGGACATGAATTCAGAGAATTTGTAGTTAATATTGGGATATCAGTAAAGAATTTTTCAAAAGCTTCTGCAACTTCTAATTGTGAAGTTAGAATTCGATCATTAATTTTTAATCGCGTATCAGTGTTAAGAGTTTTAAATTTGCCAGTTTCGCTATTTATAACTTTCCAAGTTGTCTTTACTATGTCCGCGCTATTCTTTATTTTATTATTTATAAAATTTGATTTTGCTGTGGCACAAGCTCGCTTGAATATTTTCGAGTATTGCCTAACATATTCAATAAAACTTTCGCTCTTATTATATGTCCTTTCATCATAAAGCTCATATAACTTTTGCCTACTTTTGTGAATTCCCACCGTCGCCCAATCACTAAAAACGAGGGAATTGTTGATTTTAGCAGATTTTGCTAAGAAAACCTTATTACTTTCAGTTTTTAAAATGTCAAAAACTGATTTATATAATACATTAGGATCGTCACAGTACGGTAAATAATCTAATTTCGCAGTCACTTTACTCTTATATTGATCGAGTAGTGACTCAGTTACTGGCACGTACGATATATCTCTTTTCAGCGTTTTATTAATTGCTATGTTAAAAACCGCTAACTGACCACAGTGATCTGAACTTAATTTATTTAAAATAGATTTATCACTGGGTTGTAAATTCGAGAAAATGTTATCAATGCAAGTAGCTGATGTAGAAGCTATTCTAGTGGGCACTGAAAAAAGATTAGCAAGATTATAGCAACTGAAGAAAGATTTAAGTCTTCTGGTTTGAATGCTATCTTCTAATATGTTTATATTAAAATCTCCGCAAATTACAATGTATTTATTTGAATTAGTAATTTTACACAGGATTTCATCCATGATTTTCTCAAATAATTCATAAGATGAAGAAGGGGGTTTATATACACATAATACAGTAAGCCGCGCAATTTCCACACAGGCTATTTCAATAGTTCGCTCAACAGAAAGGTTTACAATATCGAGGCGCTCTTTAAATTTAATATTATTACGAATTAGAATGAGACTACCGCCTCGTATTGCCTTCGTCCTGCTGAACGAGCTTGCAATCTGGTACTCCTTGAAGCCGAACATGAGCTCACATTGCTTATACCAGTGCTCCGTTATACATAATACATCAATGTTAGTGCAGCTCATGAACAGCTCCACCTCTAGTTCTTTGCCACTCATACCCTGAATATTTTGGTGTACCAGATTAATACATTTTTGAATTTTTAAACCATTTTTTTTATATCTATTTTGGGGCGTGGCAACCCTTTTATAATTTTTCTTTTCAAACATATATTTTATAATGCCAGAGGTAGTCTCTGTTGTCTTATTATAAGTATACCACATAACCTATCCATTATATATAGTACGACGTATAAACAAGTATATACATTATCAATACTCATACTATGATAAATAATTAAATAATTACTATAATACTGAGGAGAAATCATAAAGACAAAAAAGACCTTCAAGAAGCGAGCATATTCCTTCCTTAAAGGCCGGCAACGCCACTGCGGATCTTCCGTTTCCGTAGATGGTTATGGGCAGCGGTGACACTTACCATCAGGTGCGCCTCTTGCTCGTTTGCTCACCTCTTCAATAAAAAAAAAAAAAAAAAAAAAAAAATGCTCTTTTACTCTTTTCTTGAAAATTTCTAACGATGGACTTGCGCGGATTGCATGCGTGCATTACACATTACAAAACAAAAGCAATTAACATAACGACCAGCTAACATCAGACCTCCTTATCGCCTAAATAATCATCTATCCTCGTGTGTTTGCGCAACAAACAAATAAACAAACTAACATCCAAACTTTCGCATTTAGAATATTAGTTAAATGACAATAATATAGGAAATCTGTTTTTTTTTTATTGTCGCCCTGAACAGAAATAACAGCTGAGCTTGTACTTGTTATTCACACCGTACTTACTTGTACGTTTTAAATGGATCTTGTTTACTTTGTCAAACAATACGGCGAACTGTCCGTAAGTGAGGTACTTCAGGATAACGATGTTGATTACAAAGAGAGCTTATTTTGTTTGTTACTATGATGCCTTTTCAGGGATCCAGACGAAAATATTTAAAGACACCGGCCAAGTACATTTTTTTTTATATGAGAGGGCGGCAAACGAGCATGCGGATCACCTGATGGAAAGCAATCACCGCCGCCTGTGGACACCCGCAACACCAAAAGGGTCACAGATGCGTTGCCGGCCTTTGAGGAAGGTGTAGGCTCGTTTCTTGAAGGTTCCAATGTCGTACTCGTTCGGGAATACCACTGCCGGAAGTCCGTTCGACAGGGTGGTCGTACGTACGTACATATTGGGCCACGCGCAGTATAGGTTACTTTAGTAACTTATTAGTAATCTGTGGTATAAGTTGCTGCAGTTACCCGTAACAAATGTGGGTCCTTAGAAAGGGGCTTTTTGTTGTTTGATACTTTTTCTTAATTCATAATTCATGATGGTGATGGATGGTGGAAATGTAGCGTATTTTTTTAGTTTTGTAAACTACATATTATTGTTATAGACTTCAAACGGAAGGAGGTTCCCAATTCGCCCGTTCCTGTTTTGATAGTTCCGAGATTTGGCGGTTAATTCATTTGGTTCTTGTAAATAGCCCCTGTTATATACCGTCAAGTTGGTCCCATTGTAATTTCAGCGAACAAGGAAACTACGAGTAGATACACATTGGGCACACACACACACACACACACACACACACACACACACACACACACACACACACACACATGCACGCTAGCACGCACGCACACACACACAGATACACACAGACACACAGAAAAGCCAACTACTAATATGATTTTTGATATGTACAAACAAGCCGTTTTCGTGCGATTTACGTTTAAAAAGTATAATAAAGTTTATTTAAAAAAAAATTAAGTTTAAAAAGTATAATATTCTCTTCACAGTATATTCAAGTTATTTCCTTGATTTATAGTAATAAAACAATCAAACATATCATCATCATTATAACGATAACTATTGTCAGTAACATAATAAGAATCACTAATTTTCTTTTATGCACGACAGGTTCGTACTTGACCTCAATCACACCTGATGTTAAGTGAAGATGAGGTCGAAGGTGGAAGCGTACTGACCCGAAAACCCCAACACATTTGGGGGACTGGCAATCTTATCCCAGACAACCGGAACACAACAATGCTATTAACATTGCTGCTTGGCGACAGATTTAGATAAGATGGTGGTAGCTAGCCAGGCGGACATTTAAAATGCCCTACCACCAACCAAACCGAGTACTTAAACATGTACCCCGCTGGGGATCGAACCCGCGACCTCCGAAATCGACCTCCTTGTTTACATTGAGCCACGGAGGTGGTTAAATCTGCATAAATTTGGTATTAGTTTACTATAACATTATTTCTGTAATAACGCTGTTGATTCTATGTAAATAAATAAATCATCATATCAGGCGAAAGACGTCCACTGCTGGACAAAATGTCACTTCTGGACAACGACCGGTCCTGCGCTGCCGGCATCCAGGTTTCCTCCCGCTTCATATAAAAAAGAATAATCATAATAATTGTGCATATACGTAAATTTGTTTCGTATTTATTTTCTTTTGTACAATATTTGTATTAATGATCATTGTAGTATATTCTTTTTAAGTGGATGAATAAATATCTTTTTATTATTATTTATTTATTAATAATGCGTTTACAAACAGACATAATAAAATAATAAATAAATAAAATAAAAATAGTTTATTTCAATAACCTAAATTAATCAAAACATTGCAGGTTTTGGAATCTCCATTTAAGCAAGAATTTGCATGTGTTAGGAGAGACCGCTCTTCTATAACAATTTTATATTTTATGTGCTTAAGCTATTAAAAAGTGTTTTTAACATTATTAATATTATTGTTACTTAATTATTTAAGGTAAGTGAAATATTTATCTATCTATTATCTATTAATTTATTATAAATACGTAACTGTGTGCGTGTGCGTGTGCGTGTGCGTGTGCGTGCGCGTGCGTGTGCGTGTGTGTGTGTGTGTGTGAAAACATACAAACAATAATCTTTGAGTTTCTTTGGCCTCTTCTCAAAGGAGGAAGAAGAATTTACAATTCCGAATTGTCTTGTAGCTTCAATAATAGTCCAGTAAGTCTACACTACACTCTTAACTTCCTATATTTCTTTGTGAAAACATACAAACAATAATCTTTGAGTTTCTTTGGCCTCTTCTCAAAGGAGGAAGAAGAATTTACAATTCCGAATTGTCTTGTAGCTTCAATAATAGTCCAGTAAGGATACACTCTTAACTTCCTATATTTCTTTGCTCATGGGTAGAGTACCTGTCAGTGATAGGTTAAAAAAAATCTAACAAATTGATAACTTGCTTTAGTTATAATATACATATTTAGTAATAAAACATAGACTATATGATCAAAATTACCACTTAGAATTACTATTTTCAAAAATATCGAATTATGAAAAATTTCACCGAAGCCAAATATCACAATCCAATAAACTATTTTTAGAAAATATAAAGTGGCTATTGATTAATTTTTTAGAAAATAGTTTTAAAAGATCTTAGCATCTTCTACAATACAATGAAGTGCAACTCCTGATCCGTTAGAAAATATTTTTTACAATATCACTGACAGGTAGGTACTCTGTCCATGTATAAAAAATCTTATTTATTTATTAAAGGAAGTTACAGCCCTAATTATGCATATCTTGACTGGACTATAAGTGACTATTTGCAAGTCTAAATTTTTTATTTCTTACTATTTACCTAAGAAAATAAAACATTATTGATTACACTTTGTTTATTACAATATTTTTATGCAAATCAAAATTATAGTTCTCGACGTATTATTCCAAACCCACACGGCCATCTGTTGGCACATTTCGAAAGCTTGACATAACGTCTACGTCTACGGCGCCATCTTTAGGGTATTCGCGAAATAACTTTAAGTTTGGTCTACCTTGTACATAGGAAGGTGAAACGTTACATTTGTTGCTTCATAGATGGCAGCTAATAAAATTAAGGATACAGCAGAGCGTTTACAAACGAGCTTACAGAATAAACAGTAGGGTCCCAAATAGATCGCGTATCCCTTTTTAACCAATAAACACAGAATTAATATAGTAATGACGAAAAACTGTGTTCTGATATGACCCATTTTATTAAGCAATTACTAATATACAACAGTATTATTCCTTCGAAATGTGGCTAAAATGTGATTTGAGTGATCTTTTAAAACTTCGCTGTCCCCTTTTTATTGACCCTCGATGAATAACGACGGGTGTAATGTGTTTGAGGGCGTTGTATGTGTCCAGTTTTTCTCAGGCCCTCTCAGTAATGCGTGGTCTGGTATTTTTTTTGAGTAGGACAGTGCTGATATGCCGGTGCCTTTTTCAGAGTCACTGGGTGGGGGGGTTGAGTGCGGTTGCTTTATTATAGGGGCCAGGTTATTAGCCATGCTTGATGAAAATCGATGGAGCCGTTTCATATGTCTTCTTGGGGATTTTCTAAAATTTTATTTATTGTTATGACTTATTATTCTAACGTCTGGTTTCCTTACAATCTTCATTTTTATTGGTTTCCATGGAAACGCGCGCTCGTTTACGTAGCATCTATCATTAAGCGCACACGGTCCACCATCAAGTGCATACTGTACAAAGCAGCAGAGCAGAATGAATAGGCATTTACTGGGATCGCGTACTTCATCTTCGACCACATCGTCACTTTCCATCAGGTGAGATTGTGGTCAAATGCGATTCCACTCAACAATAAAAAAAAATGGATTCCCTTCGCAAGGACCTGTTAATCATTATCAGTAGCCAATATAAGTCCGTTACTAGACAGAAGGCCTTGGGTTGGAAGACGGATTGGCGATGGAAGATTTTTCTGGGAGCTTCGGATCAATAACCCTGCGCTGCCCATCACTGGCCTACGCGGTTATGCTCACGGTCGTGTAGTTAAATTTTTTTATACCGCAGGGAATAGAGGGTTGGTCCTTGTTTTTTTTTTTTTTTTATGCACGACGGGTTCGTACTTGACCTCAATCACACCTGATGTTAAGTGAAGATGAGGTCGAAGGTGGAAGCGTACTAACCCGGAAACCCCAACACACTCTCTTTCTACTCTCTCGAGGTATCACACGGCCATTTTCCATTTTGTAAACATCTTAATGACTTCTTTAATAACGTCATTACAAACTACAAGATATTTAGCTGTTTCATTTTATGGACAGACCTAATTTTGTTTTAAATTAAATTTCTTTTAATTAAAACACAAATGTCTTAACGAACTGCTGCATCGTAAAAGAACTGACTAACATAAATTAAGGGAAAAGTGCGTCGCGAACGCTGTGGACCTTTTTTAAATTCGGCGGTGGAGAATTTTATTTGGAGCTATTCTCGTTATTTTTCAGCAGCTAAACACGGTTTTTCGATCATTTGTTTTTATAACGAATTTTATCTATATCTCAAAATGTGGTAACAAATAATGGTCTTAAATATACGTACAATACAGGGCGTCCCACGGCTATGCCACATGGAGGGAAAGTACCTTGAATTTTGTAGATGGAACATTTTACTGAAAGAAGACATTATTTTAATTTAAAAAACAATTTAAACTGCATTCATAGATTTTTAAATAAGTACATGGTTGAACCGGGAATCGAACCCTTTATTTATAAAAAAAAAATTACCATGTAACTTTATCATACCGATCGAAAGGCTTCATCATAAGGATAATTTTTTGCTAAATAACATAGTGTCAGAAATAAAAGGAAGACCATGAATTTTAACATTTTTAATACAAAATTAATCAAATTTATCAAATGCTCAAAATGAGTCCCATCCTGTTCAATACAAAGTCGCACTCTTTTGATTATTTCGCTCCCTGTCGATTTTTTGATCATGTTGTGGTGGATATTTAGAATAATACGTCGAAGTTCAGTTTGTAGCTCGTGGACACTTTGACACTGGTTCTTAAAATTTTTTACATAACCCCATAAAAAAAATCTAACGGGGTTAGATCTGGGGATCTCGGCGGCCATTTTTTCGTCCATTTGTCCCGATCCAGGAAAGAAAATGTTCATTGAGATAGTCCTACTTACTAATTACGTATCTCTTTATCATTTTATCATGAACTTAAATTATAATAGGGAAATGATGCATACTTCTCGAGTGGGTAATTAGTAATGATAATGTCAGTTGTATGTCCTTATGGCAATGTCAGCTTTTCATTTTTCTGAACAAATTTGAACATCTAATGTTAAAATTCATGGTCTTCCTTTTATTTCTGACAATATGTTATTTAGCAAAAAATAATCCTTATGATGAAGCCTTTCGATCGGTATGATAAAGCTACATGGTAATTTTTTTTTATAAATAAATGGTTCGATTCCCGGTTCAACCATGTACTTATTTAAAAATCTATGAATGCAGTTTAAATTGTTTTTTAAATTAAAATAATGTCTTCTTTCAGTAAAATGTTCCATCTACAAAATTCAAGGTACTTTCCCTCCATGTGGCATAGCCGTGGGACGCCCTGTATATCATACAGTTCGCCAGCGTCTGGCATGCAAAATTATTACTTATTATTATACCTATTATTATTATTATTATTACATAAAATTATATTATTAGTTCACATTCTTCCTCACACTATCCGTGCCAGTCCATCGATCTAGGAAAAGAGTTAAGGAACATTATCTTTCCATTTCATAGTGTTATTCCGTGTATTATATGTATGTTATATTTTATATTCGTATGTATTGAAACATGTACTTATTTATGTATTTATGTACTTATTAGTATGTAGTTACATTTATATTCAGTTAGGTTTTTTTTTATCTGTCATATTTATCCATTTTTTTAGATTGTGCACGTCTTGTTTGCCTCTTCCAGTCATATCTCTCTTTCGTAGGTCTGCTGGAACAAATTTCATTGTAGAAATAAGCAGAACCTGTTGTGTCGTCTCTATTATGTTGTATCTGTATGTTTTTTTCTTGTGTGCAATAAATGATAAATAAATAAAATAAAATAAATTAAAATATGTCATTTAACTAAGCCTTATATTACTTCTATACTCCTGCATAGAAGTACCTTTATACTATTCATCAATCGAGTAAAAGCAATTCTGAATTAACCATTGTTTTAATTTACTTAAAAGTTTCAAATGTACAATTGGTAAAAAGATAAAATCTGGGTATCTGTTTGTCTGAGTGTGGCTTTGTAGCACCTATATGAATTAGATAATTTTTGAAAGCTGGCGAAGCTTCTAAGCTATTTTTGACGGAAATCGATTTAGTACGAAGGAACAGTGGTAAAATTTAAATATCTTCGAAGCGACTGAATCGATGTTTAACAAACATGCTTAAAAACCATTCTCCTAGTTAATATAGATAAAACCGAATTCAAATTAGACCAGATTACTGAAATATATGCAGACAAAGGCTGGACAGACAACTAGCACGTATCATGGAGCGTATTTGATTGATTGATTGATTGAATTAAAAGGAAAGTGAATTTTGAGTTCTTTTCACCGCTTTTTGAGTTTCCGCCCATCGCAAATCAGAAGCGAACGATAAATAATAAATAAATAAATAAATATCCTTAGACATACACACAGCGCCATCTAGTTCCACAGTAAGCAACTATATGCTTGTGTTGTGGATACCAGATGGTTGATATAATACATAAATACATTTTTTTTGTAAATTAATACTTATTATAAATGAAAACATCCATAACTCGGGTACACATGTCCGTATTCATTACACAAACATATGCCCCTAGCGGGATTCGAACCCGCAACCTTTTGGTATAGTGGTCAGAGTTGCTAACCATTACACCAAACAGGTCGTTAAACGATATATATAAAAACCCTCGATTAAACAAATGATTATACATACATACATACATAATGTCACGCCTGTTTCCCGTTGGGGTAGGCAGAGACCACAGACTTCCACTTGCTACGATCCTGACACACCTCTTCCGCTTCCTTCACTCTCATAAGGTTGTTCATACATGCCCGTCGGTTTAGGGTACTCTTGACTTGGCCTTTCTTTAAGACGTCCCCGATTGATGGGTGATTGAAAATGATTATATATATTTTATAAATGAAATTGGAGCAAGTGCGTGAGTAGATGTATTTGGGTTCACTATTTACAAGGGATGGAAAGTGTGAGAAGGACATAGAGAAAAGAGAATGTCGGAAATCAGGTTAATGGAGCTCTGCAGCATCATACAACACGTATCATGGAGGGTTAGTGGTCAGCCATCAAATGACTATCCGTGACTGAATGCGACTGCGCCCCAAGTATTTTAAATTATTTCAACGTAAAAAACATGATATGATTTGTTGAATATCAATATATACACCGTGTAACGGTTAAGTGTAGTCATATTTTAAGGGCTTGTTCTACCCATCAATACGAACAACTTTTACTATGGGGGCAACTTCGAAATCGCGAAAAAAAAATGAGCTGTTCCATAGAAAATTTCAATAACCTCCCGATGCAATGTATGAAACAGCTGATTTTTTTTTCGCGATTTCGAAGTTGCCCCCATAGTAAAAGTTGTTCGTCTTGATGGGTAGAACAAGCCCTTAAAATATGACTACACTTAACCGTTACACCCTGTATATATATTTATATAATTAAGTCAATTAATATGATATTATTATTATATTTATGCATGCACCCTACCTGTTCTTCTACCTACAAATGTCCCGTAGCTGTGGGTTGTCTGGAAGAGATCGCTTTTAGTGATAAGACCGCCTAATTGTGTTCTATTGTTATCATCAAAATTATTGTAAATTATTTTGCGCAATAAAGAGTATTTGTATTGTATTGTATTGTATCAATTGAAATCTATTGGAAAGAATAATAGGGCTTATATTGGGTCTTTACCGATGAAATTGGAGTTTTTTTTCTTCGTTAATCATATGTACCAATTCCTGCGATTTTCAAAGCTATATCCAAATTTGTTTTTCATTTGGAAAATGGAATATTATTTCAAGGTTTCACATGAAATATTTTTTAATTTCTGGGCTAAATCACATAATAAATTTGAACAGAGCTTTTTTCATGTGCATCCCATAATCATTTCTTAGATTCGCTGAAACTTTTATAAAGCGGTCACTTTTAAAAATTTACGCTGACTATACTTAAATTAATGTTATCCGATAATACACACAAAGTTTAGCTAAAAAATCAAAAATGTTTGTATGGAGAAAACAGTCCTAATGAAATTCTCCATACAAAACGCCAATTTCATAGGTAAAGACCATACATTCATCTGCCAGTCAATATATCCAAGCTACTACCGCTTCGGAAAAGGGAAATCATCTGTTAACGAAGCGGCGCAAGAACCCCATAGGATCATAGAAATTCATAAAATTATCAGTGTTCTGATGTAAAGGATAGACCCGCAGTGAAATTCAGATGTTTCTTTTTTATTAGGAAGGTGTACCCGGCTGTATCAAGTCACAAAAATCATTGCTTAAAAAAATTAATCCATTTATTTCGTTTGCATTATTTAAACCAGGCGGTTCTTTAGGAATTCATTTGTACAGTCATCCACATATACCTCTCAATAATCGCTTATCAGACACTTTAACCATTTTTTTCCCAACATCGAATGTATTTATCATTACGTAGCTTCTCCCGCGGTTTCGCTTGCATTAAATTATTTTATGGCGGCCTTTTTCAGATTGAAACCGATTAATTCAGTCAATCAATCAATCAATCAATCAATCATTTATTTGCAAGAATACATACAATTTAAAGATATAAAATTAAGAATTCCAGTAAATGTATCCAACCTGCAAGCAGGTGTGCAAATATTTACAAAATAACACAAGATAATAAAAAATAACATTAATTTAAAAAGTAATAATAATAATAATCTATGTAATTATCAGAGGTGATAAGCTAACAGACAAGAGGTACTTTCACATTTATAATATAGAAGGATAATGTTTTTCCCCATTTATAATATACGAAGGATAATGTAGTAAATATTTGAAGTGCGAGGTGTCTAAGTCTACGAGTGCCAAGTGTTTACAAAATCCAACATGGCGTCCGCAAAACAAAAAATATGCAGTTGATTGGCGCTGTGGTCGATGGATCGTACTAAATGATATTTTAAAACGATAATTATTTTATTTGTTCCTGTCGTAAGCTACACTTAAGTTTGTAGCCGACTGTACCTTATGATTATCCCACTCCGTACCATGAAGCCGTAATGTTATTATTAATATTCACGCTTCAAGTTTACCCCGAATCTGTTGTTTGCGTAGTCACGCTCTTGGGATTTATGTAAGGGGTATCTGGGTGGGTAACGAGCTCCTTCTCTCGCCCAATTTGGGGTAAAAATGCGGGGTGGGACCGGTTAAGTGGGGTAATGGATATATTTCTCTAAGAAACCAGTTGTCTATAATCTTTGCATGTAATAAGAATTTGGTTTCGTTCAGCGTGACACTAACAAATTTGGCATCGACATTCTTAAGTTTGAGATCCAACTTGAGATTCAATACTCACAATGGATTGTGAGTGATGGCTCAAACATTATGATACCGGTCGTTTTTCATCGGTGGTTAAAAAGGTAGAAAAAATCCACTCTAGTTTTCCTGTTCGTTTGATTGCACAAAAGATAAATAATAAATAAACTTTGCACATATACGCAGCGCCATCTAGTTCCACACTAAGCAATTAGGCTTGTATTATAGATACCAGATGGTTGATAAACTACACAAATTCATTTTTTTTAATAAATATAAATGAAAAACGTCCATAACTCGGGAACACATGTGCCTGTATTCATCATACCAACATATGCTGCTAGCGGGATTCAAACCCACGACCTTTTTGATATAACAGTCAGAGCTTCTAACCACTACACCAAACAGGTCGTTAGACAGATGAGGACCTGGATTAACATATTGGCTAAATTCTTTGCCGAATCAATTTTGATGAAATATTCCACGCAAACAAAGTCGCAGGCAACAGCTAGTAGGTAATAAACACAAGTGTTGTAAGGCTGGAATACAATAGGAGTTTAACTAACAAAGTGCCAGTTCCCTTTAATGAATCCTTGTATTAACCAAGATACTGTGGAAATGGGAGTATCATATTGCCGTATATTGAGCGGTGTTAGCTTGGAAACCTTTATTGGAGAAGTTAGCATATCGCCCCGCGCCATATTCCCTTGGTCGTACAATACAATACAAATACACTTTATTGCACAAAAGGAGAACATACATTTTTCAAAGCACAATACTGAAAAGAGTACAATTAGGCGGCCTTATCACTGAGAGCGATCTCTTCCACGCAAGCTTTGGGTGTAGGAGTATAAGTTTATAGAACAGGCATGCAGGTTGTGCAAAATACAACTTTTACTGTAAATGAGGTATTTAAGTAACCGAACTCTGGTTTTCTCATTTTGTTGGGAATGAAAAATACATACATAAATAATGTAACCTTTATCCAAAATGGTGTTCAGAGATATCCCAAACTTTAACGTTTGGGTGGTCCAAACTGAGCCAGAAACTCCGTCTTATTTTGGGGACTGACTATCTTATCTCTGACAACCGGAACACAACAATGCTATAAACATTGCAGACTTAGATAAGATGGCGGTCGCATTAATTAATTACGATTTAATGTATACAGTGGTAACCCCCATTATCAAAAATAAAACTGGGGATGCGTCTGACTTGTCCAACTACAGACCCATATCGTTGGCTACGCTAGATTTATTTGTCCGAAATAAAAGTGATTTGATTTGATTTGATTAATGTCCTACCACCAACCAAACCGAGTATACTAAACACGTACTTCGCTGGGGATCGATCTCGGTACCTCCGATTCGTAAACCCTATGTGGTTTACATTGAGCCAAACAGTTAAACAACATTGGGTTTACGATTCAGAGGTCGCGGGTTCGATCCCCAGCGGGGTACATATTTAGTACACGGTTTGGTTGGTGGTAGGGCATTTTAAATGTCCGCCTCTCTAGCTACCACCATCTTTTCTAAATCTGCCGCCAAACAGCAATGTTAATAGCATTGTTGTGTTCCGGTTGTCAGAGATGAGATAGCTAGTGACCCAAATGTGTTGGGGTTTCCGGGTCAGTACGCTTCCACCTTCGACCTCATCTTCACTTAACATCAGGTGTGATTGAGGTCAAGTGCTAACCCGTTGTGCATAAAAAAAAAGAAAAGATGGTCAATAGTATAACACAAGTCCGCCAATCTGCATTATGGACAATACCTAATCATGTATTACGCTGTTAATATGGTTGTTTATAAGTGACTATATAAGGTCTAACAAAATTAACCCGACAATCGTTGCAGAGTGTATGTGATGTATACCTATTACGAAAAAATTAAACATAAAGTTAACATATTTCATTCAAAAAAATTTTTTTTTTTTTTTATGCTTGGCGGGTTCGCACTAGACCTCAATCACACCTGATGTTAAGTGTAGATGAGGTCGAAGGTGGAAGCATACTGACCCGAAAACCCCAACACATTTGGGGGACTGGCTATCTTATCTCTGACAACCGTAACACAACAATGCTATTAACATTGCTGCTTGGCGGCAGATTTAGATAAGATGGTGGTAGCTAGCCAGGCGGACATTTTAAAATGCCCTACCACCAACCAAACCGAGTACTTAAACATGTATCCCGCTGGGGATCGAACCCGCGACCTCCGAATCTTAAACCCAATGTTGTTTACATTGAGCCACGGAGGCGGTTAAAATTTAGAAATGTTAATTTTGTGAGTAGGACCTTAATGGCCGCGGGCTCTAAGTACTTTGCCACAACACACAAACATGTGCCGCGGTATCTTTGAAGACGCCGAAAGGCGATCACTCGCCGCTCGCCGCAGGCGCTTGCCCCGGCGCCGCTGCAGCTTGCTGTGATTGGATGCGCCCTGTACCCCGCCACCCCCTTTGGCGTCTTCCATATGACCGTTACCTTTTTTTCTCATTGATAAAATAATGTACAATCGAAATGAAGTATGTTAAATTGTATTTTCATTTACACTTACATTTAAAATCAGAAGCAAAAACTTTAAGGCTTCTTTTTAATGACTATATTATTTTATTGTCGGGTTAATTTTGTTAGATCCTATATTTAAATAAACGCGTATATATCTTACTATTCGTCTTAACTTTAATTTACAAAACACACAAAAAATTTACTACTCTACTAATTTCTCCAATTGCAAAGTATCAGTGTATAGAAATTGTATGGTCTTGGATGTCTTCGGAGTGGTTAGGTATAGTTAAAGTTAAGTTAAAAGGAGTTTAGTTATAAGTTAAAGAGTAGTTAAGTTGACACACGCGAATTATGAGCAAAAGGTTTATTGCGTACATAAATTACAGTGTTTGGATAGCTTATTGTGACCGATCGAGACGGCGTAATTGCGTCGACTGTCCTTTTGTTTATATGCCGAAAGTAGGGCGCAAGCGCAGCACAAATAAAGGTAACTTGTACGTAAACCGTACATGCTCCCGAGGGAAAGGTGAAAAGTATGTAAAACAGTTAAACTTACAGTCACAATGAGCGCCCATCACAAAGCAAAAAAATTACTTAAAATATCAGTCAAAGCTAAATCGTCCTCGTTTTGTCTTCGCTTCACTATAGACAGGTTCAGCTGAGGTCGGATTACGTATTTCTTGCAATTCAATATCTTGTTCCGTGTTTCTAGTGTAAGTTTTTGAAGTTGAATTGTTGCTTTTTCTATTCAAGCACTTCTTTTTGATGTAAACGTAGAGGGCTACCACAAATATTCCTCCCAACAAGAAAGTAGTGACGGAGTAAAGATAAGCATCATGAACTGATAGGTGTGACGTCATTGGTAACTTCTCGTGTTCTTTCTGATACGTCAGTTGCTGCTCAATTTTCCTGAAGTCCAGAGTCGGTGCAGGTTTGAGTTCCGTCATGTTTAATTGAGCATTGTTCCAGTTTAAGTCGAACATGTTATTAATGGATGAATTTATTGTCGGTACATCTATATCGGCTCGCATCTGTAGATTACTCCCGAAGCGATTAAATGTGTATATAGTTGCATCTGATTTTTGTAGAATACACTTAGGTTTTAGATATATAAGTCCGGTACCTACTAATTGCACCGATGTAACTTGATCTGCGCATATAATTCTTATCAGGTTTTTGTTGCATGATGTAAATAACCATAAGTTTGTTCTATGTAGTTTCGTCCACGAGTCTTTACATTCTACGTCATCGATGACACATGCATGTGACGTTTTTTGACTAAACACGTTTGCTTCGCACGGCGCATTTTTGTCGTGTATGCTATAGATAGGTTGATTTGAAACGCAAACGTATTGTTCCTTTCTGTATGCTGTACATTGCTGCATTTTGTTTTCATCCATAGTTATGTATGAGTTTTTCACAAAGTTGATGGCAATGTACTCTGAAGATGGGCGTATTAGTTTCAAATGTCCATCTCTGACGAATGGTATAGGTATTATTCGGTAGATGTTAAATTCTTCATCACTGAGTAGTGGAATATGTAGTTCAAACATTAAGTAGTTTTTGGTCACTCGAGCCTTCACATAGATAAGTTGGTAAATGTCTTGCACATCTTTATGTATGTCTTTAATTGGCAAAGATAGTCCGATCGGAAGTTTCCCGGATATGATGTTCAGTTGAGCTATCAATTGCGATGTTGGAAACAGGTGGGTATCTAAGTGACCTTTGTAAATATCTGACACGGCATTTAGCAGCATTTCTTGTATACGTTGCAATGCACTCAATATTAATGTGGTGGTTATAGCGGCTGAGTTCACATCGTTCACTGCATACAAGATTTGCACTCGGTTTTCTACCTTTTGGATTTCTCTATAAGTTTTGTTCATATATTCATGTATGATGTTAAATTGCTCTTCCATAAAGTATTGACTTCTCTTCACAATGTTGTTCTGTGCTTCAATTATCAAAGTTTGGTTTTTCATAAGTTGTAGTAAATGATTGTCATTATCAGTCAGGGCTGCGATGTCGTCTTCGTATTTCCTGGCAAAATCCTCGTCAAGTACACCAAACAGTGTTCGCTCTAGTTTTCCTATGCCATCAAAGTAACCTCGTTTTTGCCGCGCCAAGTGTTGGGACAGCAGAAGATTGTCGCGTTCGGAGAGATGACGTAGTTCTTCCCGTAAATGGCTGACTATGGACTTGCACGGTAAATAACTAATCTTTTCACAAATTATTCCAATTTGATCTATGTAGTTTTTAAGTTTGTTTTCAGCTTCCCAATAGGATGTTAAATTATAGTAGATTAAGAGACTCCACTCGTCGTGTATGAGTTGTATCTTCCCAGCTTCGTCGAAGTATATCGGGCGGTTATTTTCAATATTAGTTAGTTTATAATTAGTTAAATGAGTTGATGTTGTAGTTTTAACGTTAAGAGTCAGCATCACAAGCAGTACTGTGAATAAATTGTAAATAGATTTCCTTCCACTTGTATTAGTTTTCTGTGGTATAATTGTCTTAGTTTGTAAGTTAGCTTGTGCTTCATCTTGTTGAGGCAGCGGGGCGAGTTTCATAATAGGTCGTTTCAGGTTTCCCTTTTTAGTTTTTAGAGATACCACCCGAACGTTGCCGTCTGTTCCTGGGTGAACCTCTGTTACCCTACCGAGCGCCCACTGGCCCGGAGGTAAGTTTTCGTCTTTCACGAGTACGACGTCGCCTGGTTCTAAGTTCTTTTTAGGATGGTGCCATTTACTACGTTGCTGGAGTTGGTGGAGGTACTCGCTGGACCATCGTTTCCATATATGGATGTTCATTTGTTTGACAAGTCTCCATCTGTTTCTCAAATCGTACTGGCTAAAGTCTTCTTCCTGCTGTGGTAGTGAAAGTAGTGGTCCACCGATGAGAAAATGACCTGGAGTTAAATACTCCAGATCTTCAATATCTTCCGATAGTGGACACAGGGGACGCGAGTTCATACAGGCCTCTATCTGTGTTAGCAAAGTTGTAAATTGCTCGAACGTCAGTTTTTGTTCGCCGAGGACCCGCTTAAGGTGGTACTTCATCGCCTTGACAGCTGCCTCCCAGAGTCCACCGGCTGTCGGCCACAGAGGAGCATTGAAATGCCACTGTATGCGTAAGTTGCTTATCTCATCGTGGAATTCGGAAATTATAAAGGTTTTGTTACGTTCAAAGTCTTCATACAATAGTCTCGCGGCACCTACAAAGTTAGTTCCATTGTCGGAAAACACATTTTTTGGTGTGCCTCTGCGTGCGCACATCCTCTTGAAGGCTGCCAGGAACGTTTGCGTTGTAAGGTCGGAAACAAGTTCCAAGTGCACAGCCTTTGTTGCCATACAAATAAATATTGCTATGTATGCCTTACATGTTTTCACACCTCTACCTTTATTGATTTTTATTTCAACATGGCCGGTGAAGTCTACACCGGTGTTAGTAAACGGTCTCGCTGGTGTGACTCTTTCCTTCGGCAAGTCGGCCATAAGCTGTATGTTACGATGTGGCTAGTAGCGGTGACATCTCACGCACTGTCTCAGTTGTTTTTTGACTGTCCTGTTTCCTCCTATAATCCAGTACTGTAAGCGTAGTTGTGCTAGCGTTAGGCGTGCGCCACCGTGAAGGGTTATGTTGTGCGCCTCTTGCACAAGGAGCTCCGTCAACCTTCCTGTAGCGGGTAGAATGACGGGATGCTTAGACTCAGTAGGCAAAGTTGAGTTAGTTAGACGTCCCTTCACACGCAAGAGGCCCTTATCATCCAGATAAGGTGTCAGCTTCAATAAGTTACTCTTTGTCGATATAGGAATGTTCTTCTTCAGTCTCTCAATGTCTTCACTAAAGTATTCCTCTTGACAATTTTTAATAATAAGTTCAGTTGCATAAGTCAGTTCTTGTAAAGATAACTCAAGAACCCTCTTTTCTGTTTTGCAATTGGTTAAGTTATAAATAGCTTTATTTATTATGCAATTGCGAAATATTTGCGCGGCTCGTAGTATACGCGCTAGTACTCGTATTACACGCTTCAAATCGCTGTATCTATTTAGTAGCGTAGGTATAATTTCGTTTTTATTTTCTCTCCTTGTTAAGCAACACTTTGTTTTCATTCCATCGTTTGTAGTGTATATTTGTTGATTTTCGTTGTTCGTCTGTAGGTTTTCCATTTTAAGATATTGAGGTCCCTCCCACCATAAGTTAAATGATAGAAGTTGGGTTGGGGTGAGACCTCTAGTAGCACAGTCGGCCGGATTCTCTTCCGTCTTCACGTAGCGCCAATGTGCAGGTGGAATGATGTTATTTATTTGCGTCACTCGATTGGCGACGTAGCGCTCCCATCGTTGGACGTTGCCCTGTAACCACGCCAGGACAACCTTGGAGTCGCTATAACAGTGGATTTGTAACTGTTTTACAGTTAGTATAGTTTTTAGTTTTTCAACTAGTTTAGCCAGTAAGAGTGCCCCGCAGAGTTCCATTCGAGGTAATGTGACTTTCTTGGTAAGCGGAGCGACCTTTGTCTTGGCTGTGATTAGGGTAGTGACGTAACTGCCATTGTCACATTTCACTCTACTGTAAAGTACGCAAGCGTATGCCCTTTCACTGGCGTCGCAGTAGGCATGTATTTCCAGTTGATTTTGTTTACATCGTAACCATCTAGGTATATTCAGTTTGTTCATGTTGGGTAGTTCTTTTCGTATGCTCTCCCATTCATCAGTTATTTGAAGAGGTAAGTGTTCGTCCCATTCGGTTTTAAACATCCACACCTTTTGGAACAGTAATTTGGCTTTTATAGTTGCAGGTGAGAGCCATCCGAGTGGGTCATAGAGTTTGCTTATTTGTGCGAGTAAGTTTCGTTTAGTTAAGTTTTGTTTTGCAGGTAAGTTCCAGTTATAGGTGAATGTGTCGGCGGCCGGATTCCAGCTCATACCGAGGGTTTTCATGTTTGACATTTGTTCAAGGTTGAAGTTGACAGTAGTTTTATTGCAACGTTGATCATCTTGTAAGTTTTCCAAAATGCTCGGATCGTTGCTGTTCCATTTACGTAGGTTGAAGCCTCCTCTCTTGAGTAGATGAATAAGTTCCATTACAAGTTGTTTAGATGACTCGATCGTGTCTTGCCCATAGACTAAGTCATCCATATAGAAATGGTTTTTAAGGATTTCTGCAGCCACAGGGTAGTTATGCTGTTCATCTTCGCCCAGTTGGTGCAGAGTTCTCATCGCTAGGTAGGGTGCAGCCTTTGTGCCGTAGGTGACTGTACAAAGTTGCCACTCTTGTATAGGTTCGTCAAGTGATCCTCTCCAGAAAATTGTTTGTAGATGTTGTTGATTTTCGGTCAGCCAGATCTGCCTATACATTTTCTCTATGTCAGCAGTGAAAACGTATTTAAAAGTTCGCCAGTTGATCAACAATGTTAACATGTCCTTTTGCAAATTAGGACCAGTGTACATTAGGTCATTGAGACTTTCATTGTTTTTGGTTTTGTATGAAGCGTTATAGACGACTCGTACCTTAGTCGTCGTAGACTCTGATCTAAGTACACCATGGTGAGGTAAGTATACTTGATGGTTTCGCTTTGTTTGTTCAGTTATAGGTTTCATATGCCCCATAGCGATGTAATCGTTCATGAAACGCTTATACTCTTCGCGATACTCATTATTTTTGTCCATTTTTCGTTCAAGTTGCATGAACTGGGATAGAGCTTGAGATCTCGTTGTAGGTAAGTTATGTTCATAGCCAGACTTCATAGGCATCTGAACCACGTACTTTCCGTCTGGTTGTCTAGTTGTAGTTTCAGTATAAATCTGTTGACAGACGTCGTGGTTAGATATGTCAGTTGAGTTAGGAGTTATCTCTTCCGATTCCCAAAAACGAGACATGTCTGTTAGGTCGTTGTGTATGACAAAGCAGTTGAAAGTCTTCACGCTTCCGCTGACTATCCAACCGACTTTCGTATGTTGTGCTACAGGTAAGTTGTCGTTTCTCATCACGCCATTGAGTATGATGTCGGAGTAGATGTCGGCACCCAGCAGTAGGTCAATCGGGCCCGAGATGTTGAAGTTGGGGTCAGCCAGTTTTAAGGTTTGTAGGTAATGCCAGTCATCGATTGTAAAGGAGGTGCTCGGTAAATTGTTAATAAGTTTCTTAATCACCAAAGCCTCTATGTTGATAGTATAGTCCGAATGGATAGACTTGCATTCTAAGTTTAAAGCTCCCTTACAGCTTCCGGACTGCGCTCCAATTCCGGAAACGACTGCACTCAGTTTTTTTCGTTTTAATCTGAGCTGCTGTGCAGCATCTTCTGTAATGAGGCTTACTTGAGAGCCTTGATCAAGCAGGCCACGCAGCGTTATATAGCTGCCATCTATAGTTTTTACTCGTAGTTGTACAGTCGTTAGTAAAACTTCTTTGTCATCGTTCGTTATGTTGTTGACGGTACGTGTGTTTGATGTAGAAAGTTGCCGTTGGTTAGAAGTTTGCGAGTTATTTGATAGTTGACTTTCCGCCTCATGCATCTGTGTGTGATGACCTTTACCACAAAGTTTGCATTTCTTCTGAGACATGCATATTTTATCGCCGTGACTAAATAAACAGTTTTTACACAATTTTAGGTTTGTAATTGTGTTACTACGGCAAGTCGGCGTCATATTCAAAAACTTCTGACACTGCATTAGCACGTGCTGATCACTTTTGCAGAGTGGACACGTTCGCGCTACCGTGAAATATGTATTTGTCGCTATTTTAGCGCTGTTATAGTTCGTTGCCCCCTTCGGTGAAGAATAATTGTTTCTATAATTATTATGCGGCTGTTTTACGTTGTTATTTGCGGACTTGTAGTTAGTTTGTTGTTTACTCATTATTGATGACTTCTGTATTTTGTCGCTTTGCATGGTTTCAAGAGACATAAATTTTGTTTCCAGAAATTGTGTAAACTCTTCCAGGTCGGGCAATCCTCTGGGATTTTTACGTTCTTTTCTGTATTCACTGCAGCTGGTGGGATCAAGTTTCTGTACTATGAGATATACAACCATGGGTCCCCACGAAGACACATCGACTCCGATATTACTTAATCCGTTCAAGCATTCTTTGATGACGTCATGGAGTTTCCTGATACCCACGGCGTTCTCTTGCTGTAAAGCAGGATGGTTAAATAGAGTGTTCATGTAAGAGTTGAAAAGAAGACTCTGGTTGTCATACCTGTTGGTTAATATTTCGAAACAGGAAGTGTAGTTTTCGGCGCTCACTCCGAGATGGGATACTATTTTTTCCGCCTCTCCCTTAAGCTTGGATTTAAGATGCTGCATTTTTTGGGCTTTAGATAGGAGAGGGTTGTTGTGCACGCTCTCAACAAAGAGGTCTTTAAAAGTTAACCATTGGTTGTAATTGCCATAGAAGTCGGGAATGACAATTTTTGGGGTAGATTGTTGATAATGACAGTTGTTCCACATTTTATGATTTAACTCTTTCCGTAAGTTGTCGTATACGTTTTCTAAAACCTCATATTTCTGTTTATAGTTTGAATCGTCGTTCTGTAGTATAAAGTCCAGTTCCCAGTGAATTTTTTCTATGTTTTCCCACTTGTTTTTAATGATTTTCAAAGAATCTTCCAGCTCCCATTTCTCTGACATGGTTTCTAGATAAGTTTTCTCCACTGTGCGTTCAAAAGCTCTAAAATTACAGTATTGTTGTCGCAACAAATCCTGTTGTTTCTTTTTAGTTTCAGTTGTCTCGTCAATCGGTACATCGAATTTCACATCTTCAAAATTAAATTTTGATGTAGTATTTTTCTCAATAGTTATAGTTGATAGATCAGAGGTATTAGCTTGTTCAGGCTTACTTGTTGTAGGTTTGGACGTCAATGCTGACTTCCGTTGAAGCATGTCCTGCAACACATCTTCGTACAACGTTTTCATCTTCGCATAGACGTCCTCCTCAAAGTATTGGATGTCCGTCTGGCCCGATTTCACAAGTTTCATGTGGTTGCTCACAAATTTCTCCCAGTTAGAGTTAAGAAGTTTCAGACGTTCCTCCAGATACTCCAAATTCTTCCTGGAAGAGCTATCTTTTTTGTAGTTCGTACATATCTTCTTCAAAGATTCAAAAGTAGCTTCCTGGTAGGACATAAGCTCCGAGATATCCGTTGCCATAGTTAAGTTAGTTAAGTAAGTTGTTGTAAATAAGTTGTATTACTTAACACTTAGGTTCACCAGTTGTTGTTTCACTGCTCCTGGTCTTCTGTGACGTTATATGCACCTTCTCAATGGAGCCGGGGAGACCCGCTTGTGGGAGGCCGACCGCACCGATTCGCTAACGTCACGAAGAAACCCGAAGCGATGAAAATTCCGTACCTCGAAGGACCAATTTTTTTTTTTTTTTTTTTTTTTTTTTTTTTTTTTTTTTTTATGAGCAAAAGGTTTATTGCGTACATAAATTACAGTGTTTGGATAGCTTATTGTGACCGATCGAGACGGCGTAATTGCGTCGACTGTCCTTTTGTTTATATGCCGAAAGTAGGGCGCAAGCGCAGCACAAATAAAGGTAACTTGTACGTAAACCGTACAGAAATGAAGGGATCAGACGCAATGCGCAGAAAAAATAAACACCGTCAAAAGCGATGTGAAATTACGCGAAGGGTTCCGCGGTTTTATTTCGACGATGCTTTCATTCAAATAAATAATTAAATGGGACAAGTTCCTGCAATAAAGATTTTATTATTATTATTATTTCATTAACAAAGCCTTGACAGGGAAAACAAGATTTTTTTTTATGATAAACGGGTTGGTATTTGACCTCAATCTCACCTGATGTTCTTTCAGTCTATCAGTCACAGACATTTTTTTTTGCTGAACGGGTCAGCACTTGACCTCAATCACACCTGATGTTAAGTGAAGATGAGGTCGAAGGTGGAAGCGTACTGACCCGAAAACCCCAACACATTTGGGGGACTGGCTACCTTATATCTGACAACCGGAACACAACAATGCTATTAACATTGATCTATTTATGTATGTGTATGGAAATATATGAAATTTATTCACGTAGTTTGTATCTGCATCGCTATTTAATACCGCACAACCTACCTATTTCAAATGTACTGTCCTTATACCCAAAGGTTGTCTGGAAGAGATCGCTTTTAGTGATAAGGTCGACAAATGGTACATTCTATTCTTACCACTTTTCTGAAACTGTATTTTCTTTTCTGTTGTGCAATAAAGTGTATTTGTATTGTATTTTATTTGTAAATTGTTATGAATAAATTTAATTATAATTTAAAGAAACAGAATTTCTTTCGCAATTATAATATTAGTGTGGATGGAAGGGAGACACAATAGACTGACCGTCACCTGGATAATTTTCGATAGGGAACCCTAAAATAGAAACCGGGCCAAATGGAAAGGATGCCGGGTCCTAAACTTGCGATTTGATTTGGGTTGGAATTTATTTGATTTTCACTCGAAAATAAACTTGGGGAATTGAATGCGATTACCGAATCGGATCACGTATACATCTGCTTGAGACCTTGGACTTAGTATGCCAGAAATAATGTGCTAAACCCACTGACCTACTAGAAAATGGACTTCTTAGAAAAAGAAGAACAAAATACATGACGAGAAACTGGTGACGCCTCTCTTGATCATGAACAACTTTCCCCAAGGAATCATTGTCGAATTCTATGAAAAAGTTTTCGATTCGTCCCATAAATGATGTATTAACTTTGCT
The DNA here is from genome assembly GCA_949316235.1 of Oegoconia quadripuncta. Taxonomy (NCBI): domain Eukaryota; kingdom Metazoa; phylum Arthropoda; class Insecta; order Lepidoptera; family Autostichidae; genus Oegoconia; species Oegoconia quadripuncta. The sequence goes on along the minus strand of OX438743.1, from coordinate 41,921,341 downwards.
TAGTCTAAACCACTTCTTCTTCACTTTAAGAGCTATGGGTCTTGTCAGTGCAGTAACGACCATGTCACTCTACTTTCCGCCCTCGTTTTAACCTCTTGGTATGACACGACATTCACCTTTCCTTTCACTTGGTCAAAGTAATTACACCTAGGTCTTCCCCTTCCTCTCTTTCCTTCAATCTTTCCCTCAATTATGTTCTTCAAAAAAATATCGTGTCATATCAAGTGACCTATCTTCTTTTCTCTTCTGTTCTCAACTGTGGCTAACAGGCATCTCTTCTCCTTTACCATCATTAACACCTCTTCATTTGTTCTCTTCTTGGTCCAGCTTATCCCTCCAGCACCACATCTCGAATACCTTTAAGTTGAACATAGGTACTGTTAAAGTCTGAACATTGGGGTAGCCAATTTATTCTTATATCTCAAATTTAAATTATGCTTGTCACTATTTTTCGGGAACGCAGAAATATTTTTTCGAAAGTACATAATATTTTCGTAAATAAACAATAATGAACAGTTAAAATATTAATTTCTTTAAACCTGTCCCGGAGAGAGTCATGTCGACGCAGATTATAAATTGCTCGTATTGCTCTCTTTTGCAAAATAAAAATATGTTCTATCAGCTGCTCGTCCCCAAAGCAAAATACTATACGACATAATACTGTGGAAATAACTAAAATACTCGTAAACCAATCTTGCAGTAGCCACATCAGTTAGCTGTCTAATCTTCCAGATGGCATATGCTGCGGAACTCAATCTACTTGCTAAATATTCTAGATGTGGTCTTCACTGAAGCTTGGAGTCAAGAGTCGGCTGATATGATGATGAACTAACATTTTCATTTAAAATTATGCTAAATTAATTTTAATTTTTTCTGCTGGTGCTGACTTACCCAATTCGCGGCCACAGTATCCGTTTGCGTATCGTTACAATTCATAACCGCGAGTTTTAATTCCGAATTAAGAATACAATTAAACTTTGCTAATTTCGTCGGGCATTGGAGAGAAAAAGCTTTTAAGTTCAACATAAGTTGTTAAGGCTTTCCATTCCATGAGTGATTTTTTTTTCCCGCAAACTTTGTGATAAGTTTATGCGGTAATCCGCAACTGTCGAGAAATAATCTTTGTGGTGCATATTTCATAGACAAGTGGTTAAATTAGTCATTCAAAAGAATGTCTAGGAGGAAGCCAGGGCAACGGCGGCGGCGGGCCCTCCTATAAGCTGGAGCAGGAAGGAATCTCCTGGTCCAGCCACCTCAAGAAGGCGCGTGGGAACACCACGCGCGCCTTCTCGCGAGGCTTGCGTGTGGGTGGTGACTCCCCCGAGTCACCACCCAGCCTCGCTAGGTAGGGGGGAGAAGGTGGGCATATGCCCTTCTCCGGGTCCCAGTGCGTCTGCGGCGGATGGGATGAGAGGAGGGATCGGCCTCCCTCTCTCTCTCCGCCGTCTCCTTCTGCGAGAGCGTGATCTCGCAGAAGCCTTGCCTTGACTATGGCCGGCAAGGAGAGATCGTCCCCTACCGCTGCGACGAGGTCGCAGCGCTCCCCTGCCCAGGCTGGGCATTCCTCAAGGGTGTGCTGCGCCGTGTCCTCGTGGCAGCCACAGTGATGGCACTCGTCGGTCGCTTCCCGTCCGGCGATCCGGTGCAGGTATCTCCCGAAGCAGCCATGCCCCGAGTGAACCTGCACCGCCCGGAAGGTAAGCCCTTATTCCCTTATTACTGGGCGGAGCGCCTCGACAGTCCGGTGGCCGGCCCCTGGCGAGACCAGCCTTACCCCCCAGAACTCCAACACGGACTGTCGAGCCTGGAGTTTCCGCACTTCCACCTCTCTGGGAGCAGGATGCTCGCCCGGGAGGAGGAGGCCCCTGCGCCACTTGTACAGTGACGCCTGGGCTCCCGCCTCCAGGTCCCAGGGAGGTGTGCCCGCCATTACGCACGCCGCCTCGAAGGAAATGGTGCGATATCCGCGTATGACACTGACGGCCATCATCCTCTGAGGTTTCCTCAAGAGGGCGATATTACGTCAGGGTCTCCGCCCAGACCGGTGCCCCGTACAGGGCCATCGACCGCACCACCCCCATGTAGAGGCGGCGGCTTGCCGACTCGGGCCCTCCGATGTTTGGCATCAACCGCCTTAGGGCAGCCGATGCCGCAACCAATCGGGGGGCCAGGCGGGCGAAGTGTCCACGGAAACTCCAGCGCGGGTCGAGGACGAGGCCGAGATACCTCATCTCGGGCTTGACCTCGATCCGAGTGCCACCGACTTGGATGCTCGCGCCGGGAGGCGGCCCCTTCCGGGCGCGGTGGAAGCACAGCGCCTCGGACTTGTGTAGGGCCACCTCCAGGCCAAGCATCCTTATGCGCCTCACCACCTGTGCTACTGACACAGTGGCGAGGCGTGCCGCGTCTCGGTACGAGCTCCCCCGGGAGGTCACCAGCGTGTCGTCCGCATAACAGGTGACCTCTGCTCCGGGAAGGAGCTCGCCCCGCAGCACCCAGTCGTAACCGACGTTCCACAAGAGAGGGCCCAGGACCGAACCCTGTGGAACACCGCACGACGTTTCCCACTTTGCCAGCGTACCGTCCCGGACCGGATACTCTACGTATCTCTGCGAGAGGTAGGCCCCGACTATGAGGCGCAGATATGGAGGCACGTTATGATAGCGGAGTGCCTCCATGATGCAGCCCAGGGAAGGGTGTTGAAGGCGTTTGCGATATCGAGCGACACCGCCAGTAACACCCCGCCCTGGGCGGCCGCCTCTTCCGAGAGGGCCTTGATACGGCCGACCGTAATCCCCCTAATATTGTTCTCGAGACGTTTCGGCGGTCAGTGCAATTCAAAGCTACAATAAAGGTTGGAAACTTATCACCATCTTTTATTGTGAACCCCTAACCTACCTACCTGAGGCGAAAACGTCACAAAAGAAATCTAAAGTAATCAAACGATTTTTTATAGAAAACATTTTTATTCTATCACTGGACAGGTGTCTGTCCTCTCCATCTCAAAAATATCACGGCCTCTAAGATTATAGACAGTTAATAGTATAACCTTACTGGACTAGGACTAAAGTGGTCTGTTTTCGGTGATATAAATGTAGGTAACCGCGTAGCCATAAGCGAAAGTATACACCCCAGTTGGAGTATCTGGTTAGGTATATTGAACCGTATTAACACAGCCATACATGCCTAATTTTGTTGCTAGTATCGTTGTACTCATTTCGTTGCTCAACGAGCCTGAAAATTATGTTAAACGTCAAATTAATTCCATCATTTTCCTTTTCCTATCCCATTTAAACTCGCTGACACGGAAATTTGATTTGGTATTATTCTTTTCAGTTTTGTTAGTATGTTGTGTTTGTATAAAATTTATCAAGAAACCGACGCCATAGATATCATGTCCTGTGATACCCGTAGTGGCTTTTAACCCATTATTTTTACTACGGCAATTGCCGTTCTGTCGGTTTATTAACTGTACTGTCCTGCAAAGTGTTAACAGCTTAATGTTTGGTTCACCTTATGCACACGTGACAGGGGGTGAGACCATCGCCGTTAAAACGTGCAAATCTGTAGAAGTTATTGCTGGAATATCCCTCAGTCGCCTTTTACGACATCCAAGGGTTCTATTGTTTTTACGAACCGTACACAGCACTGGTAAAATATATTTTTAACTATATAATTGCATATCTATACATTCAAAATAATATAACATAACATATTATTTAACGTAGTGTCAGCTGAAACAAGTCTAAATAAACGAAACGGTGCAAACAAAGCCGGTAATAAATGTATTAACTTTGCATTTTGTCAGACCAACAACCGAACGGGTGAAATTCAATACAAATATTTATATGAGGTGGAAAATATGCATTTCCAAGCAGTTGCGCCGCGTTATTTAACTGGCCAATAAAAACCGGCCAAGTCTCGAGTCTCGAACTTAAATTTTTTTGTGGCATTTGTCATATGTTCACTTTCAAAAGCTAGAATAACTATTCATTCGGTACTACCTCAACACACCATCTTTTACCTTCTTCGTGTCTTCTAGTGGCATTCTGGCCTATCCAATGTCCTACGATATAGAGCTTGTTGGATAACCTGACTGGCATCCACACTATATTTACAGAACCGTTGCTACCTGACCTGTATAACATATGTATCTATACCGTCATATCTAGTATAAGGTATGTGTATATAACACATACACGGATTGTATGTGTATATATGTGTGTGTATTGCTGTGTGTTATGTGTATAACACACACATGTAGCACATACATAAGTGTACATGTTTCGTAGATTCATCTACTTTTACTATGCGTGCGCATCACTACTTAGATAAGTTCCTCTTCTATTGTTACTATTTAGTATGAATAATTTAAGGTACCCTGTGTTTACGTCATCTTAGTGGTGGAGGACTGATAACTAGTGACACAGGATTTATCCTAGTTCAGGTATCAGTCCACCATAATCTTAGCTGTATTTAAAATGTTGCTAAAACTTCTAAGTACAATTGATATTTATTTACTTTGTATTAGTATGTAAGTTGAATGTACATTTTGGATAGATTTTGGTGAGCAATAAAAGATATAATAAAGATATATATAATATATATATAATAATAATATATAATAATAATAATAATTCACATATGTGTTACAATTGATGACTGAAACGTCACTATGGGTCTCATAAGAAAGCTTAAAGTCACTCAACGAGCTATGGCAAGGGTGATGCTCATCGTTTCACTACGCGATCGAATCATGAATGAAGAAATGCATAATGTCCTTTCGAAAAACTTCACACCAGCCCTTAAATTAGATTAATTACGTTGACCAATAAGAAACCCCCAAATTGCCGAGCGAGCGATGGACCAACCAATCACATGTCAGAACTTAACCGATGACGATAACAATGAAATGGCCCTGGCCATGTAACGTGTGCATTTTTACATAAATAGTTTCTTTGACGGATGTTCCTCTGCCAGTATGATTCGGATATGATTTAAATTTGTTAAATTAGTACTAATAAATTGAGAACAATTAAATTCACTCGCACAATCACACATAAGTATTGAAAATTTACCAAATACTTACCTATGTGATAACTGCTTGTGTCTAGCTTTTTATGGTTTATCACTTGCAGTTGATTTTAGATATAGATTTTTGTTTTTGTTTACTTTTTTTGTTTTTCTTAAATTTATTTATTTTGTTTAAATTTATACCCGAGTCATGGATGTTTATGTAAATATTTATGTATGTTTATCCGTTATCTAGTATCCATAGTACAAGCTTTGCTTAGTTTGGGACTGGATGATTGGTGTAAATAATTATTTAATTTTATGCAGAACGGGTTAGCACTTGACTTCAATCACACCTGATGTTAAGTGAAGATGAGGTCGAACGTGGTAGCGTACTGACCCGGAAACCCCATCGTATTTGGGGGACTGGCTATTTTATCTCTGACAACCGGAACACAACAATGCTATTAACATTGCTGTTTGGCGGCAGATTTAGATAAGATGGTGGTAGCTAGCTTTAGATAAGTGGTAGTATTTATTATTATTATTTAGAAACCAATTATTTTTATTTTTACCATAAAATGTATTCATGACACACCAGGTGTCAAGACGAATCTAACGACCACCATGCACTTAGAAATCGGTTAAACGGTTTAGGCTACAGGATGCGCCAAAGGAACGAATATACATACATTCGAAAAGCATTACCCTTCTCTCTTGGGAAGTCGGATAAAAAAGTTTACTTCCACTCTCGTCTTTGTCAAGTTTAATTGTGCTTTCAGACTCATGTCTTAAAACGCCTCGCAATTTTAGAATGCACACACATTTGCGAAGGGTTATTATTCTGAATGTGTGACGAGACATCTGACGATAAACAGACTGACGTGTTACGTGAGGAAAATGGTCACCGCTTGCTACAGGAATTTGCATTGCAAATGCGATTCCGGATGTGTATGCAACATCGACGGATATTGCCTGAAAACTGACACTGTAATGCCCCTTGTGTCGTACCTATCCTAAGGCATGTATTAATAAACCAATCTCAATATGCGATTCAAATTTTAAACGAGGTAGCGGAGAGAATAGACGTGTTCTCATGTCCTGTGAGTGAATTCACAAAAGTCGCGCTATATGTCGTATGTTATATAAGTAGCTAATTTATTTATTTATTTATTTATTTACTTTAGGTACATTAACAGTAGTACATATATTATAATTCGATGTGGCATGGTTTGTGGTACAGTTCTTATATGTCTACCAATTACAAATGTACTCAGCATTAATGATAGAAGACAACGTTTGATTTAGAAGATAAGTGAATAATGATGAGTCAACATTATTCATTTATACTGGGAGAGCGAAGTGTGTAAGTATATTATTTTTAAAAACTTTATGTGAACAGTGAACAATATCATTATCGTTATTGTGTTAGTATTTTGTTAATAAATTACGGTTGTCGCAACAACGTTTTCGAGTGCTCATCATTCGATATAGTGGGTATCGATCTAATAAGTTTTCGAAACAGCGTACCACTCAAAAAGATTTTCGCAACAGCGTGTGTCGCGACAACGTCATTCGAATCTACATACTAAACCCATCGATTAGTAATAAATAGTTAATAGGTTGTTGTTTTCACAAACAATATCGTACGATAAATTGATTCCTACCTCCGTAGTCAAGTAAAAAGCCAAAGAGTATTGAAAAGACAAAAAGAGGTCGAGGTTGAACATGTCGTCACAGGTTTACCTGTACGATTACAGTACTCCAACTTGATACACGGCGAAATGCGCCCGGGAGTCACAATCTCGTCAGAACGTGCCAACGTTCGGATTTAGCGCTTGCAGTCTGCAGATGAGAGAATTATTTCCGCCCCTGCGGCCACGGCTACGAGATTTCATGGGCTTTAACACTGAGCAGAAGTGCTTAAGGTTTCATTTGATATCAGTTCTTGCAAAAGGATTGAAGGGTATAACGGTGAGTTTTTTTACGTTACAGAAAAAAATAGGGCACATTAGGAAAGTGAAATAAAAGTAGTTTATTTAAAAAAAAACGTCATCGAATTTAGCTTTGTGTCATTTGACAATATATCATTATATTAGGTCTTTACCTATGAAATTGGAGTTTTTTTTCTTCGTTATTCATATGTACCTATTCCTGCGATTTTCAAAGCTATACCCAAATTCGTTTTTTATTCGTAAAATGGAATATTATTTCAAGGTTTCACATCAAATATTTTTTAATTTCTGGGCTAAATCACATAATAAAAAAAAATTTGAACAGAGCTCTTTTCATGTGCTTCCCATAATCATTTCTTAGATTCGTTGAAACTTTTATAAAGCGGTTACTTTTTAAAATTAACGCAGCCTATACTCATCTTAATGTTATTCGATAATACACACCAAGTTTAGCTAAATTCGGATTTGCCGTTCCCAAAAAAAATCAAAAATGTTTGTATGGAGAAAACAGTCTCAATGAAATTCTTCATACAAAACGCCAATTTCGTAGGTAAGGACCTAATATTAAATAAATAAAAAAAATTGGAGAAAATATGAGTTCCAAATAAACTTCGCCTGATAAGATCCCTACAAATCCCGCCGATCGCATATCAATCTCTGATCGCCGCGTGCGTCGAAGATGGTTTTGAAAAAAAAAAAGTACACTACCTGTGCCAATAACTTCTATTCCTTTATGCCCTATTTTTTTTCATCACGGTAAAAAACTCTTCAAGTATACCGTATGAATGAATGAGGGTGCAGTCGATTATGGTTTCGAAAAAAAAAATATGCCAATAACATCTATTCACTTACTTAATTATGCCCTATTTTTTTCCTTACGGTAAAAAGCTCTTCAAGTATACTAGAATAAAAAATTTCGTAAATACAGAATAAATCAAAGAAATCGCTCTGACCTGCACTCGAGAAGCGTAAAAGCTAATTATAAATCATACATAAATAGCTTTAATTACGGTTATTTCCGAGAATTTCAAATTATTCATAAAAACGGCCACTTTATTTATAATCGTGAATTCTGCAAAAAAAAGCTATTTAGGTATTATTTATAATTAGCTTTTCGGCTTCTAGGCCCTAAGGACACTGGACGAAAAAAAACCGTCTTAACAGAAAAAGAAAGTGTAAATTCGACAACTCAATTTAATTTAATCTCTTTGAAAAGCGATGAAAGTATTTTTGTATAAAATGTAGTTTGTATAAAAGTAAAGGGCGCCATTGGACGTAATAAACCCTCTTAATTGGTAATCTGTATTTACCTGGTAATTGGTGTTGGATAAATAAACAAATATAAATAAATATTTTTGGACAAACACACAATGCCATCTAGCTCCACATTAAGCAACTATAAGCTTGTATTGTGGATACCAGGTGGTTGATATACTACATAAAATACATGTTTTTTCCCCCTAATATTTCGTTATAGACAAAACGACTCAAAAAATATAGTCTCCGAAGTTAGTAGCTAGACACACAGTATAACATTTCTCTGGGGTTCATTCTGACTGATATAGGGACTGTTGAATGTTACATCTCCTTGCGTATTCCTTATTTTCCTAATGTTCCCAAATGTAAATATTTTCCTATTTAATATACGCCAGAAACTTTTCTTTAACTTCATTATATAACAATTCCTTTTCTTGCTCGTAATAACAGCCTCTGGCAATATTTAATATACGCCTTAACAGGATCCTAAAGCTTTTAGTTACTAATACATTTAATATTTTATTACATCATCAGCCCGTAAATATCCCACTTATGGGCCATGGCCCACCACGCTGGCCCAATGCAGGTTGGGGACTGCACATGCACATATGCATGCAGGTTTCCTCATGATGTATTCATTCACCGTTTAAGAGCAGTCGGATAAATGCACATAAATAATTAAGTTAAATTTAAAAACTCATTGGTACATGGCCTACCTGGGAATCGAACCCGGATCTCCCAAATTTCCCAAACGCTCGCTATGTATTTTATTACACCGAACGCGTTATGTATATTATTACATACATAACATCATTACCTCTATCCCAAATGGAGTGGTCAAAGATATCCCAAACAATACTATTTGGGTGTTCCAAACATTAAGAGTAAAACAACAGCGATTCACCTTGAAATATATACAGAAATACACACGTGACATGGGGTGAATCTATCGCCGTTGAAATGTGCAAATATTTAAATAATTTAAAGACCCATTGATTCACTCCGGGTAAACTAAAATTTTGATCAATTTTGGAATGGGAAAATGCGAACAGAATGCGTCACGTCGTCTAATTCTACTAACTGATTTTTTTATATACTACGGATTGCGCGTGGCCCGATATGCACTTGGCCGGTGTCTTTAAATATTTTCGTATGGACTTTTTTTATTCACAACGGGTTGGTACGTGGTGGTGGTAAGGTGGTGGAGACGTACTGACCCGGAAACCCCATCTTATTTGGAGGACTGGCTATTTTCTGTCTGACAACCGGAACACAACAAAGCTATTAACATTGCTGTTTTTCTTTGGTGTCATGTTCATAAAGGTATACGAAATTGTTACCTTTTTTTATGCACAACTGGTTAGCACTTGACTCCAATCAATTCGGATATGTCTGACCAGAACAACCTACTTTTTGGATCGGATAAAAACATTAATGTCTAAACTCTGTTGTCTCCATGTCACGTGTGCATTTCAGTAGAACTGCGTTCACTGCGTAGTAATTATGTGGCGAAAACATTGCGCTCTAAAGGAAGGCGCATCACAGAGTCGCGGAAAGGGAAAATGGATTAGCAATAATTTTTTTTTATGCAATACGGTTAGTACTTGTTTTCAATCACACCTGATGTTAAGTGAAGATGAGCCCGAAGGTTGAAGCGTACTGACACAAAAAGCCCATCTTATTTGGTGGACCGGCTATCGTATCCCTGACAATCTCTGATGTTTTAGGAGTTTTTCTAAATATTACACAATAAAATTCATATAAAATGCTTTCTCAAACGAATATAAAACCAACAACTCTTGCACCATAACCGTCTTTTATCTCCGTCGTCACTTTGCACTAGGATTTAGTGCAAGGACACAGGCTGCAGCTGGCAGGATTATTTACGCTTCCCGGATCCTCTGCAGATATGGATGGCCATTCTCTTCACAGCAAATTACTTTCAGCGAGAAGTCTTTGTGATATACGGGTGTTAAAAGTTCCGGACGTAATAGGATTGACGAACGAGTAAATCGCACTAAAGACGTAAATGTAGGTATAACTACGTCAAATTCAACCTGAATATGTATATATAAATACACATATTCAGGTTGAATTTGACGACGCTCTTGATTACGAACAACTTTCCCCAAGCAACCATAGACGAATTCGAGCAAAAAATTTTCGATTATAATATACCTAAACACATTAAACCATTCTGAAACTACCTTTAGTGTGGAAGTCCAACAATTTTCGTCTGGTGACTCTACTGCTGATTGCTGGTGACCACTAGGAACCATAGCCGAATTCACGCGAAAATTTTTGAATCCATAGTAAATTTCAGCCTGTATATAAAAAAAAAGTAAAGACTTAAAATATATATATATATATATATATATATAGTGTAATTAATATTTTGAAGCATCGAAACGCTATTATTAAAGTTCTACTAATGGTCACCCATAAGTATAGGGACCCATAGGGACTAGCCACGCTAGTATTGCTTAACTTAGCCAAGCGACTCCGCCACAAATGCTTCAGAGTTCTACAACTAACTCAGACTTGTTTATTCTCTAAAGAGACTGTTAAAAAGTGAATATATTGTCATACAGTTAATTGTGTACGTTCCATTTTAACACGAGAGTAATAACGCCCCCGCGAAATTGTCTTTGACATCCTAATAAGTGTGAAATTAAATTTTAATTAGAGCTAATTTATTTTGAGAGGGTGCCGAGTGGTGGGGCGGGGGACGAGGAAATTTGTTACCTGTAGAAGGAGCCTAATGGTCGGCAGTACATAGCATTTACTATGCTTGGAATTCAGATATCAGACATAGTATGTTGTACAGTCACTTAATGAAAAGCTTCGTCAGTTTTCAAATACTTTCTTTGACACTTAGCAAGTGCATGTTACCTTTCTAAACTAAGTAGCATACCCAACCAAAGAAAATTATGCTTAACTCTTTGACTACAGGGTTCATATTTAGCCGTACTGGTGTTCCTTGACTATGAATAGTTGAGCTTAAACCTTTTTATTAGTTTGACCTGCCAGTGTTATCGAATGTCAAATCAACAACTTCTCTACAAGTAAAAGTTAACTTTAAGATGACGAACCTTTTCATTGCGCGACTGTACAATGAATTTTTTTAACCCCCAACGAGAAATAAAGGGTGTCATGTGTTGGACGGCGTTGTGTGTGTGTCTTTATACAGATGTATCCCTGTAATGCATTGTCCTATTTAAATGCGGATTTTATAAAGTATAATATAATATTCTATATCCTGTTGTCGTGTATTTTGTAATAGCCCAGGGAAAATACGATTTGACCTCGGAAAAACGAATAACCGCGATTTTCTTGAAACATTAAAATAAAGTGTTGTAAATGTAGTAACAATTGCTAAAAATTAAGCATTTGTAAGAAACGCAAGTACTAAGTAAGTTACTAAATAAGCTGAAGTTGAAAAATACCCAATTGATGGGTATTTCTTTAAAACATTTAGGGAAATTATCGTTACAAAATATTAGTTCTCATTTTTATTTCTTAAGCAATACAGCTCGACGACATTTTCTGCTAAAACACATGCATGCCTAACTAAAACATGCTTAGTTTTTTTTCCATCAATAAGTTAACTGTGTTTACAAAAGTATGCCTAATTAAATGCCAGTTAGTATTTATTGTTATTAAGATAGAAATTGAAAATAGGGTTTTCTATAAAAATGTAGACTAAGCGTTCGTTTTCTAAGGCTTCATTATTCATTACATTACATGTCATCATCTTATATCTAATATACCTCTATAAGATAGTAATTATATAAGTCGGTTCTGAATTATGTCTAGCTAAGCTAATTTTTTACCGTATTTTCGCTGGGCTAGAACTGTTTACTTAACAAATATCAAAGCTGAATTGACATTTGCTGCGATTTGTAAAATTGAGAGGATCTTGTAAGAGGCGCCACCTTTGAAGACGTTTATTACTTTCCTTTCATAAGCCTATCCGCCTAATGTATTCATGCCAATATCTAACATATAGTATACAATCCGCTTCTCGATGTTATTCGCATAGCAAGAAATTGTGTTTTGTGATGCGTCTCGGAATGTGTTAGGTGTCAATCAAAAAAAAACAATGCTAATTGGAACTCTAAGCGAAGCATGATAAAAATAGTATTTGCTTGATTCGTATGCCAGCCACGTAGTTTTACAGCGCGGGAATTAATTTAAACTTTTAAGTCACCTTGTGCAGGCAAAAACGGTTTTCGCGTTGACAGGGCCGGATTTGGATTTCGAAAGGGCAATTTTTCCTAACCTGCAGCCGTTGTCGATTTATTTACACAGATGACCGTCGTCTTAGCGGTTTAAAATCAAGTCAATTATTTTTATATAACATTAGAAATCGTTATGTATGATGTACAATTACCGTTCTATTTTTATTTTTTTATGCACAACGGGTTGGTACTTGACCTCAATCACACCTGATGTTAAGTGAAGATGAGGTCGAAGGTGGAAGCGTACTGACCCGGACACCCCAACACATTTGGGGGACTGGCTATCTTATCTTTGACAACCGGATCACAACAATGCTATTAACATTGCTACTTGGCGGCAGATTTAGATAAGATGGTGGTAGCTAGCCAGGCGGACATTTAAAATGCCCTACCACCAACCAAACCGAGTACTTAAACATGTACCCCGCTGGGGATCGAACCCGCGACCTCCGAATCGTAAACCCAATGTTGTTCACATTGAGCCAAAATCGCTCGATCACAAGATTAACGAACAAAGACCACAAGGAAACACATCTTAAACAAATAACTACTTATAACATGAAGTGTACATTCGTAGCATATGCCTACGAGAAAGCTACGATAAATCGCAGCAGGTGAAACACGTACTTGTCTGACTGCCCAGGGAAGGAGGGTAATGTTACTCGATTAATGTATGTATGTATATGTGTAGATTTGTGACAATGATAAACTGGCATATCAACACAGAATAAATTTATTTAAAAACAGTAACAAATAAAGAGATGGAATTTAAATATAAACTAGAACAAATGTAAAAATATGGGGCCACGAGGCAAGGTACCCAAAACGCTGGCGGCGTTTCCTCGTTGTATGCAGATACTTAAGCGTTGGGCGAGGAAACAACCAGCTCTCGGGTCACCAGTGGCATCGACAACTGGCATTGATATTTTCCTGACATTTTTATTAATTCGGCGTTAAAAAGTTATGCGGCTAGAAGTATATGCCATGATGAACTCTATACTTATTTTTGGTGAAAAGTTCCTTAGTCACCTTTTTCGACACCCGCGGTTAGAGATGGGATTTTTTTTGTGCCGAAAACACATGACACCAGGATATGGATTTTTGAACCCAACTTTTTTGCACAGCCTATTTTTAGTTTATTTTATTGATAATACAGAATCAACAGCATCATTATAAAACAAATATAACATAAAATTTATAAGCCAAAGTTATGTCAATTACAGATTCTCATTTTTCATTACAATTCTTTAAAAACAATAATTAGGTGAAAAATCACTATTAAATAATAATAAATAAATAAATATAAGATATCCTTAGATATACACAAAGCGCTATCTAGTTCCACAGTAAGCAACTATAGGCTAGTGATAGTTGATATACTACATAAATACATTTTTTTTTGTAAATAAATACTTATTATAAATGAAAACTTCCATAACGCGGGTACACATGTCCATTTTCATTACACAAACAATACCCCTTGCGGGATTCGAACCCGCAACATTTTGGTATAGTGGTCTGAGTTGCTAACCACTACACCTTACAGGTCGCCCTAATAATCATAATTATTATACAATATAGAGGTAAAAGTAAATAGTGAGTCAAACTAAGTAATATTAGTAAATATAGTTATACGCTGGACAAGGATATTTAATAACCACGCACTTCAGTTTAAGACAACGTATTGGGTCTTTACGTATGAAATTGGAGTTAATTCCTGCGATTTTCAAAGCTATATCCAAATTTGTTTTTTATTCGTAAAATGGAATATTATTTCAAGGTTTCACATGAAATATTTTTTAATTTCCGGGTTAAATGACATAATAAAAAAAATTTTAACAGAGCTCTTTTCATGTGCTTTCCATAATCATTTCTTAGATTCGCTGAACCTTTTATAAAGCGGTTACTTTTAAAAACTAACGCTGCCTATACTTAACTTACTGTTATCCGATAATACACACAAAGTTTTAGCTAAATTTGGATTTGCCGTTCCCAAAAAAAAATCAAAAATGTTTGTATGGAGAAAACAGTCTTAATGAAATTCTTCATACAAAACGCCAATTTCATAGGTAAGGACCTAATATTATGGTGATAAGCACTTCACATTCCTCAATAATTATTCGACCAGACACTACCGACACCTGTCACGCCTCACCCACCCAGTCATACTCGAATAGCCACTTCGTTATAGATTGACCTAATCGATCTTCAAACACATCTGGTTCACGTTCTATTGCGTCTAATCTCTTTCTGTAAACTGTTTTTTTGGCCTTTTGAATAACAAAGCCGCATAACTATAAACAAATGGTCAAGTATTATATTACTAAATAAATAATAACCTGTTGATTACAGAGTACCTACCTAGTTGGGTCGGGTCGACTGGTACCGATCGGTACGAGCGGGGCTTGTCAGTACGCGCTATTAGGTGGTACCTATCGGTACCAGCGGGATTATATCGGTTAATCGATAATTATAAATGTGATCAGAAATATGGATGTAATTATTTTGAAATTTGATTAATGTGCTAACAGTAATATTAAATAATTTAGTCAATAAGTAATTATTATTATTATTAGGAGCCTATACTGTCCCACTGCTGGGCAAAGGCCTCCCTCCTCTCTCTCCACGGCTCTCTATTGCAGGCCTCCTCCGACCAGTTGGTTAGGAACTTGTCCAAGTCATTCCTCCATCTCCTTTTCGGTCTGCCGCGACGCCTTCTTTCTAATAAGTAATATTACAAATAAAAAATTGGTCAAATAATAGCCTTTCTTCAGCTAGCTACGGCTCTGGTTTCTATCACCTGCGAATGCTTGGAAAAGTTTCAGGTGTAGACTAAGTAGTTTGTAGGTGTTTTGGGGAGCCGTAGAAAACTAATTAGGGGTACCGACTAATTACAAAGCTGGGGATACATGAGTGAAAAACCGGTTTCAACTTCAACATTTGGTGCGACAGTATATACACCAGCGCTGAGCTCTTATAAGCTGAGCATATGTATAGCTGAGTCGTTTCCCTTTCACTGCTGCGACACTTATCTGAGTGTTGTGTTATTTTTTATTTGCCTAACAATTGTTGTATGTATGTCAAAGTGGCGAATAAACAGTTGCTTTCTTCTTTCTTTCCAATTCCTTCCTTCAAACGCAAATATAAAACGCATCCATTGATTTAAAAAAAAAATGTAAGGTATAATTTAAAAACTGTACCAATCTGTATTTTTTTTATGCACGACGAGTTCGTACTTGACCTCAATCACACCTGATGTTAAGTGAAGATGAGGTCGAAGGTGGAAGCGTACTGACCCTGAAACCCCAACACATTTGGGGGACTGGCTATCTTATTATCTGAGAACCGGAACACAGCAATGCTATCAACATGGCCGCTTAGCTGCAGATTTAGATAAGATTATGGTAGATAGCCAGGCGGACATTTAAAATGCCCTACCACCAACCAAAGCGAGTACTAAACATGTACCCCGCTGGGTATCGACCCCGCGACCTCCGATTTGTAAACCCTATGTTGTTTAGCTACGGAGGCGGTTAAAATTATGTTGTTACTAACACTTTAATTTCAGAATATATTAAGTTTGCTGTATTTTACGCGCCTTCAATTAAAAACAACCGGGACCGACTATTGAACACCCCTCCGAAGCAGATAAGCAAACACTCGTATTAAAATGCCACTAGTGGTCACCCATCCAAGGACTAACCGCGCCAGATATTGCTTAACTTCGCTAATCGAAAACGAATAACGAATGCGATTGCGCCACGAGTGTCAACATTCATCATCATCATCATCAGTCCGTAAATATCCCACTGCAGGGATATAGACCTACCCTCTTATTGAGGGAGTATGGGCCCCAGTCCGACACGCTGGCTCAGTGCGAGTTGGGGATTTCACATGCCTTCGATTTTTTTTAAATTTCTCTGGTATGTAGGTCTCTTCACGATATTTTCCATCACCGTTTAAGAGCAGTCGGATAAATGCACATAAGTAATTAATTAAAATAAAAACTAACTAAAAACCTGGACCTCCCAAATTGGGAGACTGTCTCCTCCACTGAGCCATCGACGCTCCTTTGGTAACGCTGTTAAGATTACCACTATTTATTTACATGCTCTATGATATAACTAACTTAACTTCACTGTTACTTTGTATTATCCACCCCTTATAAGACATCAACGGCCTCATCAATCTTCTAAGATCACCCTGTAAACACAGGTCATTAGGCAAAGAATCTTTCGCGCGCCAGTGGCTGTACGTATCAGAGGCAAGTTAGGTAATCTAAATTGAGATTTGGAGTTACTTTTAGAGACTTTTTATGGCTACCGTTTTAGTGAGAGCTGATGTAGGGAAGCGAATGTAGGGTATGTCAGAAGAAGCATGAGAGCAGAATCAAGGCAGTAGAACTGCGTTCATTGCACGAAGCTATGTGGCGAATACATTGCCCTCTAAAGGAAGTCGAATCACGGAGTCGCGGAAAGGGATAAGAATGGATTAGAAATAATTTTTTTTATGCACTACGGTTAGTACTTGACTCGGCTCATTCGAAACAGGTGGATATAGCTCTGAACGAAACGTGCCGGATCATAACGGGTTGTCTAAAACCGACTCCGGTACAGAAGCTGTATCCGCTGGCAGGAATTGCACCCCCAGATGTTCGGCGAGAAATAGCTAGCTCCATTGAGAGAGCTATACTTGAGAGTGATGCTCGCCACCCGATGTACCAACATTCAACAGTGCCTCAAAGACTCCAGAGTCGTAATAGCTTTTTGAAGTGCGTTGCTCCCGTACAAGGTGTGGCTTCGGATGCTCGCTGCAGCCTGTGGCGGCAAAGATACTCTCTTGCGTCGTTCCTCCCGCTCAAGGAGTCTCTTCCTCCTGGACACGATTTGCCATGGCCAACCTGGAAATCCTTAAATCGGCTTCGAACTCAGGTTGGCCGCAGCAAAGATAATCTGTGCAGGTGGGGCTTCTCCGATGGCGGGAGTGATCGATGCGAGTGCGGAGTCTCCCCACAGACAATGGATCACGTATTGTCTTGCCCCGCGTGTCCTGACAGCTGCACCTATGACGACCTCCTTAACGCCACAGACAGTGCTGTTAGAGTGGCTAAGTTCTGGTCCAATAAAATTTGAAACTTGCCTCGACACGAAAAGAAGAAGAAGAAGTACTTGACCTCAATCACACCTGATGTTAAGTGAAGATGAGGTCGAAGGTGGAAGAATGCTGATCCGGAAACCCCAACATATTTGGGGGACTGGCTATCTTATCTTTGACTATGCTATTAACATTGTTGCTTGGCGGCAGATTTATATAAGATGGTGGTAGCTAGCCAGGCGGACATTTGAAATGCACTATCGCCAACCAAACCGAGTACTATATATATGTACCCCGCTGGGGATGGAACTCGCGACCACCGAAACGTTAACCCCATGTTGTTTACATTGAGCCACGGAGGCGGTTGAAAGGCTAGATTTCTAGAGCGACCGTTGGGAATCGTTCTGCATTCAACGACTTCCTGCAACCCTCATCAGGTCGTTCCTTGTCCTACGCTGCGCTGGCCAAAAACACACATACATACATAATGTCACGCCTATTTCCCGTAGCGGTAGGCAGAGACCACAGACTTTCACTTGCTGCGATCCTGACACACCTCTTCTGCTTCCTTCACTCTCATAAGGTTGTTCATACATGCTCGTCGGTTTAGGGTACTCTTGACTTGGCCTTTCTTTAAGACGTCCCTGATTTGATCATGGTACGTTCGCCGTGGCCTTCCCCTACCAACACTACCATCCACATTCGCGTTGTATATCTCTTTCGTAAGTTTTCTTTCATTCATCCTCTCGACATATCCAAACCATCTCAGCATACCTTTTTCAATCTTGCCAAAAACAAAAGACATTAATATTATTTGTGATTATAATATTCCATGTTTTTTTTTTCACTTTAAACGAGCTACTATATCTTTAAATCTTATCCGCAGTGTATTAAGCTGACCCAGCAGCAATCACTTGAGAATTTCAGCTATTGTGTTCTTGCCAAAACTCGTTCAAGCCGAACGGGATAGTTCATTCGTTCTTTAAATTGGTATTGTTACGTGTTTAGAATAAGGTTTGAAAAATTGATAGACCGTTAGAATTACACGAGCGGTTCGCGCGATTTACAAACTGGGCCCCAGCGTGTCTCTTAGGAATAAATTTAAAGAAATTAATATATTAACATTAGCATCGCAATATATTTACGAAAACTTAATGTATGTAAGAAAAAATATAGAATCGTTTAAGAAAAATAGTGATATACATAATGTTAATACCAGATATAAAAATAAACTTGCTGTTCATGCCAGCCGTTTACACAAAGTCACTAAGTCATTTAAGGGGCAATGTATACGCTTTTATAATAAGGTTCCAGTGGACATTCAAAATTTACCTTTAAATAAATTCAAAACCATCATAAAACAGACATTATTTACCAAAGGCTATTATAAAATTTCTGACTATCTGGATGATAAGCAAGCATGGACATAGACCGCTCGGCGATATTCAGCCTAATTATACAATATAATATAATTGTAACCCAAACTTATTTAAAAGAGCAACCCTTGAGTTTCTTGCTCGTTCTTCTCTGGGGAATCTGCTTTGCGAATGAGCAAAAATGTCAATAATTTTAATATTAAGATAAAAAATGTGACGTTTTCAAGTGATAATCTTTATCCTACGAAATAAATAATTTTTGACTTTGACTTTGACTTTGACACGAAAAAACTTGTAAAGTTCAATGAAATTGGAACACAAAAGCGGTGAGAATTACACGTCTTTTGCAAATAAAGGGCACAATTTATGAGTGTATGAAAATTGCGTATTACCGGGGAAAATTATTGTCCCACATAATGGTGGGGACCATTATGTGGGACAATGTTCTTCTGAGTAATAACGCAAAATGAAAGAACTCTTTCGTTTTAGGTTAGTAGGAACCCCATTAACATAATACACTTTTAGTTTTTTGTGTTGTGTAGATGTAGTTTGTGTAGACAATTTTGGTCAATTTTGTCTTATTATTTATAATCTCTAGCTATAATGTAACTAATATAATAAATGCGAAAGTTTGGATGTAACGACGAAATAAGTCTTATTAATAATAATGGGTCTTTACCTATGAAATTGTAATTTTTTTTCTTCGTTAATCATATGTACCAATTCCTCCGATTTTCAATGCTATATGCAAGTTTTTATTTGGAAAATGGAATATTATTTCAAGGTTTTACATGAAATATATTTTAATTTCTGGGCTCAATCACATAATAAATAAAATTAGAACAGAGCTCTTTTCATGTGCTTCCCATAATCATTTCTTAGATTTGCTGAAACTTTTATAAAGCGGTTACTTTTAAAAATTTACGCTGCCTATACTTAACTTAATGTTATCCGATAATACACACAAAGTTTAGCTAAATTTGGATTAGCCGTTCCCAAAACAAAATCAAAAATGTTTGTATGGAGAAAACAGTCTTAATGAAATTCTTTATACAAAACGCCAATTTCATAGGTAAGGACCTAATAATTACCAACTTACCCACCATAATTATTTTTATTATTAAAACCCAGTAGATGTGACATAATTTTTTACATATGGTCGATTACAGTTTGCATGAAAACTGACCTAACTCTGGATTGCACACAAATTTCATTGAAAACAGTATCATTACGAAAGACTTGGAAATTGATCAATAACAAAGATTATTCCGGATCCTTTATGCTTGGGCAGCAGCCGTAACGTTTACCGTGACACGATTCCAAGGGACGAGATGATGAATTTTCAAGGACCAAACTCTTGAAACACCTGGCGTTTCCTCTTATACGCATGCGCGAAAACTTGGTCCCAACGCGTGGTCTAACAGTTTTGTCTTCAGTTTCCTTTCGGACCCTGGAGGTATCCGACGCTTGTCCGATATATTCGGGATATATACGGACGTCGCGAGTGTTCGGACTCTTGTTTCAAAAATTTAAAAGTGAGTTTTGTGTTTAGTTTTGGTTGTGAGTGATTAAATTACTTTGTCGAAAATTCGGTGGGACAGTCTCTGTGGAAGTTAAGGTAAGTTTATGTTAAGTTAAACAAACGGTCCATACATATTTTATTAGATCTTCGGAGGGTAGAGAGAGAAGATGATGCTTTATTGAGTGTGAGCAAATAGTTTGTCCACACGTGAAATAGAATACCCTGTCAAAGGGTATAACGTATTTTGCGACGAGTTTGAAATATTAATGGAACACTTCTATAAATTTAAAATTGGAAACGCTTTTTCTATGGTATATTGTTACCTATGGTATAGTAGCTCTGGTTGGTGGTAGGGCATTTTAAATGCCCGCCTGACTAGCTACTACCATCTTATCTAAATCTGCCGCCAAGCAGCAATGTTAATAGCATTGTTGGGTTCCGGTTGTCAGAGATAAGATAGCCAGTCCCCCAAATAAGATGGGGTTTCCAGGTCAGTATGCTTCCACCTTCGTCCTGATTTTCAGGTGTGATTGAGGTCAAGTTCTAACCCGTTGGGCATATAAAAAATAGACTAGTTTGCAGTAACAAAAACTCGTCAAATTCGGCTTAGTAAAATATAAAATTTAAAAATTACATTAATAATCAGGGATAATAATTCTACCGCCAAAATTAGCAAAACAACAGATTTCAGTAAGGTTCCATTCTCTGTCTTCAGAATGCATTATCAGATCAATTATCTAACCAAATTTATATAAAACTATACTGGTGAAAACCCTAATAAACAAAAAAATAATCATCAAAATCAGTTAATAATTTAAGAAAATATGGGTGAACATATATAAAATAACAGAGAACCGTCTCCTTTTTTGGAGTCTGTTAAAAAACCCATATAAGTCGACTAACCAGTTAGTTGCCAACATTCGTGTTTAGAGACAAGTTCAAAAAAAAATATTCAGACATTGACAAAACGTCGCTAGTATTGACTGAATGAATAGGGTGATAAGAGATGTGTCATCACGAGGTCTACAAGACAGTGAAAGTTTAAAAAAATGACGTAGCAATTTTTGAAAAATATGAAGAAGAACGCGAAAAGAAGTATCTTATATATATATAACCATCCCATTGGGTTTTGAAATTTTAAAATTTGTAAACGAAAATAATACCGAACCGAATAATTTTTTTTTTTTTTTTTTTTTTTTTAATCAGCAATTTAAGGCACATGAGGCTTTTGTCCCACTAGCGGGACAACACCAGCTAGTTAAAAAATCGAATTGACTCCTCCAAAGTGAACGCTTTTGTATTTCTTTTATCTATCAAAGTCGTTTCCAATGGACTACGATAGTTGCAGGAAGAGCGAAATCTGTGATTTTATGTTATCGTCCAGTTTTTACATATTACTTGGAACTTGTAAATCTTATAATGGAGACTAGAAAAATAAACTTCAATTTTCATTTGTCCATTTAGGGAGATATCCATAAATTTTGATACCATTCTATAATATTCATATTCATTTATTCATGCTTTCATGTGTACATTAGATCTTAAAAAAAAACAATAGTCCATACATGAAACCCTGTAAGGGCACGGCAGATTCTAAACTTAATCTAAAATAATTAATTGTATTTACTATTCTAATTATCACAACAAATTACTATGTTTATCTATTTATTGTTGATTGGTAATATAAATTTTTTAATTAATATGGATATAGGTACCTATGTAATTTATAAATATTTTGAGGAGGGCTTCTCTGTTTAATACTTATCAATTTTTAATTTATCTTCCATGTATTCATGAATTGTATAGTAACATTTTTCAATTAATATAGATTTAAATTTGTTGCAGAATATTTTATCTTTTTGCTATTATATATAAGGACGGATTGGTAGTGAGGACTGTGTCTAAATATTTCTAATCTGGGTATTGGGTGAACTAGTTTTGTATATACAATCGAAAATGGGGTATTAAAACTAGACGAGGTTACTGGGTATTGCAAAATCAGTTTTAATGTGTAAAATATGTTTTAAATAACTATTTAAGTATATTAAAACCAAAAAACCGACGGCATATTTCGTATTTTGCAAATCAAGTCAAATGAAAAATACACAGGTAAAATAAAATAGAGTGATGTTACATACAGAAGTCACAGAGCTCTGTGATCCGCATATTGGGATACATAGGTACTTTCTTTTTTTTTTTTTTTCTTAAACACACTGCGCCATATAGGTCCACAGTAAGCATCTAGGCTTGTGTTACGGATACCAGATGGTTGATAAACTATACAAATACATTTTTTTTTGAAAATAAATACATGTATATATGTAAAACATCCATAACTCGGGAACACATGTCTGTATTCATCATACAAACATATGCCCCTAGCGGGATTCGAACCCGCGACCATTTGGTGTAGTAGCAGAGTTTCTAACCACTACATCAAACAGGTCGTCATTAAACATACTATAAATACTAATTACTTAACTATACCAAAAATGCAAAAGTTGCTGCTGAGGCCATGTTGAATTTTTTACCATATAATGTATTCTATGATACTCCGGTGATGGTATGGACATGTGGAGAGGATGAATGATGGAAGACTTACGAAAGAGATATACAAAGCGAGTGTGGATAGTAGTATTGGTAGGGGAAGACCACGGCGAACGTACCATGTTCAAATCGGGGACGTCTTAAAGAAAGGCCAAGCAAGAGTACCTTAAACCGACGAGCATGTATGAACACCCTTATGAGAGTGAAGGAAGCAGAAGAGGTGTGTCAGGATCGTAGCAAGTGGAAGTCTGTAGTGTAGGCAGCGAGCTTACCCCTACGAGAAACAGGCGTGACATTATGTATGATGTATTATACTCCGGGTACCAAGACGAGTCTAACGACACTACGCACTTCGTAATCGGTCAGGGCGTTTATGCTACAGAATGCGCCAAAAGAACGGACATTATATACACTCGAAAAATATTACCCTCTTCCTTGTGCAGTCGGGTAAAAACATACTGTTACTAACTTTGATTATGTTAAATGAAAATTTTGAACTATGGTAATGTATTTTTCTAATGATACTAAGGTTCCAGGCTTCCAAAATTTGCTTTTAAAGAAATTATTTACAAAAAGCTATGATAAAATTCTTGACAATTTGGATGATAAGCAAGCATGGCCGTATAGCATACAATAAGTGTAATGTATATGTTTTCCTTATGTTGTTGAATTTATATTTTTATTTGTTCATATTATTTAGTTAATATTATTTCTCATCACATATAATACTTATTAATGTTTTGCATACCTATAAGATAACACTTTTTGAATTCAATATGCAGAACTTTCAGATGTATTTAACAATTAGGAAATTATTTGTGCTTACCTACTTAATTACTCGTATTGAATTCCGTGATTGATAGGTTTGCCTGGAAGAGATCGCTGTTAGCGATAAGGCCGCCTAATTTGTAGTTTCTATAAGATATTTAAATGTACCTTCCTTATTTAACCAATAAAGCGTATTTGATTTGATTGATTTGATTTGATTATATTGTAACTCAAAACCTACTTAAGAGTAATCCTCAAGTTTCTAGCTCGTTCTTCTCAGCGGAGTCAGCTTTGTGAATGAGCAGTAATTTAAATAATTTTAATATTAAGTTTTAAAATGTAACCTTTCAAATAGTTTTATCCTATGAAATAAATCTTTTTGACTATTGACTATACACAAGAACCCTTTTCACGACTATATAATGTTGTATTTTTCAAACAAAAAATTACTGCCGAGGATAGCGAGGAACATTCACAAATTTAAAATAAATTACAATCTAAATGAGGACCCTTTTTTGAAGTCGGATAAAACAAGAGCTAATAGCGCTGGGACTAATTTTCAATTTTTTGTTTAATTTCAAACATGTGATTTTGAAGTCAAATACAAATATAAAAGTCACTATTTTCGAAAAGCGCACTTTGGGAACATTATTGACGGTTTTAGGTAAAGAAACGGCGTCACTACTAGAAAGAGTACGTGATAGTACCACCGGCATCTTGAGGACCGTTGCGGAGAGATACGACTCTCCCATACTTATATTGCTTCGTTAATTTTTCAAGTTTTTTTGATTTTTAGTTGATTATTGACACTTTTTTCTCAGTGCACGTATGTATGTCTATCCTATCGAACCTGTTTTCCTTCACATTTGCAGGAAGAAATCTCTTTTTAGAGATAAGCTAGTGCCTTTTCTACATCCTGTATCTAGTATGTATTTGACTTTTATGTGCACTCGTGTGCAATAAATTATAAAATAAATAATAAATAAATATATTCTTCCTTCCTTCCCCATTTAAGATCAGTCGGATAAAAATTAAAAACTCATTTGTACATGAACCCGGACCTCCTAAATTGCGAGACCGTGTCTTAACCGCTGGGCCACTGATGCAGTTTTAGCTTTCATCAAAATCGGGCCCGAGAATCCTTCGACTACTTTTCGCTAATCCTCATAGTTTGAAACTTGAAAAATTCATTTTGTATGTACATATATTGGGTATTTACCTATGAAATTGGATTTTATTTTCGTCGTTAATCATTTGTATCAATTCCTGCGTTTTTCAAAGCTTATAAGCTTCAAGGTTTCACATGAAATATTTTTTTAATTTCTGGGCTAAATCACATAATAAAAAAAAATTGAACAGAGCTCTTTTCATGTGCTTCCCATAATCATTTATTAGATTCGCTGAAACTTTTATAAAGCGGTTACTTTTAGAAATTAACACTATCTATACTTAACTTAATGTTATCCGATAATACACACAAAGTTTAGCTAAATTTGGATTTGCCGTTCCCAAAAAAAAATCAAAAATGTTTGTATGGAGAAAACAGTCTCAATGAAATTCTTCATACAAAACGCCAATTTCATAGGTAAGGACCTAATATATAGCATGTTATAAAACTCGATACCCAATAGTCGGTATATACATTCCCGTATACGACAATTCAATAAAACATATTCCACTACACGCTCCTGTTTGTCATCCACAGCTCATGTTTAAAAGGTCACTTCCATTTTCCGCAGCACCCTATAACAAGGGTACACAATAAACAAACATAATATTTACGATGTTTATAGCATTATGAATATATTCATAAAGATACTTAGGTTACATGTGTGTGGACATTTTTTTTATGCACAACGGGTTGGTACTTGACCTCAATCACACCTGATGTTAAGTGAAGATGAGGTCGAAGGTGGAAGCGTACTCACCCGGAAACCCCAACACATTTGGGGGACTGGCTATCTTATCTCTGACAACCGGAACACAGCAACGCTATTAACATTGCTGCTTGGCGGCAGATTTAGATAAGATGGTGGTAGCTAGCCAGGCGGACATAAAATGCCCTACCACCAACGAAACCGAGTACTTCAACATGTACCCCGCTGGGGATCGAATCCGCGACCTCCGAATCGTAAACCCAATGTTGTTTACATTGAGCCACGGAGGAGGTATGGTGGGAAAGTGGAGGTAGGTAGAGTGGTGGTTGGTGGACCATGTTGTCTTTGCCCATGGATGTTGTAAAATACAGCTATAGCACCATGTAATAAAATAGACCAGACCGTGGTTGAGTTCAAAAAACTAACATTAGTCCAGTAAAGATTCGCAATTTTTGTGATGCAACTTCCTAAAATTTTAAAGTGCCTGATTTTTCAGGTCAAGTGAGGTCAAGTGCTAACCCGTTGTGCATTAAAAAAATATCACAGTAGAGGTTTATTGTGAACATATTACGTTCCTGTCACAATCTCAACTAAATCTCCTTTCAATAAAAATTTTAGCATTTTATAAAATACATGTACACATGTACATAACGCAAACGTGTTCGCATACCAGGCTATTCACAATGCAAAAATGAAATAAATCTGATGAAAAAAGTTGATTGCCCAAATTGTGAATGTTGTGGCAAGGTGGAAGATGTGCAACATGTGTGTCAGGAACAAGGGAGACATTAATCAGAAATCTAAAATTAAACCGGTTGGACATAGGAAATGTGCAGACTATTTTGTCCTCTCCGACATCTGAGGCAGCTAGGTTACTTTGTCAACTGGTCACTGAACTTTCTGACTAGTGACTTTCATTATCTTTGTTATTATATTTGTGTTATTTTCCTTGTGTTAACTAGCGAAGGGCACAATGGGATTGACATGTCCCATAGGACAAAAATCCCTAAATAAAATAAAGATTAAAATATAAAAACCAGTTTTAAAAGAGCAACCCTTCGAGATTCTTGACGACCTGTTTGGTGTAATGGTTAGAAACTCTGCTGCAATACCAAAAGGTCGCGGGTTCGAATCCTGCTAAGGGCATATGTTTTTATGATGAATACAGACATGTGTTCCCGAGTTATGGATGTTTTTCATTTATGTATGTATTTATTTACAAAAAAAAATGTAATTGTGTAGTTTATCAACCATCTGGTATCTATAATACAAGCCTAGTTACTTAGTGTGGAACTAGATGGCGTTGTGTGTATGTGCAAAGATATTTATTTATTATTTATTCTTGCTTGTTATGGGAAAGTTGCCTTTAGAAGAAGCAATAGCTTTAAAAATGTAAAAACTGAATTTTAAGTATACCCCGTGTACCTACCTACAAAATAAACATTTAGTTTAGTTTTACCCTACAGAATTCATGCGGTAACATGCGGGGCTTGTTCAGTCAACAACGCTTTTGTGCTAGACGTCGTTTGGATTACTTTAGTAACTTATTAGTAATCTGTGGTTTGGATTCGTAATAATATATTAGGCACTCCATCGATACGACAACATGTGCACCGTTAAAATGGAGAGATCTTTACAGTATTCCATACGAAATGTCAAGTCCAAATTTTTCGAAATGAATAAACGGATTCTAATGTAACTTTATACACATAAAGCAGGTGTATACATGTGCAAAATTCTTTGTGTACTTATGGTATAAAGTACGAAGTCGAATGTGTGCATTATATAATAGTTCAAGAAACCAGATTCATATATTTTCAGGAACAATCGCCTCCACTGAGAAAGTTATCTATGGTTGTATAATATGTATTAAGGATTAATCATCCTTTCTTTTTGTACAACAATTACAAATAGGTCATTTTATATTGTCTTAGTGATTTAGTTAGTTAATAGTGTATTTTATTCTTAAGTATTGAAACTGTTTATTTTTTATTTTATTATTTATCATTTATTGCACATATACAACATAATAGAAACGACACAACAGGTTCGACAAAAAAAAAAACCTGTAACTGTAAAAACTTTATGACAATTTGACATGACAGGTCATGCACCAGTCGGATATTTCACTTAACTTCCTGACAAGATTCTTCTTTACAATTAATATTTCATCTAATAGTAACTGCCTGCAATCTGTTGTCCGTATCTAAAATTCATGAGAGTTCACAGCATCGTCGCTTATAAGCCAATCGTCATTATTTTACTTTTGTTATACATATACAGGGCGTCCCAAAGTTATGGGACATGAAGGGGAAGTTAAATATCGTAGATAGTGAATTTTGCTCAAAGAAGACTTTATGTTATTTTTAAAAGTTAGTAATTCTGCATTCATAGATTTTCTAAAAATTATTTGCTTCGGCTGGGAATCGAACCGACTCAAATGTGAAAAAAAAACACCCTACTTTTATGATGCCAATCGAAAGAATAGCTAAAGAATAATAACTCTGCCTAAGTAACATAGTATTTTAAAAGAAAGGAACAACGTGAAATTAATCATTTTAATCAAATAAAAAACATACATGAAACTGCCGTAGTCAATTAAGTAGGTATTTTTTTGTAAATTAATTAATTAAATGCTCAAAATGTGATCCCTCTTGTCTTACGCAAATCGCCAATCTTTTAATGAGCCCGCTGCCTGTTGATTTTCTAATCATTTTATGGTGAACACTCGATGTGATATGGCACAATTTCCCTATTTTATGAAGTGGGTACTTATTTACGAATAATCAATGCTATCTTTGGAATGATAATATCGCTACTTTTCGAACGTCGTCGGCAATAAATAACTTTCTTGAAATTTGACTCAATCATTTTATGTTGTTCCTTTCTTTTAAAATACTATGTTACTTAGGCAGAGTTATTATTTTTTAGCTATTCTTTCGATTGGCATCATAAAAGTAGGGTGTTTTTTTTTTCACATTTAAGTCGGTTCGATTCCCAGCCGAAGCAAGTAATTTTTAGAAAATCTATGAATGCAGAATTACTAACTTTTAAAAATAACATAAAGTCTTCTTTGAGCAAAATTCACTATCTACAATATTTAAGGTACTTCCCCTTCATGTCCCATAACTTTGGGACGCCCTGTATAGTTGGACATCACAAGTTAGTACGGGACGCAAGGAACGTCTGAAGTTATGCAAATTAAGGATTCTTAGCAGAAGAAATAGCCTGAAGTTACGGTCGTCCGAAGCTATTATCGTTAGAGAGTAGACCCCCAGAAGGACTCTCGTATAATATATACCTACTCAATTTCTTGCACACTTCTAATTTCGCTCTGTGCTATCCTATGCACATCAGCTGTAAAGGTTATAGACGAGACCGATAGGTAATAACCTTATAGAGACTTCTTGGGATACACTGGGACACCCATAACTTCACCTTTAATCCACAAGTAGACAAGATTGCCGCATTCTGTCATCGACAAACGACCCATGAAACGTCAAAGTGTATATAGTAAATACGCAAGGAACGTCTGAAGTTATGCAAATTAAGGATTCTTAGCAGAAGAAATAGCCTGAAGTTACGGTCGTCCGAAGCTATTTTCGTTAGAGAGTAGACCGTCTGCTCCGGGCGTCAGCTTAACCCAGTTTCAGCCTAAGGCTGCTGATGATGAGCGTTTTCATACTAAATGACGTTTCCACGTCACGTTTACACAGGCTCTTAGGCCCTTATTAATATACCATTCTCAATACAAGTCTTGATGCTGTACCACCCGAGATGCGTCTTAAGAGGTTGACGCTATCTTAAGCTCCGTACTAATTTATAAACCAATCTTGAGATCTACTCAGCTGAGATCACTTCGCAAGGCGAATTATTATTATTATATTATTATATCTTTATTGCTCACCAAAATCTATCCAAAATGTACATTCAACTTACATACTAATACAAAGTAAATAAATATCAATTGTACTTAGAAGTTTTAGCAACATTTTAAATACAGGTAAGATCATGGTGGACTGATACCTGAACTAGGATAAATCCTGTGTCTCAAGTTATCAGTCCTCCACCACTAAGATGACGTAAACACAGGGTACCTTAAATTATTCATACTAAATAGTAACAATAGAAGAGGAACTTATCTAAGTAAGTAAAGTAGATGAATCTACGAAACATGTACACTTATGTATGTGCTACATGCGTGTGTTATACACATAACACACAGCAATACACACACATATATACACATACAATCCGTGTATGTGTTATATACACATACCTTATACTAGATATGACGGTATAGATACATATGTTTTACAGGTCAGGTAGCAACGGTTATGTAAATATAGTGTGGATGCCAGTCAGGTTATCCAACAAGCTCTATATCGTAGGACATTGGATAGGCCAGAATGCCACTAGAAGACACGAAGAAGGTAAAAGATGGTGTGTTGAGGTAGTACTGAATGAATGATAGTCTTGAGTTTCGTTTATTAATACGCGCACCTCTCAAGTGAGTACCCACTGCTTGAGTATGCACATGCTTTTCAAGTCTCAAATTAGGTTTATTAATCAACACGTTTACTTGCGACCGCTCACAATACTGTTCTCAATCTTGAAAATAGTTTATTAATACGGGCCTTTCCACTTCCCAAATTGAGGGGCAGTCGTAAAATAAGGAAAAACATTATAGAATCGAATTACCTCTCGGAAGCCGCATTGCGAATTGGATATTAATCTGACAAAGGGACTTCCACAATTTATTCGATCTCTGTTCAGCTAATTGGTTCGAGGTTGATTAAGGCTTACGAGGGAGAAGAATTAATTGGTTATAACTATACTTCGACAATAGTTGAAACGCCAAGATTGTCATAATTCGCAATTTTGTACATAACTGCAAATATTTAGATGAACATGGTGATTAATTTTAAAGCCTTTTATACAGGCTGTAAAAGAAAGTACTACAAATAAAATTTTAAACTGATTAAGTGGGTTTATTCCGTTCATTGGCGCCTTCATTGGATGAATTAAGACTTCTTTTAAATCTAACTAATATTATAAATGCGAAAATTTGGATGTTTGTCTGTTAATTTGTTTGTTGCACAATCACGGCGAAACGGATGAACGGATTTGAATGAAATTTGGTATATAGGTAGAAGAAACCCTGGATTGAAACATAGGATATATTTTAACCCAATAAAGTTAGTAGTTCCCGCGGGATAAACAAATTTCCGCGATAAAGTTATTACACGCAGGCGAAACCGCGGGCGGAAAGCTGGTGTCCGTACCGAATTAGAATACCCCGAAAAACGTTTGATGGAAAGCCGAGTGCATTGCGGAGTTCGTTATAATAAAAAAAATTAAAAACGTTCTTCGGTCTTGTAATTCGGTATACCATACGGACTCCCGGAAAGCTAGTACAGAATAAATCACAAAAATCGCTCTGACCCGCAATAGAAAAGCCTAAAAGTTATTTAAATGAATACAAAAATAGCTTTAATTACCGTATGTTCGAGAATTTCAAATTATTCATATAAACGACCACCTTTTTATAATCGTGAATTCAGGAAAATAAACAAACAAAATATTCTTTATTGTACAACAATAGGAATCATAAAAAGAAATAAGAAAAAGGGGATAACCCCATTCAAAGCTATTTAGGTATTATCTATAATTAGGCTTCTAGGTTTTTTTTTTTATATGAGAGGGCGGCAAACGAGCATGCGGGTCACCTGATGGAAAGCAATCACCGCCGCCCATGGATACCCGCAACACCAAAAGGGTCACAGATGCGTTGCCGGCCTTTGAGGAAGGTGTCCACCCCAGAATAAGTAGGGCAGCCTGAGCGATGAGGGATTCTCCAGCAGTGCTGGTACCCTCCTGGGGTACTAACTCTTTAAATACCGCTACCATTCTGGAGAGAGACTGGAAGGTGGGCCTCCGGCGCCCTCGCTCACCGGACGAAGCGCAGTGGCAAAATGCCACTACTCAGACGTCGGTCTTCTGCGAGAGGGTGGTACTTCCCCGGTCGAGCCGGCCCATTCATGCTGCAAGCTAATAGCTTACAGCGTGGCTCTACCACTACATGATGAAATGAGGTGATGAAAATCGGTGAAGCCGCTCTGGAAATCTATGGGGGAGGCCTTCGATCATCAATGGACGTCCTATGATGATAATGATGGTTATCTTACAGTCACGCTTCTACCTTCATATTAAAGATTTATATGCTCAGAATATCTTCACAATGCCTGCGAATATTGCTATATACAAATATACAAACAATTTCTTATACAAAGAGGTTTTATTCAGAAATCCCTATTCATAGCGGTTCAATGTTGAAATAAATCAATAACACCAAAGTTATTATTCATGTCGAGAATCGAACTCTTTTGTCCACACGACGGAAGAACTTGACTTTAAATAGTTGATTCATTATTGTTAAAACATGAATATGTAGGTTACCATCATCAGAATGTTAGCTTCAAGACGTAGGCCACTGCCATAAAATTCCAGCTGACCGGTATACTCCTTATACGAGGGAAGGCATATATTCCTGCAGTGGGATGTTTACGGGTTGATGATGATGATAATAAAATAATAATAATTAAAATATCCTTTGACATATACAGACAGCGCCATCTAGTTCCACACTAAGCAACTAGGCTTGTGTTGTCGATACCAAATGGTTGATACACTACACAAATACATTACATTACCAAAAACATTTACGTTACCTCATCTATTTGTCTCCTTACTGAGGTTTGCTGGAAGAGATCTCTTATAGAGATAAGCTCGCCTTTTGTATATTTTAATATTCTCCTGTTTTTTTGTTTTGTTTGACGTGTATGCTTATATACAATAAAGTGTTAAATAAATAAATAAACACATTTTTTTTGTAAATAAATACATATATAAATGAAAAACATCCACAACTCGGGTATACATGTCCGTATTCATCATACAAACATATGCCCCTAGCGGGATTCGAACCCGCGACTAGGTTCTAACCACTACACCAAACAGGTCGTCAAATGTCGTCAATGATATACACCGTGTAACGGTTAAGTGTAGTCATATTTTAAGGGCTTGTTCTACCCATCAATACGAACAACTTTTACTATGGGGGCAACTTCGAAATCGCGAAAAAAAAATCAGCTGTTCCATAGAAAATTTCAATAACCTCCCGATGCAATGTATGAAACAGCTGATTTTTTTTTCGCGATTTCGAAGTTGCCCCCATAGTAAAAGTTGTTCGTATTGATGGGTAGAACAAGCCCTTAAAATATGACTACACTTAACCGTTACACCCTGTATATATTTAAGCTGTCAATACCTCACCGCTCGAGTAACCTCACACCCAGCAATTTTGTAAATCACCCGACCTTAAACTACAACATCAATAATGCAAAACATTTAGATGGAGACACACGACACACCACAATATGTAATACGTACGTATATCATCATTGGAGACCATTACAAGGGAATGGGTTTTACCTACGCTTCTATCCCTTAACCAATCATATTTTTTTTTATTTTTTTTTTTTTATTTTTTTTTATTTATTTATTTAGGTTCACCAACGATTGTTTACGCTAATACATTTTCAGTACAAATTGCTTAACACTACTTAAACGTAACAATCAAAATATTAAAGGTTTTATTATTAGCAGATTTATACATACAGACATAACGTCACAACTTTTATCCCAAATGGGGTGGTCAGAGATATCCCACATATAAGCGTTTGGGTGTTCCAAAAAAATAATAAATAAATATATTTGCACATAGAGGCAGCGCCATCTTACTCCACATTAAGCAACAAGGCCTGTATTATAGATACAAGATGGTTGATAAACTACACTATAATTTTTTTTTTGTAAATAAACGGAAAAACATCCTTAACTCGGGAACACATGTCTGTATTCATCATACAAATATATGCCCCTAGCGGGATTCGAACCCGCTTCTTTTTGGTATATCAGTCAGAGTTTCTAATACACCCAACAGGTCGTCAATTATTAGAAGTTTAATACTCAACACCTTTCCTTTTCGATTAGTGAAGAAATCACTTTCCATCAGGTGAGATTGTAGTCAAACGCGATAGATAGATAGATAGATAGAAACATTTATTCACTGCACAGTACATACAACCAAAATAGAAGAACACAAACAATAAATCATATGTAATCAACAAATAAAATAAATAAATAAAAGCTTAATATACTGACGCACAACATACAAGATTTTCCCAGCGACGGGCTGTACCCACTGTGCACTGAAAGGGCTCTGACTCAGCATATGCTGCAGCAAAGATAGTGGTCCATACCACAGCGCTGGTTATTCTGCCAGTACCACTTACTGAAAAACGCACGCAAGGTTTTTGTAGCGAAACCAATACAATTATTATACCAATATAATTAATATAGGCAGTTTTAAAAATAAAAGTATTAATGTTTTTGTGGGGTTTTCCTTGTACACTGTGCACTCATGCCATTATGCATACTGTGGCAGAAGATATTATATTAATATATATACAGGGCGTCCCAAAGTTATGGGACATGAAGGGGAAGTACCTTAAATATCGTAGATAGTGAATTTTGCTCAAAGAAGACTTTATGTTATTTTTAAAAGTTAGTAATTCTGCATTCATAGATTTTCTAAAAATTACTTGCTTCGGCTGGGAATCGAACCGACTTAAATGTGAAAAAAAAAACACCCTACTTTTATGATGCCAATCGAAAGAATAGCTAAAAAATAATAACTCTGCCTAAGTAACATAGTATTTTAAAAGAAAGGAACAACATAAAATGATTGAGTCAAAGGCTCATTAAAAGATTGGCGATTTGCGTAAGACAAGAGGGATCACATTTTGAGCATTTAATTAATTAATTTACAAAAAAATACCTACTTAATTGACTACGGCAGTTTCATGTATGTTTTTTATTTGATTAAAATGATTAATTGCACGTTGTTCCTTTCTTTTAAAATACTATGTTACTTAGGCAGAGTTATTATTTTTTAGCTATTCTTTCGATTGGCATCATAAAAGTAGGGTGTTTTTTTTTTCACATTTGAGTCGGTTCGATTCCCAGCCGAAGCAAATAATTTTTAGAAAATCTATGAATGCAGAATTACTAACTTTTAAAAATAACTTAAAGTCTTCTTTGAGCAAAATTCACTATCTACGATATTTAAGGTACTTCCCCTTCATGTCCCATAACTTTGGGACGCCCTGTATATACAATAACACAACACACGACTACACAAAACACTAAGCGTGCGATATGAAAAAATGTGAACTGTGAATAAATGCCACCACATAATGTACCCAATTTGTAGCAGAGCAAAAAGTATAAATGGAGTGTGTGTTTACTTAAACAGTGTAAAAGGTAGTTCAGTAGGTCTGCTTTTGAGTGGCTAAGAGGTGTTGTCGATATCGTGTTTTGAAAGCGAAACCAGTTTTTAACAAAAAAAAAAAAAAAAAAAAATTGGAAGACCGCGTCCACCGACGTTCCGTTATTATATATTATAATAAATTCTACCACTGAATTTCATTACGTCGGATAATTAGAACTCTTGTGAGTAATTATTTAAAAAAAATCTATCAATAACGTAAGACAAATATCATGACTCAATATGCTATTTTTACCTGACAGCCCCAAAAAGTAGAATCATATTTTTCGAGTGTATTCAACCGCCTCCGCGGCTCAATGTAAACAACATTGGGTTTACGATTCGGAGGTCGCGGGTTCGATCCCTAGCGGGGTACATGTTTAAGTTGGTTTGGTTTAAATGACCGCCTGGCTAGCTACCACCATCTCATCTAAATCTGCCGACAAGCAGCAATGTTAATAGCATTGTTGTATTCCGGTTGTCAGAGATAAGATAGCCAGTCCCCCAAATGTGTTGGGGTTTCCGGGTCAGTACGCTTCAGTCTTCGAACTCATCTTCACTTAACATCAGGTGTGATTGAGGCCAAGTACCAACCCATTGTTCATAAAAAAAAGTATATGTATGTAGTTTTCTGTGTTACCTCCTGTAGACTAAACGACTCGACCGATTTTGAAGTAAGAGGTGTCCTTCAAATCGTCTTGATCACTAGAGTGTCGGATACATTAATATTATGGTAAATCCAACATAGCGCCCGCAAAATACAAAATATGCTGTCGGGTTTTTTGGTATTTATTATTTTTTTTTAAATGCCCTACCACCAACCAAACCGAGTATTTATACATGTACCCCGCTGGGGATCGAACCGGCGACCTCCGAATCGTAAACCCGATGTGATTTACATTGAGCCACGGAGGCGGTTAAAAATAAATACTTAAATAGTAATTAGAATATATTGATTAATTTTTAAGAAAATTGTTTTAGTAGATTTTAGCGTCTTCTTACAACGCAACGCAACGTTCACAGTGTGTAACTTTAATTTAAAATTGTAAGTTATATGGCTAAATTATATATAACTATACTATACCTAAAGCAAGCTATAGAATTGTTAGAAAACATTTTTATTCTATTACTTATGGGTACTCTATCTTTCTACAAAACATCAGGAACCTTAAGACTATAATCTTAATCTAAATATATAAAGGAAGAAGCTGACTGACTGACTGACTGACTGACTGACATATCAACGCACAGGCCAAACCGCTGGGTCTAGAGTTTCCAAATTTGGCACGTAGGTTGCTTACGAGGTCTAGGGGAGCACTAAGAAAGGATTTTTCAAAATTCACCCTTTAAGGGGGTGAAACAGGGGTGGGAAGTTTGTATGAAGAAACAGTATAACTTGGACATTTCGACTATTTTCGACTCGAAACTTCGCAAGAGTACTCCTAGAAACAAATAAGCTAATACGTGTTTTGAGATTTTTCGAAAAACAACCCCCTGCGTTGTGAAATGGGGGTTAAAACCGTAAAATCGATATTGGTGTCGTTATTTAGGTTTTATGGGATGTTGATTTTGAAAATGACATTTATTTTAAGTTAACCCTCTAGGGTTGAGATAGGGGTGGGGGTTGATACCAAAAAAGTCAATATTGGTGTCATTATTTAGGTTTTTTGGGACGTTGATTACGAATTGTTTGCCATTTGTTTTGAAGCTAACCCCTTGGGGTTAGAGAATGCGATAAGGGTGAGTTGAGATTTTTCGAAAAACAGCCCCCTGGGGTGTGAAATGGGGGTTGAAACCATAAAATCGATATTGGTGTCGTTATTTAGGTTTTTTGGGATGTTGATTATGAAAATGACATTTATTTTAAGCCAACCCTCTAGGGGTGAGATAGGGGTGGGGGATGATACCAAAAAAGTCTATATTGGTGTCGTTATTTAGGTTTTTTGGGACGTTGATTGCGAAAATGACATTTATTTTGAAGCTAACCCCTTACGGGTTGCGATAGTGGTAGGGGTTAAAATCACAAATTCAAATTGGTGTCGAAGTCGAAGAGTCAAAGTCTCAAATTCGAAGGCTCAAAGTCGAAGGCTAAAAGTCGAAGACTCAAAGTCGAAGACTCAAAGTCGAAAGCTCAAAGTCGAAGGCTCAAAGTCGAAGGCTTAAAATCGAAGGCTCAAAGACGAAGGCTCAAAGTCGAAGGCTCAAAGTCGAAGACTCAAAGTCGAAGACTCAAAGTCGAAAAGTAAAATTCATAGTCAAAGTCATGTCAAAGTCATAGTCAAAGTCATAGTCAAAGTCATGGTCAAAGTCATAGTCAAAGTCATAGTCAAAGTCATAGTCATAGGCAAAGTCATAGTCAAAGTCATAGTCAAAGTCATAGTCATAGTCAATGTCAAAGTCATAGTCAAAGTCATAGTCATAGTCAAAGTCAAAGTCGTAGTCAATGTCATAGTCGAAGTCATAGTCAAAGTCATAGTTAAAGTTTTAGTCAAAGTCATAGTCATAGTCAAAGGGGTGAATAGAATTTCCAAATTTGGCACGTAGGTTCCTTACGAGGTCTAGGGGAGCACTAAGAAAGGATTTTTCAAAATTCACCCTTTAAGGGGGTGAAACAGGAGTGGGAAGTTTGTATGAAGAAACAGTATAACTTGGACATTTCGACTATTTTCGACTCGAAACTTCGCAAGAGTACTCCTAGAAACAAATAAGCTAATACGTGTTTTGAGATTTTTCGAAAAACAACCCCCTGGGTTGTGAAATGGGGGTTAAAACCGTAAAATCGATATTGGTGTCGTTATTTAGGTTTTATGGGATGTTGATTATGAAAATGACATTTATTTTAAGCCAACCCTCTAGGGGTGAGATAGGGGTGGGGGTTAAAATCACAAATTCAAATTGGTGTCGAAGTCGAAGAGTCAAAGTCTCAAATTCGAAGGCTCAAAGTCGAAGGCTGAAAGTCGAAGGCTCAAAGTCGAAGGCTAA
Source organism: Oegoconia quadripuncta (assembly GCA_949316235.1). Taxonomy (NCBI): domain Eukaryota; kingdom Metazoa; phylum Arthropoda; class Insecta; order Lepidoptera; family Autostichidae; genus Oegoconia; species Oegoconia quadripuncta. Next base: position 41,883,318 of record OX438743.1, on the reverse strand, counting down.
AAGTCGAAGACTCAAAGTCGAAGACTCAAAGTCGAAAGCTCAAAGTCGAAGGCTCAAAGTCGCAGGCTTAAAATCGAAGGCTCAAAGACGAAGGCTCAAAGTCGAAGGCTCAAAGTCGAAGACTCAAAGTCGAAGACTCAAAGTCGAAGACTCAAAGTCGAAAAGTAAAATTCATAGTCAAAGTCATGTCAAAGTCATAGTCAAAGTCATAGTCATAGGCAAAGTCATAGTCAAAGTCATAGTCATAGTCAAAGTCAAAGTCGTAGTCAATGTCATAGTCGAAGTCATAGTCAAAGTCATAGTTAAAGTTTTAGTCAAAGTCATAGTCATAGTCAAAGGGGTGAATAGAATTTCCAAATTTGGCACGTAGGTTCCTTACGAGGTCTAGGGGAGCACTAAGAAAGGATTTTTCAAAATTCACCCTTTAAGGGGGTGAAACAGGAGTGGGAAGTTTGTATGAAGAAACAGTATAACTTGGACATTTCGACTATTTTCGACTCGAAACTTCGCAAGAGTACTCCTAGGAACAAATAAGCTAATACGTGTTTTGAGATTTTTCGAATTCAACCCCCTGGGTTGTGAAATGGGGGTTAAAACCATAAAATCGATATTGGTGTCGTTATTTAGGTTTTATGGGATGTTGATTATGAAAATGACATTTATTTTAAGTTAACCCTCTAGGGTTGAGATAGGGGTGGGGGTTGATACCAAAAAAGTCAATATTGGTGTCATTATTTAGGTTTTTTGGGACGTTGATTACGAAAATGCCATTTGTTTTGAAGCTAGCCCCTTGGGGTTAGAGAATGAGATAAGGGTGAGTTGAACACTTTGAACCCACCGGGTATGCCATATCACAGACTTTTACTACGTGTGGGTGCACCTGTTATGTTATTGAGTAATTTAAAGCCACCCAAACTTTGTAACGGTACTAGGTTGCAAGTCAAGGCTTTGCACCGGAACGTAGTAGAGGCCACTATTTTAACAGGACCTGCTCAGGGAGAAACAGTGTTTGTACCGCGTATTCCATTAATACCAAATGATCTTCCCTTTGAATTCAAAAGGCTTCAGTTTCCACTAAAGGTCTGTTTTGCCATGACAATAAATAAGTCGCAGGGGCAAACTCTCAAATTCGCCGGAGTAGACCTACGACAGGACTGTTTCTCTCACGGTCAGTTCTATGTGGCATGCTCCCGTGTAAGTTCACCTCAAAGTTTGGTTCTATTGCTACCACCTTCAAACATGGCAAAGAATTTATTTATAAGGAAGTACTTTAATAAATATAAACCAGAATTTTTCAGAAAGGTCTTTTAATGGATCCCTGTCTTAATTCATTTACCTGGCAAAACACCAACATGGTTCCACATACCTTATCTGCCCAGGGTCTTTTCCTGTTTGAGATAAACTCTACATGGTAATTTTTCTGCTGAATGTATTCCCGTGGGAAAGTAATAAAGTGTTGATTCATGTAGTCTACGCGGACGAAGTCGCGGGCAGCTGCTAGTAATATATATATATTTATAGTTGAACGACAAAAATTACGTATATTTACTGGGCTACAACGAGCATACGCCTAAACGCTACCTAATTAATCGTGTCAACTGCTGAGGTATGAGAGCGGGCGGGAGGGCTACCGGATTCTGATTAGACCAACCAAGGTTGTCATATGTCATTGGATAAAGGACTGCAGTGGGGTCCACATATCGATAAGTTAGCGAAGCGCCTCAGTTCTGTAGTTTTCGCGATTAAAAAAATACGTTATTTAACCGATGTGGATACCGCGAGGCTGGTCTATTTCAGTTATTTCCATAGTACACTGACCTACGGCATTCTGTTGTGGTGAAATGCCGCGGACATAAATTCAAAACCATCGTAAAACATACATTATTTACCAAAGGCTACTATAAAATTTCTGACTATCTGGATGATAAGCAAGAATGGACATAGACCGCTAGGCAATATTCAGTCTAATTATACAATACAATATAATTGTAACCCAGACTTATTTAAAGGAGCAACCCTTGAGTTTCTTGCTCGTTCTTCTCTGGGGAATCAGCTTTGTGAATGAGCAATAATGTCAAAATCTTTAATAATAAGATAAAAAAGTGACGTTACAAGTGATAATTTTTATCCTACGAAATAAATGATTTTTTTTGATTTTGATTTTGATTTGATTCACGTCTCCTTGACATAGTGCAATGAACTGATGAGACTATCCATCTGTTCTGCTATCCTGATGTGTTGATGCCCCTCGACTGTTATTACAAGTCTTGGCCTATACAACATTTACAGGAGAGCGGAATATGCCCAAAAAATGTCTCCCAGGTTCGTACCGCTTAGGGTTGCCAGATCACAAAAGGAGGGCTGAAGGATCTAAATGACTGTCTAATAAATAGCTGGACGGACATAATTAAACGTGCTTCCTTTCATAACTGAGAAAAATTGAAAGAATAAGAAAGAATGAAAAAGTATTTATTGCCAACAAATACAGAAAATTTCGTAGGTATATAATTTTGTGGCAAAGGGATTGGGCGTCAGCATTTGCTGCCAATATGTCGTATGGAAATTGATAGCGCTGGTTTTCAGCGCAACCCCTCTCTCACTTAGGTTTTGAAAATAAAACAACACAGTTAGGCGCTTTCCCATATACACTATATGTGTGAGGAAAAAAAAACAGGAAAAAATAAAAAAAACTGCTGTTACCTACTTGTGTGATGATAACAATTACAAAAAATATCTGAATTATAGTAACATAATAATAATGTTTATTCTTGAAAGCCTATTTACAAGTACAGTCTATTAAAAACAATTTACAATGTATGGAATATATAAGATACAGTAATATAAGGCCAAGAAATATACGAGGAAGTAATTGACGCTAAAATGTGTCTAAAGCTGTACTATACTCGTAACGTCAACTGTACATTAGTACAGTTGCTGATTGCCAAATGGGTGATACAAAACTTTGTTATCCATTAGAGAACATCACAATAATATGTGCTATGAATAAAGCCACTACTGACTACTTTGTGTATGTACGAGTATTATGATTTAAGTGCATATTGTGATTTGAGTGGTATATGTGGCTGCCCAGATAGGATAACATCTTGAGATCAGTTATCGTCATGCGGATATAATAAATAAATAATAATAAATATAATAAATAAATAATAAATATTTCGGACACTTACACCAAACATCTAGTCCCAAACTAAGCAAAGCTTGTGCTATGGATACTAGATAACGGATAAACATACATAAATATTTATATAAACATCCAAGACTCGGGAATAAATGTTCGTATTCATCATACAAACATTTACCCGTCGCGGGATTCGAACCCGCAACCGTTGGTTTCGCTGATAGGGTGACTATCCACTACACCAAACGGTCGTCAATAATAATAATACCTTTTCATTACATTTTTTTTAAATGAATTTGTTTTAGAATCAACGATTTTACTAGCTCTACACTAAGGCCCGTAATAATAAACCGTTCTCAAGATTGAGATGACATCAAGTTGGCGCTTGAGAATCTGTTGCATATTAAAATTATTTAGAAAAATTGCTCTTGAGCAATCCGACACTGAGTTATGGCCCATTTGTGACACTGCAGCACACACATACTTTTTATACCTATGCATTGTTTTTACTTTTATATATTCTGTTTTTATTGGCCATGTTTTGTAAAATGCTGTTTACATATTTTTTGCGTTCTTCCTTAGCAAAAGTGCCCACTTAGTACATACTTAGGTTAAGCTACCTTTATCTGGTTCTTATTACTGTACTGTAGTCTAAATTGTGTGTACTACTTTTGTATTAACTACTTATAAATATTATTTAATGTATGTGTGTGGCTGAAGAAACAAATAAACATTTATCTATCTATCTATAACAGTATCAAAGAAAATAGTATTGAGATTGAGATACGATCTCAATCTTATTAATACTGGCCTTGGTATGACTCTTTCTTTGATGCATATCGTCCGTTTCTTTGCACGGCCCACGCACTGCATTATCAACTTGCATTACAGACATATAGCGGAGGACATGCAGTAGGACGGGAACTAATTATAGAAAAGGTAGACATGTCCTCCTCTAGGATACCATCTGACAAACTTAGTCCCTCAAGTCCTTTCAAGAAAATGCTCTTCTAAATAGTCTTTTATCTTTCACATCCCATTCAAATACGAGGGCAGCCCATGAACGGGAGCCAGCTCAAGTTAATTGTATGTACATTGTTAAATCCCTTGAAAGGGTTTATTCATTTCGTGTTCGCATTAAGAAGATAATGGGATCAATGTTATAAGTAATTAAAACGAATGTCGGCCATTTTTCTGCTTTTTTTATCTTTCCTCTTAATGCTACATTGAAAATTTTGATGGGGAATTAACATGAGACTTGAAAAATTATTTACGGGCTGCAGTGAAATAGGTATTGGAAGGGATATGTATATGATAATCATTATCGTATCGGCTACAGGATGTCCACTGCTGAACATAGCTCTCTTCCATAGAATTCCAGAGTGACCAGTTGGAAGAAGCCTGCATCCAGTGATTTCCGCGCGACCTTTATCAGATCGTCTATCCACCTTGTGAGTGGACATCCGACTCTACGCTTACCAGTCCGTGGTTTCACACTTTGACCATTGACCATTGATCAAAATGTTTTTTTATGTGATGTACCTAACTACAAATTAACAAATTTTGGATTTTACCTTTATACTTGTGTAATGAGACTATAGACCTTGTATTTTGCTAAATTTCCGTAAACAACACTACAGGTTTTGATTTAATTGCGAGTGTCAAATTATTCAGCATTAATGGCTGTACTTTTTGATTGCATTGCTTAAGTCTAAACCCCCAGTATTAAGGTAAATTATAAACTGAATAAACAAAAGATACACAGAAAGAAAGAACAGGCAGAATTCAAATTTTGAATTTAAAATATTACGAGTTAATCGAAAAAGAAACAAACAAGGAGAATACTGAATAAAGAGAACCAACGAGGCACATGGCGCCTCATTACAGATCTTGACAGAGTAGAGTAGAGTTCTCTTTTAGGTTGGTAACAGAAAAAAAAAGAGAAAAAAATAACTGATTATAAAATGTTCTGCGGAGCGTCACAGTGAGACATAATATCATTTATTCCACTTAAACAATTAATTTAACACAATTACATAAATATGCGTTAAACAGTTATTTCAATAAGATACATTAAAGATGGCTCGTACTAATAAAAATAAAAATTCCGTCTGCCAGAACAGTATACTGTTGAATCTCAGTATGTAGGAGCTCTATATTTCGGAAGTGCACCTATATTTAATCTATAAAGATAATTGTGTTTGTATGTTGTAACAGATAAATTTAAATTTAGTTGCAATACATTTACAATAAATTAAAATTTCGAAAGTGTTCTCAACTACCTTTGCTTAAACATGAAAAGTTTCATTACAATCGGTTTATTTATTATTCAAAATTTTAAACTGATATTTCATATAAATGACATTTCAACGCAACGTTGCGTCGAGCTCCCGAAACGCGATAACATCGCCAATCGCCAATATTAAAGTACATTTCTGCTATGGGCCTAAAACATTGTGAGGGGAGGCACAGAATGCCACAGTCGCACGTCAAACGGCTCTTCGTGGAAAAAAATAACGTTAAATTTAAATACACAGAACATTTCAATGTTTTCAGAGGTCTGACTGAATTGTTGATGTAATTCTCTCATTAATAATGTAAATTCATCCCCAATTTACAAATGAAAGGACAAATTTGTGTGAATGTATGCAAAATGAAATGTTTTATGTAAACCTGTGTATGACATGTGACCAGAGGGCCTGGTGTGGTAGTGAGAATAATTGGTAACAAGTGATTATCGCCTTTGTATAGATTACTAAGGGACTCAATTAGTTTGGCAGACGCTTAGAATAAGTTCAGACTTGCCTATCCTTTTTTCACACGAACACACAAAGAGGACGGCATGACGTTTTAGTCCTGACACTTCGTTCAATCATAACCCCAAACAATATAAATAATTTTTAAACGACGAAAACAAACAAGCCACGGAGGCGCGTGGCTCGATGTAAACAACATTGGGTTTACGATTCGGAGGTCGCGGGTTCGATACCCAGCGGGGTACATGTTTAAGTACTCGGTATGGTTGGTGGTAGGGCATTTTAAATGTCCGCCTGGCTAGCTACCACCATCTTATCTAAATCTGCCGCCAAGCAGCAATGTTAATAGCATTGTCGTGTTCCGGTTGTCAGAGATAAGATAGCCAGTCCCCCAAATGTGTTGGGGTTTCCGGGTCAGTACGCTTCCATCTTCGGCCTCATCTTCACTTAACATCAGGTTTGATTGAGGTCAAGTACCAACCCGTTATGCATAAAAAAAAAACGTCTAAAACATAACGTGTAAATTTCATAATGTCAAAAATACAAAAGGTGTAAATTGTATAATGACTAGAATACAAAAGGTAACTGAGTGATTCGACGATTCATTCATAATACGAACAGCCAAAATGGAACTTCCTTCGGCGTCAGTCTTTCCTGAATCGTACAACCTTGGGATTTTCAAAAACAGGGTAGATAGGCATATAATTAAGATCGTGTGTATTATCTGCGGTCACATCATCTCTTTCCATTAGGTGAGATTGTGGTCAAATGCGTATCCAATTAATCATAAAAAATGTAAATTACAAAATATTTGAAATACAAAGGTACAAATATGTATAATGTATAGAATACGAAGGTATAAATACGCACGATGCATATTATACAAAGGTATTAAGTGCATAATTTCTAAAATACCAAAGGTGTTAAGTGCATAATAATTAGTGAAATACAAAAGGTGTAAATTGCATATTTTCTAAAATATTGAAGGTGTAAATAAATGATATTTACTGTTATTTTATTTTATTTTAAAGCTTTTAGCATGATGTGTTCACCTATAAAAGGTTGTACATTTAAATTTAATACCAGCTACATTCATTGTTAAATGGTCTATGTACTAGTGTAACAACTGTTGGTGATCCTAAATAAGGTGTAAATTGCCTGATATCCGAATATTGTCCATCTAAAATATAATTCGTCTAAATTGAATAATGTCATATACAAACTCCATTAACATTGGCAATTTTATATACACAATTGAAAATATGTCTTATTAGTAAAAATATGCAGTCAAAGAAACTCGCTTCCGTGAGGTATATTACCTAGTACGCTGGCGCTAATTGCCCCGCTGGTGAGCAAAGTAGGTCTCACATCTCCAGAGACGTGGACCAGTCTAATGGATAAATCCTTTACAAATTTTTAACTGACTCAAAAAGGAGCCTCCGTGGCTCAATGTAAACAACATTGGGTTTACGATTCGGAGTTCGCGGGTTCGATCCCCAGCGGGGTACTTGTTTAAGTACTCGGTTTGGTTGGTGGTAGGGTATTTTAAATGTCCGCCAGGCTAGCTACCACCATCTTATCTAAATCTGCCGCCAAGCAGCAATGTTAATAGCATTGTTGTGTCCCGGTTGTCAGAGATAAGATAGTCAGTCCCACAAATGTGTTGGGGTTTCCGGGTCAGTACGCTTCCACCTTCGACCTCATCTTCATTTAACATCCGGTGTGATTGAGATCAAGTACCAATCCGTTGTGCATAAAAAAAATGAGGGAGTATGGGCCATAGTCCACCACGCTGGTGCAATGCGGGTTGGGCACTTCACATATCTTAGAATTATTTCTCATGCATGCGGTTTCGTCACGATGTTTTCCTTTACCGTTTAAGAGCAGTCGTTAAATGCACATAAGTAATTAAATTTAAAAACTCATTCCACCCTCACAAATTGGGAGACCGCGTCTTAACCGCTGAGCCACCGACGCCATACGTAGGTAACATCAATATTGAGTCCCATGGCTTGGTACCGACGATATTTAACATTCGCACTCTCGACGGAGTTTAATTGTTTGGTCCACAAAGACACGACGGAATCAGTTGAGGAACTTTGATACATATGGAAACTCGAATTGTGTATTTGAACTTGGAAATTATCGTGATTCCGTTAAAGTCAGTATGTCGTGATCGCGCCCTCATTTGAAATACCGGATGATTTTTTTTATCGTAAAGAAAAAGATAGAGCATATTAGTTAAGTGAAATAGAAGTCATTGACATAGATAGTTTAATTTTTTTTTGTTCAAAACCATCATCGAACCGCTCACCGGACGGAGATTCTCTCCAAGTTTGATTAATGATGTAATTATGTGGAATATGCTTAAACGACCGTCAAATGACGATGAAAAGGACAATGGTTTAATTTTTATAGGAATGTATAGGGTCTAACAAAATTAACCCGACAAACTTTGGCAATTGCACGTATATGACAATAAAAAAATATATTCATTAAAAAAACTAGCCTTAAAAATTTTGTTTCCGAGTAAAAAAATTTAATTTAAGTGCAAATGAAAATATAAATTCAGACTTACTTCATTTCGATTGTAGCTTGTTTTATCAATGAGAAAAAACAGGCAACGTTCCACGCCAAAGGGGGTGGCGGGCGCAACCAATCACGGCAAATCGCGGCGGCGCCGGGGCAAGCGCCGGCGGCGAGCGGCGAGTGGTCGCCTTTCGGCGTGTTCAATGATACCGCGGCACGTGTTTGTGCGTTGTGACAAAGTACGTAGAGCGCGGAGCCGTTAATGTCCAACTCACAAAATTTACATTTCTAAATTTTATTTTTTGAATAAAATCTTTTTACTTCATTGTCTTATTTTTTTCGTAATAGGTACATCCTATACATACACTCTGCAACGTTTGCTGGGTAAATTTTTTAAGACCTTATATATGGAAGGATTTATTATAGGATAATAGGAAGTTATAAGTGTATCCTTACTGGATTATAAAGGTATTTTTTTTATTCACGTTTATCTAATCTGTAATAAGTGGTACAGCTGTAGATACGGATCTGTCCATGGACAAGCTTTATACGACACCCATGGGACGTGACGAGTTGGAAGTCTCCTTTTTCATTGCCCGGAGCCACGCGCCAAACTTTGCCGTGCAACAACTGTTAACGTATTACCTTTCATCAACACTTAGTTTTGGCTTCTTGTCAAAACATGTGAGGATTATGAGCACATGGAACAACAGAAGGTTCCACGCGAAAGTTTTAATAATAAAAGTTTTCATGTACAAGAACTAATTCCGTTTACAAGAGCATTTTGAGTTCAAAAGGTCTGCCGCTTTATGCGTTATAAATGGGAGATGTTCACCTGTCAGACTCACGAATCCAGTGTTGTCTGACAAATTAAGTTTTGCTTTGATGAAAATTATCTTCGCGAATTAACATTTATAATGTTATTTAATTTGCATACAACATACATGTCGCGGTTTCTATCCCAAATGGGATGGTCAAAGATATGCCAAACATTTAAGAGTTTAATCCTTGAAACGACATCGGTTCAACATTCGAAATATACAGAAATGCACATGTGACAGGAGTTGAGCCCATCGCCGTCTACAGAGGTTTTGTGGTGGAAAGTCCCTTAGTCGCGTTTTGGTTAGGTATTACTTAGTCAACTGTATACATTGTTACATGTCATCTAAATCTAAGAACAGCCCTGTCTTTACTTTAAATTAGTTATATATTTTATTTAAAAAAAAAGGACAACAATGATCCTGTGGGTTTCTTGCGCCGCTTCTTTTCCCACAGATGATTTGCCTTTCCTAAGCGGTAGTTGGTTGGACATGCCGACTGACAGATAAATGCAATAAACCTTTTTTATTTCCAGTAGATTTAATTTTTTTTTATGATTAACTGGATACGCATTTGACCACAATCTCACCTGATGGCAAGTGACGATGTTGACGAAATTGACAATCAACAAATGATATCGTGTATCTTACGTTGAAATAAGTGCTTGAAGTTTGAAGTTTTTCTTGTATGTGATCGTGTCACTTTGTTGGCTGTTGCTCTACTGAGAGGATGAAAGAAGGGTACGGTTTATTTAATTTCTGTCCCTGCCCTCCTGGCAATTTACACGATGCAGCAGGATGGAGCTCTGACGCTGACAGAAGTCATTGGTAACTGACGAGAACGAACAGGTTGAGTGGGAACACTTTATACACTCGTATGTCAGGAACGAATAACGAATGCGCTTACTTTAAACGACGTAACCGCAAATAATGAAATGGCTAGAAAATAATAGTGAGTGGGCGGAATATTATTTCCTCGTACTTGATTTTGATAATGTTTGTAATGTTTTAAATTAGCAAAAAATTATACACAAATCCATTTCTATTTCCGAGTTCGAAGTGAATGTTCGTAAAAACAGAGTCAAGTTTCCTAAAAAATTCTATCTAGAAAATTTGCTTCAATTATGTTTCCCTCTTATAAGAAAGTAGAATATATAATCAAAATTCATATTTAAAAAAAATAAGTCTGTAGCCCATCTGCAAATTGTCACACGGAGATAAAATAGATCTGGCCCCTATTTCACCAAGTTGATAATTGTCAGCGACATATGTCGGCTGACATTTCGACATATATGTCGCTGACAATTGTCAACGGACAGGTGACAAATGACAATTTTGTAAATTATTTCGTATAGAAAAGCTTATAAACATGACAGGCATTTTGTGACAATTGTCCTTATCTCAATCAAATGACAATTATGTTGTTTTTTGAACTCGACATATTTGTACATTTGTCGGTAATTGTTGACATGAGATCGAGGCTGTGTCAGGCTAGCGTGACAATTGTAGTGTTTTCGTTGTTAATTACAAAATGGCTCTCCGTGAAAGCAGCTGTAGTGACAGTGATAGTGATTTAGATGAGTTCGCAAATAGGAGAATATATAGAGAACGAATAAATTTCTCCTGAAATATAATTACAAATAATATATTTTATTTTATTATATTTATTTGATAATTTTCTCCTTTGTCATATTTTTTTGACAATTGTCGCACCTGTCAACTTGGTGAAATAGTTAGTTTAATCTTGTAGGCCCTTAATATGAAATATAAAGTAAGTTAATCTCTGTACTGTGCAGGCAGGTTGACGCTAGCCAATTTTCCCAAGCTCTACCGGGACGGCCCATTAATTTACTTATTCCTACCTAATTAAATATGTTAATCGCTATCCCAACCACCCAAGAGACAACGTTTCTTTATTTGAAATTAAAATAACATAAATCAGCAACGAAATGTTAATCAAGAGTGTCCCAAATTTATGTCAATAATCTTTTTCAATTTCCTGTTGGTATAATTTCATTAAGGGACGGAACCCTGCCGGCCTCAAGGAACTTATCACGTCGCCGAGGCATTTCTGTTAAATTGGAAGTTTAATTAATTCGCCCCCAAAATGTATCGGCGATCGCTAATTTTGACAGGAATGATTAAAAACTAAACATTCGTCTACGATAAAAAAAAACTTTATATATTGTGCCAAAGCAACAAAAACAATTGTGTGTTCTTTCAGACTACATAACTCCCTAACTACTCTGTTCCTGATTCTATCTTTAAAAGTCACTTCACTCACACTTCTCAAAAATGATTTATTTATGTATTTGTATAGGTTATTTATATAAATAAATATCCTTAGACATACACACCATAGCCATCTAGTTCCACAGTAAGCAACTATACTACATAAATACATTTTTTTTTGTAAATAAATGCTTATTATTTTTTTTGCTTTGACGACCTGTTTGGTGTAATGGTTAGCAACTCTGACCACTATACCAAAAGGTTGCGGGTTCGAATCCCGCTAGGGGCATATGTTTGTGTGATGAATACGGACATGTGCACCCGAGTTATGGATGTTTTCATTTATAATAAGTATTTATTTACAAAAAAAAATGTATTTATGTATTATATCAACCATCTGGTATCCACAACACAAGCATATAGTTGCTTACTGTGGAACTAGATGGCGCTGTGTGTATGTCTAAGGATATTTATTTATTATTTTTTAATTAATTTATTTATTATTAATGAAAACATCCATAATTCGGGTACACATGTCCGCATTCATCACACAAACATATGCCTAGCGGGATTCGAACCCGCAACCTTTTGGTATAGTGGTCAGAATTGCTAACCACTACACCAAATAGGTCACCGACCTATATATATCTTAATATCTTAATATCTTTATTGTACACAAAATCGTTACAGAAATATGCATTGTATATAAAATGTACAAAGGCGAGCTTAAATATTTAGTTATTTGTTTATAATATATAAAATATTTTATTATTAAATGTATTTCTTTCATAAATGTCTATTATTAACTGCGTATATAATTTTATGGTTCCGCATTTTATTTGTCCCCCCTCCCGTGTAACTTTTCAAACCCCCATCAGGGTTGCTTGGAAGAGATCTCTTTAGGTTTATACCTATTGAGCTTATGCCCACTTTTGTATGTATTTTCTGACTGTAATCTGTTTATATTTTTTTGTGCAATAAAGAACGATCTCATTCCCACTTGATTAAGTCTACTTTCATTCTTCTTCTGTCATCAACCAGCCAGACGAGGTTTTTTGGATACAAACCGCTCATAATCGCGGATATGCGGTATTTAGCGAATGTTTTAAAGTAACTTAGCATAACAGATTACAAACTCAGTAAGCCACAAAGTAAGTTCGCTATAAACTTCATGTTGAAGTTGTTTGGACACTGATTAACAAAGTTTCACTGTCCGATGCTACGCACCGAGTTAGCGCGACACTACTCGGAAGTCTGGTGGCTCTTCTGAAGCATTTCCATTGCCACAGCATCTATATGCCATCATGGCATTTAATTAAGAAAGCATAAAATATCAGACTATTTATTTAAAAACAGTAACAAATAAAGAGATGGAATTGCTGACACGCACGCTGCACACAGCGCCATCTAGTTCCACATTAAGCAACTAGGCTTGTATTATAGATACCAGATGGTTGATAAACTACACAAGTACATACTGCGCAAAGAGCTGGAACCGCGGCTGAACAAGCTCAATGTAACAAGCGCCGTAAATATGCGTCAATCTCTATAAACCACGAGTTTGCGGCGCTTGCAGTGGAGACTTTGGGCCCGTGGTCTTCTGACATGAAACATTTTGTAAAGGATTTATCCATTAGACTGGTCCACGCCTCTGGAGATGTGAGAGCTGGTGCCTACTTTGCTCAACAGCTGAGCTTATGCATTCAGCGGGGCAATAGCGCTAGCGTACTATGTACTATGCCTCACGGAAGCGAGTTGGACGGCGTATTTTTTCTATAAGATATAGGTATTTTTAATTATGCTTTTAAATAACCAGTACATATTTATTTTGTAAATAAATACATATATAAATGAAAAACATCCATAACTCGGGAACACATGTCTGTATTCATCATACAAACATATGCCCCTAGCATGATTCGAACCCGCGACCTTTTGGTATAGCAGCAGAAACAGGTAGTCAGATAGTCAGTCAGCCAGTCAGTCAGGTAGTCAAAAAAGAACATGTACTGTTCTGCGAGCAAGTTTATTGAAGGTATCTCTAGCACTTAAAATAACTTCAAAGTCTTTACTAGCCTATAACTATGTCTCCGATACAGGAAGGGCGGGGACTCCTACCACAAGTAAATTCTATTACTTAAAAGGAAATAGCTGAAATTTTATGTATTAGGCTTAAGCTGATGAAATAAATTTTAGTATTTTTTGATTTTTTTTTATAATGAAACGTTATTAATTATTCGGTGCTATTTAAAATCGGTCAACCTGTTCGGGCTATAGAAGGCAACATAGAAATCTACCTACAATACACCCAAAAACATTACCCTCCTTCCTGGGGTAGTTCAGTAAAATATCCGAAAATCTAATTTAATGGTATGTTTTTTCTTTTTATACACAACGGGTTGATACTTGACCTCAATCACACCTGATGTTAAGTGAAGATTAGGTCGAAGGTGGAAGCGTACTGACCCGGAAACCCCAACACGTTTGGGGGACTGGCTATCTTATCTCCGACAACCGGAACACAACAATGCTATTAACGTTGCTGCTTGGCGGCAGATTTAGATAAGATGGTGGTAGCTAGCCAGGCGGACATTTAAAATGCCCTACCACCAACCAAACCGAGTACTTAAATATGTACCCCGCTGGGGATCGAACCCGCGACCTCCGAATCGTAAACCCAATTTGTTTACATTGAGCCACGGAGGCGGTATGTGGAGTTATGAAGCAACAAACATTTAAAAGGAAAGGTATTTCGAAAAAAAAAAAACAATTATCAAAAATTTTAGAACCTGTCAAATATGAGAAATGAATTATGGTCCATATGGGGCTTTTTGGCGGGAACTCGGCGAGTGAAGTAGCATTTTTCTTTATAGTTCTTATAATTTGTGCATTCTGACTTTTGAAGCTTAATAATGGCAGACTATTGTGCAGCAAACGTTAGTGATGGTGTACAAGTGAAGGGAAGTGTAAATTAAAGTGCGTAACAGAGCTTTCGGGTTCCCACAAGAAGCCGCCAAAATCTTTTGTAAAGCATTCTGCCACTTTACTGAAGAATGACTTGACCGTGACTAGACTCTGTATACGCCAAGTATACGACGAATGACTTGTTTTGACTGAGACTGACTTACAAAATGAAGAAATAAGATAAATAAGACATGGCTGTTATGGGCTAGATCCCTTTGCCTTCTCCTAGAGGAGAAAATAAAACTAAAAAAAAAAAAATGGTCCATATGGGTGTGTGCTTCCAGTTAACTGAAGATATTTGTTCATACTCATGGTAACGGTTGGGTGATGAACTATTTTTTGATTCGGGAACACAGTAATGGATGGAAAACAAAGAGATGCCACAATTGATCGCGAAGCCTTGCTTATACGAGTACATAGGTGATCGACAAGCCGAATGTATCTTATTACATAAATACATCTCGTAGTTAAATGACTTATGATGGAGTGAACGAGATGTGTCAAAGACGTCGTCATTACCGGTAAAAGCTTCTAAAGTTACAAGAAACCTGATCGTTTCCAAATGTACTGTGCTGAGGAAGGTGAGATGGTTTGAGACAATGGACACATTGATATGGCATTTCCATTAGTGTCAATATGTTGGTATCTTTGGTATACATCGAAGCTTTCGGATTCCCACAAGAAGCCTAAATGTTTCGAAAACAAATCTCACTTTATTGAAGAATGACATGACCGTGACTAGACTCTGTATACGCCAAGTGACGAATGACTTCTTTTGACTGAGACTGAATTCACTAATCTGCAGAAATTAGAGAAATAAGACATTCATTTGCCTTCTCCGAGACTAGTGAAAAGTCATCACAAAAAGTCACAAATGTAAAAAGTCACAAATGTAAAAAGTCACAAATGTAAAAACCAGTAAAGTGTAATAGAATATATACTCCATCTATTTGGTGTAATGGTTAGCAACTCTGATCACTATACCAAAAGGTTGCGGGTTCGAATCCCGCTAGGGGCATATGTTTGTGTGATGAATACGGACATGTGTACCCGAGTTATGGATGTTTTCATTTATAAAAAGTATTTATTTACAAAAAAAAAAACAAATATATAATATGTAGTATATCAACCATCTGGTATCCACAACACAAGCCTATATAGTTGCTTACTGTGGAACTAGATGGCGATGTGTGTATGTCTAAGGATATTTATTATTATTATTTATTATTATTATTATTCACTTAATAAATATGAATGTAAAAAAGCTGTAATAACTTGGCTTTTATTACTCAACTACGATTATACGGAAAATTTATTGCAAAATATCCAAAATATTATCTCAAAGGCCGGCAACGCATCTGTGACCCTTTTGGTGTTGCGGGTGTCCATGGGCGGCGGTGATTGCTTTCCATCAGGTGACCCGCATGCTCGTTTGCCGCCCTCTCATTGTTGAGGAGCAAAATGGTTAGCCATGTGTTTTGATGGAGAAATTCCTTATATCTGAGAATTGTAAATTTAATAAATATTTATGTAGGTAGATGTGTAAAAACAGTTTTACAATGGATAGCAGCAATATGGAACCGATCGCAAGTTGCCCTTTTAGCCGCCAGAGGCGCCCTTTTAATAAAAATGATAAATAGTGGGTACCTGCATTTAATTCGCCGCGGGTTCTGATTGGTTAAAATTAATTAATTCCGGTATTGTCATTGGTTGACCGATCAGAGCCCGACGGATTTTTTGGGATATAAGCATGGTGCCCACGGACATAGAAGTAGTACAGAGCACAACGTCAAACAATGCGGTCGGTTCAGCAGTAATAGTGAAAAGTTAGTGTATGTGATGTGAACAACTGTGAAGAACACGAAATTATAAGAAGCATTCTCAACAATCTCCAGTTTTTGTGTTTGTGATTTCCCTACGCTCACTCCCCGTGTGATACTCCCTCGGCACGGCTAAAACCTTACCAGAGCGACCCCAGTGTGGCGCTCTATGTAATATCGTCTACAAATTGGTCCTTTGAGCCCGATAGGTAATAGTCGTGCGTGAGGTCGAGTGAGCGTAGATGAGAAGATAATGTCGCGTCGAGTTGAAGATTGTGAGAAAAGGACAATGGGGCTGCGAGAAGAGTGTGCCCGCGACGGTGGCGCCGCCGGTGCGCGTGAAGATCGGCTCACCGTCGACGGATTTAGTGCCCCGTTTCCTCCGTGTGTTGGAAGCTTCAACAGCGTTTCGTGTTCGACGTCGGACTGTGTACTAGAAGATCGACGGGTCTTCCAGTGTGGAGCGTGTAGTACGCAGTCTGAACCCGCCTTCGTCGAAGTGTCAAAGATGACAAGAAGGCAACGGTTGGAGTTAGTGGCGCGTCAGAAAGAAGCCGAGTATGAAGCCATGGTGAAATGGGCTCGTGTACAAGAGGCAGCGATAGAGAGAAAGCTAGCCGAGAAAAAGGCTGCCATCATAGCCAAGTTTATGGCCTCCGAGAATGAAGAGGCAGAAGTGTGTTCGCAGTTGGAAGACAGGGCCTTGTGTCGTCGTGTGGAGGAGCGCCTTACAACCGCCCCCCCAAGCCCCTCTTCCCCTCGTTCGTCTGCTGCGATAACACCAAACATCAAGATGTTACCTACACAGACGTCGTGTAGTGATATGGTTACCGCCTCGTCGTCGTTACCGTTTGCGGTGAAACCATCTCGTGAGCAATCGGACATTCGTAACAGTGACTTTGTTTGTGTGTTGTGCAACGGCAATCACGATTTGTCCTCATGTGTTGAGTTCGAAGCGTTTGATGTGGACTCTCGTTGGGACTTTGTCGAAGAAAATAGACTGTGCTACAAGTGTTTTCAGCAAGGACACTCGTCGGAATTTTGTTGTGCGCGTAATTGTGAATCTTGTAGCGCCCCACATCACGTGTTACTACATTACATCGATTTAAAACCTACAGTGGACTCGAACATTTTTGAATATTATAATGAGTGCAGTGACCTTGCTCCTTTAGTAAAGGATGCCCCGGAAGTGAAAGTGACTTTGCAAGAGCGGTGCGATGTAGACAATGATTCATCCGGGATTCTCCCAAGTCTACCAAATGTTAACGGGACTTTGTTATGTCACAGTAAGAACAGTGAACTAGAATTGTTAGTGAATTGTGCGCGTTCACCCCGAACATTGGACTGCAGTGACACGTTATTGGACTGCAGTGTCTTGAATCACAGTGAGAGCATAGATTCGAAACCCGCACTGTTCCCGTGTCAGGATAATCCACAGCTCGAAGTTGACCGGGAAATACGAGAGGGTAAGTCCAGCCTACCTATCGCTTCTCTCACTGACTCAGATTGTTGTGCCCAGGGTCCTATTGTAGATAGTTCTTTTGTTTGTGTCCATGTTCCCAATTGTCTTGGCCCTTGTGTTGTGTGTGAGCCGACTATTGTCAATATTGTGTCCGAACTGGCCGACCAGAATGTTGGCCTGTGTGACCGCCGTATAGAGAGCGGTCAGGAGGTTAGCCAGCTCAGGAGACGGAACACATCTGTGCCGTGTGTTAGTCGAGCTCACAATTTTCTTAAGTCCTTGTTATCAGTCCCGGAATTGAACCCGCTCACTCGCGAGTGGGAGACAACCTTTGCTCCCACGTCGCGACTTGAGCCCTGCCCGTTAATGCCGTCTGTAATTAAAATTAGTTTTGATCGCGATAAGATGTTAGGTTTATGGTTTTCTAATTTGTCGACAGACGTCTCCTTGTGCACTTTGCTGCCTTATTTTGTGTCGGGTGAGTTCGACGTTCTCACCGGCAGCCTAGATTGTGTATTTTATAATAGCGCTAAGCGCGTGAGCACCCATGTGTGGGGGCGGTTATAAAACTGTTTCTTGCTGCGTATGTCTGAGCCCGCTGTACCTGCGTACCTACAGCTAGGACGTAAGGACATGCGGCTCGTGTAAATAATTGTATAATTTGAATTAGTTGTTGAGATAATTCTCCTTGTTGTTTTGCCACTATTATTTTTGTTATGCAAAGTCTGTGACCTTTGCTAATGTGGCCCTGTTGTTTTGTTGTTTCGTTCCATGAAGGAACAGTAGCTAAAACGGTGAGTGAGTACCCCTGTCTTGCATTTCGGTACCACTACGTTTAAGTGCCCGTTGTGCTTTGTTTACCTACATAGGTTTATGTGTAGGCCATGTAAATATGTCAATTTGAGACTTTCGACGTCTCCCTGTGTTTGCCGCCCGTAGAAGTGTTTTGGACAAAGTTTGCCCAGCGGCCTTGTTTCCTTGTGTTACGTCGCCCGTAGGAGTGTGTTGGGTATGGCTAGTGCCTACCCAAGCGACTTTGTAACTAATTGTGTTTGCCGCCCGTAGAAGTGTTTTGGGAAAAGTTTGCCCAAGCGGCCTTGTTTCCGTATGTCATGTTGCCCGTAGGTGTGAGTTGGGCAAAGTTGATATTCTTTGCCCAAGCAACCCCTGTCCATATGTTACGTCGCCCGTAGGAGTGTTTTGGTTGAGGCTAGGCCTATCCAAGCGACCTTGTAGCAAATAGGTATTGCTGACCATAATTACAATGTTTTGTAGATCGTCCATATGTATACAGATTTGAGTATTGTCTGCCCAAGTGGCCCCGTGGTGAATGTTCTACCGTTCGTGGAAGTTTGCCTGCCCAACGGCCTTGTGTTTATTTTGTCGTGTTATCGGCCACCAGTGGAAGTGTTTTGGATGTGTGCAGTGCTGCCCGTCCAATGGCCCAGTAGATTATGTTTTGTCGCCATGTATGCTTTCCCGGTTTAAGTAAAGTTGTTTTTGCCCATCAAGCGGCCTCGTGATTATTTTTTGTTAATGTTTTGCCTGTAGCATACATTACTATGTGGAGACCCACGTATCAAGGGCGGTTTGTCAACCCCCTCAGTTATTTGGTCTCATCAGACTTGTGAGTTAGCCGTAACTCTTGTAAATATATGAATGTAGTAGGAATAAGTAGATTTGTAAGCTCATGTTTTATATATAGTGTGTAGATATGTTAGTTACTTATTGTACATTTGTCTGAGGTGTCGACGGAGACCTCCTCGTTTGTATTGCTGCCTGGAGAAGTGTGTTGGGCAAAGCTGATGAGCTCTGTCCGAGCAGCCTTGTTTCGCCGAGTCGAACGGCCTCGTTTGTCGTATGTTTGTACCTGGGGGTGGCGCAGAATGCGCATCCCAATTTTAGTATTTGTCAAAGTGTTTAATAAAAGTGAGAGTAGCGATTGGCGCTGGCAATCCTCCGCCGGTGACTCAGTTGACAGAGCTGCAGGAATATACTGCCTATGGGAAAGAAGTGTTGTGTTTTGCATTTGTCCTCTACCTCTGATCCACAGCCTGTAGTCACTGCCAGCACCATCGCCTATTAAGCTCGCGGCAATACATTGCCTAGCGATGCTAACCTATGCATCCTGAATACACGCACCCTGTGTGCGCGCCCTGATTGCGCGCCTGAATACGCGCCCTGTATACGCGTCTGTCTGCGCGCCTCGTATGTCTGCGTGCCTGTATACAAGCGCCCTGTATGCGCGCCTGTCTGCGTGCTCTAAATACGCGCCCCGAACGTGCGCCCTGTCTGCGCGCCCTGATTGCGCGCCTGTCTGCGCGCCTTGAACACGCGCCCTGAATACTTACACGCTCTGTATGCGCGCCTGTCTGCGCGCCTTGTCTGTGCGCCCTGATAGCGCGTCTGTCTGCGCGCGCTGAATACGCGCCCTGTGCGCCTTGATTGCGCGCCTGTCTGCGCGCCCTGTATTGCGCACCCTGCAAGAGCGCCTGTCTGCGCGCCCCGAACATGCGCCCTGATTACGTGCCCCGTATGCGCGCCCCGTGTGCCCTGATTGCGCGCCCTACATCGCCTGCGCGCCTCGCCTGCGCGCCCCGTATGTGCCCTACCTGTGCACTTCCTCCTGTGTGCTCAGCTACGGCCACCTAACCGTGGTGGATGTACTTCGTGCCACCGCGCCCGTCTACGTGCCGCCATTGCACCCTAAATGGCATGGCCTTGTGCGCTACAGTGCGCAACGAGACTGCCTCAATGTCGATACGACAGTCTCAGAACATGACGTGCTCTGAAATCGAGTACCCCAGCGCTAATTATGCCTGCCGGGTTCTGCCGTCACCAGACGTCAATCATAGAGGGTTGACCCTGCGAGCGCTTCATAATATGCACTCCTCGTACCTGTTGTCGTACTTCGTTGTCATCGAGTCGACGCTGCGACCGGACGAGAATGCAACCAAGCATTGTCTGGCCTTATCGATGCGCCTGCCTTCGCGTCAGCGTCGAACGAAGTTAGAGTGATGGACTAAGTTGAGATGTGAAGTGCGTTTCGCTTTATGGCAATAATAAGCGTGTAGTGAAAGTGAAGAAAAAATGTGGAAGCGAACTTTTACGGACTGTTATAGCCTATAGTATAGCGTAATTTTAGATCGTTATATTTCGTGTGACGCTGCGACGTCATGATACGTTGACCATTGTGCTCCTTCATGGTTTAGTAGTAATCGGATGGAATGAAATCCACATCCTCATACTAGGGGGTGGAATGTTGAGGAGCAAAATGGTTAGCCATGTGTTTTGATGGAGAAATTCCTTATATCTGAGAATTGTAAATTTAATAAATATTTATGTAGGTAGATGTGTAAAAACAGTTTTACAATGGATAGCAGCAATATGGAACCGATCGCAAGTTGCCCTTTTAGCCGCCAGAGGCGCCCTTTTAATAAAAATGATAAATAGTGGGTACCTGCATTTAATTCGCCGCGGGTTCTGATTGGTTAAAATTAATTAATTCCGGTATTGTCATTGGTTGACCGATCAGAGCCCGACGGATTTTTTGGGATATAAGCATGGTGCCCACGGACATAGAAGTAGTACAGAGCACAACGTCAAACAATGCGGTCGGTTCAGCAGTAATAGTGAAAAGTTAGTGTATGTGATGTGAACAACTGTGAAGAACACGAAATTATAAGAAGCATTCTCAACAATCTCCAGTTTTTGTGTTTGTGATTTCCCTACGCTCACTCCCCGTGTGATACTCCCTCGGCACGGCTAAAACCTTACCAGAGCGACCCCAGTGTGGCGCTCTATGTAATATCGTCTACACTCATATAAAAAAAAAAAAACTATGGCCCATACTCCCTCATTATACGAGGGAAGGCCTATATCCCTGCAGTGGGATGTTTAGGCGCAGATGATGAGGATGCAATAATTCAATAGTAAGAGACGTTATTCACAATTGTCTGAGGGATTTCCATTCTGTCCAATCGCATTCTTCCGCGTATTGTTTTTTCTCTTTATTATATACTCACTCATCTATAATTAGAAGTCAGATTTCGTTCAATGTTTTTCCAATAAAGTGTCAAGTGACAGCCCTAATATACGTAAGCGGCGGAATAGGGGAGTGGGGAAAGATATTTAATTTGGTATTCACAAAGGAATTTGGCTTGTATGAGATGACGTTACTTATTATTCTTTAAGGTTAATGCCCTTTACGTTTAATGTTATATTAATGACATGGTTTTACAGAATATAATCACCCAATATACTTTTAAAGTGTTATACAGGTTGTAAATGTAAGTACTTTTAAGGCTTAAACCACAAATAGTGTGTAAATAACTAATTTTTAAACGACTTCAAAAAGGAGGAGCTTCTGTGTTCGGGGCGTTTTTTTTTTTTATGTATGTACACCGATATCTCCGAGATTTGGTGGTTGATTCACATGGTTCTTTTTGTAAATGAAAGGGGATACCGTCGAGTTGGTCCCATTGTAATTTCAGCGCAATCGGTCCAGTAGTTTTTGTGTAATCATGGTAAAACATCAGAATGGCATTACATATTTAGACGATTTTGTAGTTTTTACACAGGGTAACTAAGTAGATACAGTTTGAGTTTGTATGGAAAAAGTGTAGAGAAGGTCGGTATGATTATCAGCAATAAATATGATAAATCGAAGATCATCAGGTCGAGCTGGTACACCCCAAGTGCCCACCTAACCTGTAGGAGCGAGAAGGTTCGCCATCGCACAAAAATTATCAGGGAGATTAGCTACCACGGATAAATACTAATAACTTTTTTTAACCGACTTCAAAAAAGGAGGAGGTTCTGTATTCTTTATGTATGTACATCGATTAGTCCGAGATTTTGAAGCCGATTTACGTCGGTGTGATTATCAACAATAAATATGATAAATCGAAGATCATCAGGTCGAGCTGGCACACCCGAACTGCCCATCTAACTTGTAGGAGCGAGAAGGTCGTCATCGCACAAAAATTATCAGGGAGATTAGCAACCACGGATAAATACTAATAACTTTTTTTAACCAACTTCAAAAAAGGACGGGGTTCTGTAATCTTTATGTATGTACATCGATTAGTCCAAGATTTTTAGGCCGGTTTTCATGATTATAAGGCCATGCCTGCGCTCACGCTGCTCAACGGACTCCTCGGCAAGCCGGTCGTGTATAAGACCGAGTCTATGCTCGCTCTGTTCGGGAGTTTCCTGGTGAATACGTGATTTAACGTAATCTTTCATAGCTACTAGCGTACTCGGCGAGCTTCGGGCGTCTCCTGGGAACGCGAAATTGCGTTCTGTGAGGCATTTTTTTCAAGCCGTAGTAGGTACCCTTTCAGTTTCGGATTCTTTTGACCGACAGTTCTTTAAACGAGCAGCACCTTTCGTAGGCCTGCCCATATTGGTAAATTAATATATTTTATTATTTTGTAATGTCTGACCAGACACTAAAAAGAATTAACTAAAAAAGGATTAAAAAAAAACGACTTCAAAAATCCTGGAAAAAATAATTTAATTAAACTACTGCAATAATAATAACTGAAAAGTATGAAATAATAAACCAGTGCAGAATGTTCTTTATAGATAGATATACATTATTATATATAATGAGAATACAATACAATTTATATGCAATAATAGTTAGGTATAATAATGAAATTAAAAATATATACAATAGGTACTTTTTGAAGTCGGTGCCTGCGTAGCCTAAAGTTTGGTTGGTGGTAGGGCATTTTAAATGTCCGCCTGGCTAGCTACCACCATCTTATCTAAGTCTGCCGCTAAGCAGCAATTTTATAGCATTGTTATATTTCGGTTGTCAAAGATGAGATAGCCAGTCCCCCAACTAAGATGGGGTTTCCGGGTCAGCACGCTTCCACCTTCGGCCTCATGAATATTGACACACTACATGAATACATGTTTTTTTATGTAAATATCTATAACGTGGCTACTCAAGTCCGTATTCATCATACAAACAAATGCCCCGAGCTGTATTCGAACCCGCGACCTACAGATGTAATGGTCAGGGTCTCTATTTATACCAAACAAGTCGTCGATCTATACCTACGCCTCATATGTACCTTCGCCTTATACAGGGCGTCCCAAAGTTATGGGACATGAAGGGGAAGTACCTTAAATATCGTAGATAGTGAATTTTGCTCAAAGAAGACTTTATGTTATTTTTAAAAGTTAGTAATTCTGCATTCATAGATTTTCTAAAAATTATTTGCTTCGGCTGGGAATCGAACCGACTCAAATGTGAAAAAAAAAACACCCTACTTTTATGATGCCAATCGAAAGAATAGCTAAAAAATAATAACTCTGCCTAAGTAACATAGTATTTTAAAAGAAAGGAACAACGTGAAATTAATCATTTTAATCAAATAAAAAACATACATGAAACTGCCGTAGTCAATTAAGTAGGTATTTTTTTGTAAATTAATTAATTAAATGCTCAAAATGTGATCCCTCTTGTTATCATTTCATCTACACGTGCACTTATAATAAGGAAAACTATGTTAGTACCTATTTTATGAAGTGGGTACTTATTTACGAATAATCAATGCTATCTTTGGAATGATAATATCGCTACTTTTCGAACGTCGTCGGCAATAAATAACTTTCTTGAAATTTGACTCAATCATTTTATGTTGTTCCTTTCTTTTAAAATACTATGTTACTTAGGCAGAGTTATTATTTTTTAGCTATTCTTTCGATTGGCATCATAAAAGTAGGGTGTTTTTTTTTTCACATTTAAGTCGGTTCGATTCCCAGCCGAAGCAAGTAATTTTTAGAAAATCTATGAATGCAGAATTACTAACTTTTAAAAATAACATAAAGTCTTCTTTGAGCAAAATTCACTATCTACAATATTTAAGGTACTTCCCCTTCATGTCCCATAACTTTGGGACGCCCTGTATATATGAGTCAATTCAACGCTTCAAATTCCTTTATATTATTTGATGATTAATTGTTTGTTTTATTATTAGACATTATTGTGTATACTGTTTTGATTTGTAAGACAAACAAATTGACATGTCTGACATTTTGACATTCCATATTTTATGTGTATTACCTGGATGATTAATTGTTTTATCAGACATATTGCCAATCAATTTTTGCCAATTGCCAAAAAAAAGATAGCCAGTCCCCCAAATGTGTTGGGGTTTCCAGATCAGTACGCTTCCACCTTCGACCTCATCTTCACTTAACATCAGGTGTGATTGAGGTCAAGTACGAACCCGACGTGCATAAAAAAAAATCAAATCAAAATTTTTTCCCTACCCTCCCGCGCTCGCCCACCCGCCCGGCGACGCTGTAAAAAGCCTATAGGCTTGACAGCAACTGTAACTGCTTAAAAAAAAAAAAATACCTCCACGTCTATCAGCAACTTCTGTAGCTACACGGGAAGAACATAGTTCGTTAAAACGACAGAATAGTTGACTTACTGATTAATTAATCTACTGTACAGTATTCACTAAGCTTCACCCATTTGATTAAGCCCGATAATACAGTGGGATCCTCATTCGTGGATAGAATTTGATCCCCTCTAATGCAACGGCCGCAGGCAGCGTCGTTGGTGTAATCCTTCTGGCAAAAGAGACATAGGTATTAATTAAGGAACCCTTATAGTATGCGAAGATGTTAATCTGGCGTATTGGATCGTTTGGTCCGTGTTCACATATCTGTCGGAAAAGCGGGCGTGGCTAGCGACTGGGACGTCGTCAGCCATCTCGTGGTATAGGGTTGCTCGGGTAATTGCGATATTATGTCAAGCTATTATAGGCGAATATGCAATGGGAATAACACTAGGATTTAGGACGAGGTAATGGTCTGCCACTGATAGAACACAGGTCCGATTACCTTAAACTCTGTGAGGAGGTAATTATAGACCACTTCATGGTCATGGAATATGAAATGCTTACCGGTGAAGGGTACACATTTGCATGCCCCTCATGTATTCCAACTTGGCCCTCGCATGCAATAACCTTTTCGTCACAGTACCTTTTTGAAAATCTAATATATGTCAAAAAAAATATAGCATCATTTAGGAAAAATAGTGATAAACATGATGTCAATACAAGAAATAAAGATAAACTTGCAGGTCACATAAGTCGCCTCCGCATAGTCAGTAATTCATTCAAGAAATACACTTTTTCAATAAGGTTCCTATTGATATACAAAATCTGCCTTTCAATAAATTTAAAGATACTATAAAACAGAAACTTATTAAGAAAGCATATTATAAAATATCAAATTATATAGATGATAAACATTCATGGACATGAACAGCCAGTTCGCATAACCAGGCTATTTCACAATTAAATAATGAAATATTATAATATAAAATAATAATTAATAATTTTGTAACATAAAAACCTTTTTTTAAAAAAGAGCAACCTCTCGAGTGTCTTGCTCGTTCTTCTCAGGGGAAATTGGTTTTTTTACAAGCAGTAGCTTAAAAAATGTGAGATCTGACTATTTAGTGAACCCTGTGAAAATAAAGCATTTTTTGATTTTGATTTTAAATTCCATGACCAATTTCTTATTAAGTAACGACTCACCGGACTCTTCCAAACGTCGGTGATAATAGGTAATCAATTCGCTCACGCTCTTTGATGTGCTAAGTTGTGGTCCTTTCTCTTTGACGGCTGGTAGCAACATGAATGATTATTGATGTGCAGGCCTAATATTACTGTAAAGGTCACCGCGCTGTTTTGGCGATACCAGCGCCACCTGGTTCACTTCTTGTAGCAAACCGCGTATTATGATAGTCATTATGACGGTCCAATTATATTTTACGTTTTTTTTTAAAGAGCTATCCTCGAGTTTCTTGTTTGTTCTTCTCAGGGGAAAATTGTGTTTAGAACAAGCAGTGGCTTAAATGACTATTTTATGTGTACTCTGTGTTTTTTTATGCACAACGGGTTGGTACTTGACCTCAATCACACCTGATGTTAAGTGAAGATGAGGTCGAATGTGGGAGCGTACTGACCCGGAAACACCAACACATTTGGGGGACTGACTATCTTATCTCTGATAACCGGAACACAACAATGCTATTAACATTGCTGATTGGCGGCAGATTTAGATAAGATGGTGGTAGCTAGCCAGGCGGACATTTAAAATACCTTACCCCCAACCAAACGAGTACTTAAACATGTACCCCGCTGGCGATCGAACCCGCGACCTCCGAATTGTATAACCAATGTTGTTTACATTGAGCCATGGAGGCGGTTGTGTACCTACAAAATAAAGCATTTTTGACTTTGAATACAAAAGCAGACACGACAAAATTATAAGGGTTTTTTGCAATTTGGCCCCGGAATCCTAACAACAATGAACACTCAAGGCTTCACGCAAGTAATTTCCGAATACATCTAAAAACGTTCGCTTTAAGAATACTTCCCGTGGAAGTTATTATCTTTACACCTGGTAAAGTTGGACGTCACTTCGAGAGGCCTCAACTTTCGTCATTAGAGGAAGTTTTACGGTTCAGAAGTTACGCGACGAAATCTCGCACGCGCCTTTTTCGCAGTTCACGCTTGACGTAGTACGGGTAACGGTTATTGCTGAAGCAGGTCGCGACGATACGTTGTATTGTTTTTGTACTTTAGGGTTCTGCGGACCAGTTAACCACACTAAATTAAGGCTTAAGAACGAATTGAACACAGTTATAAGAATTTTTGCTAAAAATGTGATACAAAAAATGTATAAGATCTAACAAAATTAACCCGACAAACGTAGGATGTACCTATTACGAAACAAATAAAAATAAAACATGAAAGCTAACAGATTTTATTCAAAAAATAAAATTTAGAAATGTAAATTTTGTGAGTTGGACCTTAATGGCCGCGCGCTCCAAGTACTTTGCCACTTTGCCCTACCGCCAACCTAACCGATTACTTAAACATGTACCCCGCTGGGGATCGAACTCACGACATCCGAATCGTAAATCCAATATAGTTTACATTGAGCCACGGAGGCGGTTAAATACATATATAATTGAAAAACATTCCATAACTCGGCTACACATGTCCGTATTCATCATACAAATATACGCCCCAACGGGATTCGAATCCGCGACCTTTTGTTATAGCAGTCAGCGTTTCTAACCATTACATCAACAGGTCGTCCTTTGAGAAGAAACTCAAGAGACTCAAAAGAAACAAATCATAGAAATAGCTGCGGTTAGTTTCACGTATTTTGATGACTAAGGACTATTGCTGATAGATCGATAGGCCGTTTTCAGTGATACCTCAAGCGTGAGGCTTTATACTTATTTTTGCGTCGGGGGTTAAAATATCCCGTTCTATATTTTTAATTATAACAAAATAACGACATAATTTGGGTTCACTCTTCATTACTGCTATTTGTTTGTTTGCCTCATCATAACCCTTTATCCCCACTCTACCCCATTGTGTATTTACCCTCGGCTAATTTTACCTCCTACCCTTATTATTACTCGTTACCTGTTTTATCCACTGAATTAGCCATTGGCACGGAGGGAGGGACACATGCAAATAAAGTTAAATTTAATTTACATCGCCATAAGAGGCATTTTAAAACAATAAATATACAGTGTGTCAGTGGCTTTCGGGCATTTCTTGATACAATGTAGAGACACATCGTATCCAAAGCTGGGTATAACTTAATAAAAAAAAAATAACAAAATATTAAATGTTGTTATTTTCCTAACAAAATTATAATCAAATCAAATCAAATCAAATATATTTTTAGGGGCAGAAGTGGCATAAACTTAAAAAAAACAATTAATACGAACACAACCTTTATTACAATCTTTGAATTTAAAATAAATGCATTGAATTAGGAACAAAATAACACAACTGCACTTGATCACTATTGAGGGTAATTTCCTTAAGTATAAAACAAATCAACAACAAATAAGCACTTTAAATAAATCGATAATGGCTCACGTAACCTGTGGTATCCACCAACAAACTAACACGGTGAGTGATGCTAGCACGCCGGGAGCTGACGAGCAAGTAAAAAGTCGCAGCGGGTAGGAGCGGTTTATATAGGCGAGCGCTGTGGTTAGCTCCGTCAAAATATCCTTAGTGGGGGAATCGTCTTATAATATATTTATTAATTCTTATGGTACATTAAAACATAAAATCTACATAATAATGCTTAATTTCAACTGTAACACTAGTGCCTGAACTAGGAAAATCCTGTGTTTCAGGCGAAGCTAGGGCTTCTATGAATAAAAATAATATAATATAATCATATACTTAGATATAAGCTAAAAATCTATAAATAAAGTAGATATACAGAATAAATCTATGCTTAAAGATTACTTCAAGACAGCCAATAACTTCTCTGTATCCTCGTAGGTCGTAATGAAAACAATGAACAGCAAACTGACCTAAATTTCAGAACAATCAAATTAATCTTTAACGTTATGGCTTCTGTCTCTAATTATGATAATATTACAGGCTTCAAAATGATTTCTCTATATTGTATTAGCTCAAACTTTGAATGCTTTCAAAGTCGCCGTCAAGGAGCATTTCCTGGTGCTTTAATCTGTGGTCTCTTCTTTGCTTCTCTCTATACCTTAGCACAATCCTGTTGTCGCTTATTATTATTATTTTATATATGAATAAATATTTATTTAGTACACCTATATATTTACGTTTGTGTTTTGTTGCTATTTTATGGATGTTATGTTTAAGTAGGTATATTTGTCTATTGATCTATGTGTGTATGTGTATGTAAATATATGACATTTATTAACTTAGTTTGTATGTGCATCCCTTTTTTTTTTTTTTTTTTTTTTTTTTTTTTTTTTTTTTTTTCGAGGGGAAATACGTTTACGCATTCGACCCGCCGCTGTGGGGCAGCGACGGGGATATGTGGGACTCCCCGCTCCAATGACAGGAGCGGGACTACCCACTAAAACCCCCCGGCGACCTTCCTCGGCAGTAGGGAGGACCTGGGAACGCATAAGCGGCTCCAGGTCGTCCCCCGCCCCGCCTCCCCTCACAAGGGGAGGCCCGTTCCCGGGCACTGTCGAGCCCCACACCGCGATCAGCGAGCGGTATGAGGCGCGACAGGGCCCGATGCGACGACACCCCCCCGGTCGCTCCGGGGGGTGTCATCCTCTCCCGGGTCGCGTCCGGCGGCTACATCGCCCCGAGATGTAGCCGCCCGCGACCCCGGGCGACGTGCAGGGGGGCTAGCGAGCGTTGCGCCCCCCCGACGTCGCCTCCTGCGAGCGGGATCGGCCCTCTCCCGATCCCGCTCTGCGGCCTCCTTCTGGAGCATGACTGCCTCGCAGAAGGAGGCCGCTGCCCTCCAACCCTCCTCGCTCGCCAGCATAGCCATGTATGTGCATCCCTATTTAATACCGTACAACCTACCTATTTCAAATGTACTGTCCTTATAACCAAAGGTTGCGTGGAAGAGATCGCTTTTAGTCGCCAAATTGTACATTCTATTCTTACCACTTTTCTGAAACTGTGTTTTCTTGTCTGTTGTGCAATAAAGTGTATTTGTATTGTATTGTATTATATAGTATTGTATATAGGCCTTCCCTCGTTTAATGAGGGAGTATAGGCCATAGTCCCCCACGCTGGCCCAATGCGGGTTGGGGACTTCACATGCCTATGAATTATTTCTCAGGCATGCAGGTTACCTCACAAAGTTTCATTCACCGTTTAAGAGCAGTCGGATAAATGAACAGAAATAATTAAATTAAATTTAAATACTCAATGGCACATGGCCTGCCTGGAAATCAAACCTGGACCTCCCAAATTGGGAGACCGCGTCTCAACCACTGAGCCCCCGACGTTCCTTTAAGTACTATAGCACCGTACTTTTCGACCTGATATATTATAAGCAATAATAAGAGAATAAAGATAATATAGCTTTGTGATTATTCACTCAAATTAGCTAAGATTTAAAATTTTACTGTGAATTGGTTTAAGATCACAATGAGCAGAACAAACATTATCACGGCCTTCAGGCTTAGATCAGGACATATTCCATTAAATAGTTTCGGATACTTAATGGGTAAAATACCATCACCGCATTGCACAGAATGTGGGATCACAGAAGACGTACCTTTGTTTTTTTCGGGGGGAAATGCTTTAAGCGTACCGCTCGCCTGGGGGACGGCGAGACGGTTATGTGGGACTTAAAACACCGCGGCGACCTTCCTCGGCAGTAGGGAAGACCTGGAAAAGCATGGAATGTGTCCGGAACGATGCAGAAATAAATATTGCTTAATGTGGTACACACGGATCTCCCTAAAAGTATTATATGGACCGTATGGACCGAAGCACTCTAGCACCATCTATTAGAAAGTATTCATACAATATCAACACTCAAACCAAATCCATAATAATATGTCACATATAAATGAGTAAGAAAATTTCGTCAGCTCTGCTAAATTGATATCGTGGTCTAGTGGCAAGCGACACGAGTGCTTAGGTAACGTCTTTCGAAAAGACACGGTTTTCGATTTTTATTCGATTTTTTTTCTATTTGGATTTTTTTTTCTTTTTATAAAGGAAAATAAACCGTAAACACTTCATTAAAATAATACAAAGGTAAGGAAAATAAGAAAAGTAAAAATTTTTGGAGGTAACACTTTAGCCCATGTGATACTTTTAGGATGATTCGTCTGTACTAGATGGCATTGTGTGTTTGTCCAAAGATATTTATTTATATTTGTTTATTTATCCAACACCGATTACCTTTAAGATTAAGATTAAGAGGGTTTATTTCACGACCAATGGCGCCCACATTGTATAAATTAAAATTTCTTTTTAAATACAGAATAAATAAAAAAAATCGCTCTGACCTGTATTATGGAAGCCTATAAATTAATTATAAGTAATGTCTACCTATTATTTTATTTTATTATAAATTTACGTTTAATACAAAAAATAGCAGTTTGTCTCAAAAATTAGAAATTCTCGAATATACATTAAAGCTATTTAGGTAATATTTATAAATAGCTTTTAGGCTTCTGGAGTGCGGTCACAGAATTTTTTTAATTTATTCTGTATTTAAAACGAGGACGCCACTGGTCGGAATATGCCCTATTAGTACATAGCAAATTAAATATTTAAGCAAATTATATAATGAAAAGAAATTAAATATTCTGTTAAACATTTAAATACATTGTCCAATGTCATTCTATAACAATACAGTTGCTTTACGTATTGGGAAGATATTTTTTTTATGCACGACGGGTTCGTACTTGGCCTCAATCACACCTGATGTTAAGTGAAAATGAGGTCGAAGGTGGAAGCGTACTGACCCGAAAACCGCAACACATTTGGGGGACTGGCTATCTTATCTCTGACAACCAGAACACAACAAGACAACAACAATTGGCAGCAGATTTAGATAAGATGGTGGTAGCTAGCCAGGCGGACATTTAAAAATGCCCTACCACCAAACAAACCGAGCACTTAAACATGTACCCCGCTGGGGATCGAACCCGCAACCTCCGAATCGTAAACGCAGTGTTGTTTACATTGAGCCACGAGGCGGCATTTTTGACTTTGAATGGTTATCTTCAGTAAAAAAACAAGTCCTTCCTACTATATTTATTATACTTTAAAGACAGCGTTAAGTTCATCTCAAGTCTGACGAAGATTAATGATGCAATCATTTTAAACTATAGACCGTCTACGCAGCCGTGATTAGTTCTGTCGCCTTCTGGAGCCACTTAACGCCATTTTGAGCTTACTTGGAACTTATCAATTTAGTAACTCAATATTATAATGTAATCCTAAAATAAGACGATTTTCCAAGTAGTTTCAAGTTAATTACCTATAGGTGTATTGTGTAATAAAAATAAGAACCTACCTGTACTTCTCGTGGATGACGTAAAATAAGAACCTACCTGTACTTCTCGTGGGTGACGTAAAATAAGAATCTACCTGTACTTCTCGTGGATGACGTAAAATAAGAACCTACCTACTTCTCATGGATGACGTAAAAGAAGAACCTACCTGTACTTCTCGTAGATGACGTAAAATAAGAACCTACCTGTACTTCTCGTGGATGACGTAAAATAAGAACCTACCTACTTCTCATGGATGACGTAAAAGAAGAACCTACCTGTACTTCTCGTGGATGACGTAAAAGGAAAACCTACCTGTACTTTCATTAAGGAATTTCCTACCAAAGATTAAAGAACTTCCTACCAAACAACAATTATTCATACTATACAATAACACTTCTGGAATTCAATATGCAGAACTTTCTGATGTATACTTAATAATTAGGAAATTGTTAGTGCTAAACCCACCTAATTACTCGTTCTGAATTTCATGATGATAGGTTTGTGTGGAAGAGATCGCTGCTAGCGATAAGACCGCCTCCGTGGCTCAATGTAAACAACATTGAGTTTACGATTTGGAGGTTGCGGGTTCGATCCCCAGAGGGGTACATGTTTAAGTACTCGGTTTGGTTGATGGTAGGTCATTTTAAATGTCCGCCTGGCTAGCTACCACTATCTTATCTAAATTTGGCGCCAAGCAGCAAAGTTAATAGCATTGTTGTGTTCCGGTTGTCAGAGATAAGATAGCCAGTCCGCCAAAAGTGTTGGGGTTTCCGGGTCAGTACGCTTACACCTTCGACCACATCTTCACTTAAAAAAAAGACCGCCTAATTTGTAGTTTCTATAAGATAAATTGTATCTTCCTTATTTTAACAATAAAGCGTATACTCGTAGATTGATTGATGAATTGAATTATACAGGGTGAAATTTAATTAGTGTAATTGGTGATTACTGGTGACTTCACCCCTGATTACGAACAACCATAGCCGAATTCGATGCCAACATTTATCACATGAATAGATTTAGGTATGCACTTTTTAACTCTCGCTTACGATTTCATGTGAGCATTTCTGTATTTAGCTTTTATGTAATGTGAATGGAACAGAGCCGAACGGGAGATATTCATACGACCATTAAAACTTAATGTTAAGGATTTGGGGTTATACCAAGGTAATACTCTCTTCTTCACTGTCAGATGAAGCTAGGTTATTTTATCGTTTTGTTGATTTAATAAATAATAAATACATATTTCAGACACACTAATCATCTAGTCCCAATCTAAGCAAAGCTTGTGCTATGGTCACTAGATAATGAATAAGCATACATAAATAATGATATCCATAAATTGGCGAAGAAGCTCAGCTCTGCAGCGTATGCAGTCCAAAAAATTTGACAAATATCGGACGTAAATACTGCTAGATTAGTATATTTTATATAACCAGGATATTTCACAATTAATAATGAAATTTCTTTCCGACGTCAGTCTTTCTTGAACCTTACAACCTTGAGATCTTCAAGAGCAGGGTGAATAGGCATCTACTGAGATCGCGTGCTTCATCTTCGCATACATCGTCACTTTCCATCACGTGAGATTGTGGTCAAACGGATAACCAGTTAATCAAAAAAAAATCATTTTATCGTGTAAAGTAGCCCATATGATTAATCATGCAGTCGACTGTACATAGAATTGTAGCCAATCTCACATTTAAATGACATACGAAAAAAGTCTACAAAAACGAAAAAGAAAGTACCCCAAACCTAAATCGAAACGCTATTCAAAACAGGAGTGAGCTCAAGATACCCAACCCAAAAGTTTCCCAATCATGTCTCGATACACTATCGCCGACTTGTAAAAAACCCGTCCGGCAAGTTATCCTTTAAACCCGTATTATCTTGGCGGGGCCAGGGGTTCAAAGTTTTCTTCCGACACATGTCAGCCAAGTTACAAGTAAGGTGCGAGTGTATTTGCCAGGTGTGCTCAACTCCGGCCCGGTAAGTTTCACGGCCCAATGGGCCCGCGACCCTTTGATTTTCCGCTTAATGCCCCGCGCCTGAAATAGACCAGACATGATAGTAGACAGAGACAGGTTGCTATGATAGAGACAGGTGGCATCGTTTTGGCTACATCCGTGATGATATAGTGTTTTAGAAAAAGTAATGTCCCGTGTAGTTTTCAACACGTGGAAAGAATAGTATAAATATAAGTCTCTTGTAGGTGTTTTAGGGCCGTATTAATAAATCAATCTTGAGATTGAGATCGCGTCTCGGTCTCAATACTATCTATTATCATATGATATGATATAAAGTATATATCATAGATTTTATTTTTTATAAAATCTCATTGTATTCAACCTGCAAACAGACATGCAGTTATTAGTCTATACATTTAACTGTCTGTCTGACTGTCTGTCTGTCTGTCTGTCTGTCTACCTACCTACATCTACATCTACATAGGCCTCCCCCATAGATTTCCGGAGCCACCGGTTAGAAGCGGGCTGCATCCAGTGACTTCCCGCGACCTTCATCAGGTGGTCCGTCCACCTGAGTGACCGTCCTACACTGCCGATGCGTGGTTTACA
Organism: Oegoconia quadripuncta; assembly: GCA_949316235.1. Classification (NCBI taxonomy): domain Eukaryota; kingdom Metazoa; phylum Arthropoda; class Insecta; order Lepidoptera; family Autostichidae; genus Oegoconia; species Oegoconia quadripuncta. The sequence goes on along the minus strand of OX438743.1, from coordinate 41,848,195 downwards.
CTACAGAACTTTAATGACCCACCAGCCAGTAGTTCTTCGAGCTTTATGTAGCGTGAAAGAACTTTGAAGTTTGTGTGGTTTCGACACGTGAAAAGAATAGAACCAACCCGTCTCTTCTCGTGGATGTCATTACAGGCGACTAAGGGACTTTCCACTCAAAAAAACATCTATAGATTTGCACGTTTCAACGGCGATGGGCCCACCGCCTGTCACGTGTGCATTTCCTTATATTTCATAAGGTGAACTGTGGATGTTTTTTCATTTATTAATTTCTAATGTATATGGAACCCCAAAGACTAATATTTGGGATATCTCTGACCACCCCAATTGGGATAAAGGTCGTGCTATGTACCTATTGTTGGGTATCTGTGGGTTTGTAAATATTTTAATATAATGTTGATGCGATACATTTTCTCAAGTATACACAACATTTTCTCAAGCTTAAACTTAGTTGCCTGGAAGAGATCGCTTTCTCAGTATTGTGCGTTGTAAAATGTATGTTCTCCTTTGTACAATAAAGTGTATTTGTATTGCATTGTATTGTATTGTTCATCTTGAGATCGCTTTATCATACGTGCCATAGACTCTTTAAAACCATATATCTTCCCCTTACAGACCCTAAATGCAATTACTAAACTAACTTCCTCATAATTCTAATCCACCTATAGCTTAATTAAACAAAGTAATATAACACTTATGTTCATTGCCGTAATTACTCGTCTCACAAAGATTAGAGTGCTGTAAGGGAGTTGTAATAGAGCTGTAATTGGCTCACACCCTCGTCTGAGAGCCACGTTCACTTCATGGTACCGTTCCGCATTTTACTCTCTCGAAATCTGTTTTTTAGTGTAAGGAATTTATTCCAACGAAAGCGATACGAAGCTGTACATATAATCCATAAAAATTAATTACTACATCAATCATCATTACTACATTTGATAATAAAAAAAATCGTATGTGAAAACAATGGCTTTTTTTTATGCACGACGGGTTCGTACTGGACCTCAATCACACTTGATGTTAAGTAAAGATGAGGTCGAAGGTGGAAGCGTACTGAATCGGAAACCCTAACACATTTGGGGGACTGGCTATGTTATCTATCTCTGACAACCGGAACACAACAATGCTATCAATGTTTTGCTCTCTGAGCAATTATATACACTGAGCTATGACCCATTTGTACGGCAGTAGCACACACATACTCTAGTGTATCCTGATGTTACTTTTATGAATTGTTATAAAATATGTTTATCCAATTGCTTTGGAACTTATGGTATGTGTGTGACTGGAGATACAAATAAACGGTCTATCTATCTATCTATCTATCTATTAACATTGCTGCTTGGCGGCAGATTTGGATAAGATGGTGGTAGCTAGTCAGGCGGACATTTAAAATGCCCTACCACCAATCAAACCAAGTACTTTTTTCTTTTTTTTTTAATCTTTATTTAATTTAGGGACTTGAGTCCTTCTAGACATGACAGTCCGCCATCGTACCCTGACCAAGATTCACTGATGAGAAGATACAAACATATTATATAATAATCTGGCCGCTATTGATCCAGGTTTACCCAAAATTGATTGAACCAAACCTACAGCGTATTGACTCAGCTTTAATTGTCTCATCAGCGTATCTCTTTCATTTCGGTTTCTAGCACCTTCCATCAACATGTGTTGGACATCTTCAACTACTCCACAAACTTCACAGTTAGGAGTGTCAGTTCTTTTCATCAGATATCCAAACTTGTTTGATGGATAGTGCCCAGAACGTAGTCTAATAGCTAACTTAATTAATCGCCTACTTAGCTTAACTTCATCAAACCAAGGTACCCGAAGAGGCTGACCTTGGATAGTTCTATACCAAATACCTTTTTCTAACGAACGACGATCAAAATATTCCTTCCAATTTGAATAACTAACATCTTTAAATTTTGGGAGGACTTCAGAATAAGCCGGTAATATATTAACTACTGTCCCATCTAAATTTGAGCATGCTAATTTCGCCATTCGATCAGCCTCTTCGTTACCCCTTATTCCTATATGCGCTGGAATCCATTGCAATTTCAGCTCAGCATTATTTTGCTCAAATTCATGGATCTGTAAAAATCGAGTACTTAAACATGTACCCAATGTTGTTTACATTGAGCCACGGAGGCGGTTAAGAAATGTGAAGGGTAAATCTATTGTAGATAACAATCTTAATATTAGCTTAGTAAACTAAGGTATAGTCTTGACTACTTTGATATAATAATGACCAGGTAAAGCAAACAAACCCTCTCCTATTATAAAGCAATATTAGTTCCGAGAACTAGTACTAAGGTAAACACTTTCATATCAAATAGAGTCTGAGTAAATATGAAGAATGTAATGAATATGTTTCTAAGCCATATTTGTATGTTAAATATAGACGTACAAATAGTACTAGATCAAACATTAATATTCGTCCAGTGATTATTCCTCATTGGATTAATTAAGATTTCATTTTAAATACAGAAGAAATCAAAAATATCTCTGACGTACATTCGAGAGGCCTAAAAGCTAATTATAAAAACATATAAATAGCTTTACTTACGGTTCATCATCATCAGCCCGTAAACATCCCACTACAGGGATATAGGCCTTCCCTCGTATATATGAGAGAGTATGGGCAACAGTCCACCCTCTGGCCCAATGCGGGTTGGGGACTTAACATGCCTTTAAACTTTGATTTCTCAAGCATGCAGGTTTCCTCACGATGTTTTCCTTCACCGTTTAAGAGAGCAGTTGGACAAATGCATGTAAGTAATTAAATTAAATTTAAAAACTCATTGGTACATGGCCTGTCTCGGAATCGAACCCGGACCTCCTAAATTGGGAGACCGCGTTTCAACCGCTAAGCCACCGACGCTCTTACGGTTATTTTCCAGAATTTCAAATTATTTCAAAAATTTCAAATATTCTGTCAAATAACCCCTACTGGTCGGAATAAACCCTCTTAATATAACCACTAACCAATTTCAGCCATCCACCCACGGTTGGGTATAGGCCTCTTCTCATGGCCTGTGACAGTCGTATCCAAGGAGATCCCGTCAGCTGTACGATGTCATTGGACCAACGAGCTGTCCTGGACACCACTCTGTGACTGTGTTGGTCCACACACCGTCAACCTGTCTTACCAAGTGTCCCACCTCCAACTTAGTGTCGTTATTTGCTTCGACTATCCTTTGTCGTTGAATTTGGACGATTGATACGAGGTCACAAAAGAGATGCCTAACATGGAACGCCCCATTTCTCATTGTGTCTCCTTGTAAAGTAATTTTTGTACTATTGTCTATATTACTGAAATAATTACCCGTAGATAACGTCCCTGGTTGTACAATTTTGCAGCTGTTCGTTGTCCATAAATAAATTAAAAATACATTAAATTAAACCTTAATTTTGTGCACAATTATTATGTTTAGTGAGCGTCAACGTTTTGACAGCGTGTCATTGCAAAAAAATAGGAAATTGTACAAGGCATGATGATGACGTAATTGTACAAGGCATGATGATGACGTAATTGTACAAGGCATGCTGATGACGTAATGGATTTCGATTAAGATTTCACTGGCTGTACCATGACCAATAGCACAGTAAGGATACACTTTTAACCTCCTATAATCATAAAGGCTGTGATTTTTGCACATAGAGTACCTGATAAATAGTTTTCTAACAAATTGGAGCTTGCTTATATATATAGTATAAGTATTTAGTAATGAAACACAGACTTTTAGATTAAAATTTATAATTTATTGCATCGGAGAATATACGTAGAACTTCTGTAACTATTTTCAAAAAATCGATCAATAATTTCTTTATACAAATATATGAAAAATTTCACGATTCAAAAAACAATTTTCAGAAAATATAGAGTAGCCATTGGTTAATTTTTTGTAGGTTTTAAAGGTTGTAGAAGATGCTAAGATCTCTTAAAACAATTTTCTAAACAGAACAATGTTTTAAAAGATCTTAGCATCTTCTACAACACAATGAAGTTCACTGTGAAAACTTTAATTTAATATTGTATGTTGTTAGATAGATAGATAGATCATTTATTTGTATCTCCAGTCACACACATACCTTATGTTCCAAAGCAATTGGATAAACATATTTTATAACAATTCATAAAAGTAACATCAGGATACACTAGAGTATGTGTGTGCTACAGCCGTACAAATGGGTCACAGCTCAGTGTGTATAATTGCTCAAAGAGCAAAACACTGATTTTTAGCTATTACCCATTGTTGTTTAACTAAATACCTATACTGTACCAAAAGCAAGCTACAGAATCGTTAGAAAACAATTATTCTATTACCGTATTCAATTACATATTCAATTAACGTATGTATTTATATGGGTGATTTATTTATTTTATTAAAATTAGTTTACCGCTCACGCTACCTACATATAATGTGCGTAATGCTTCGTAACCTAAAGGTTGCTGGAAGAGATCGCTTTCAGTGATAAGGCCGCCAAATTGTACTATCCCCTTTTTCTTATTTATCGTTGTTATGTTTCTTATTGTTGTAAAATAAAGAATATTTTGTTTGTTTGTTTGTACTACTGATGGGTAGGTGCTTCAGGAACTAAGATTATAAGAAATTACACCATAAAAATTACTTATTTTTACTAGACAACAACGGCCCAACGTCAGCTAATATATAATAATCCCTTAAAAGCCTACAAACCAAAAATTATTATCTCGTCCCTCATAACTTATGCAGCTGTCTATTTCATAAACAAATAAAGCGTGAAATGAATGGTTAATCTATGTAAATCTCCTCTTTGAGTTCACATTATGTGACCCAAAGGGGTCAGTGAAGCTAGGGTTAGGATGTTGTTTTCGTGAATTTCGGACATTGAAAACGGGACACATGAATTTCGGGACAAAGTACCCTATAAAGCAAGGATTACATTCATAGGTCATAGAACTATCGACATATATTTGCGAAAACTTAATGTAGGTTTCTGAAGGAAAAAATCTGAAATTCTTTGATAAATACATCAATACAAAGGCACTGAGACATTTAAAGGACAATGTGTAAGTGTTCCGGTAGACATTTAAGATTTCCCTTTAAATTAATTAAAAACTACAAATACAAAAAAATATATTAAATTATAATATTCCCTTATTACAATTTTATGTATACCGAACATTCGCACAAAGAAGTCCGATTCTTCATTCATCATCCGAACAGCCAAGGCATGGAACTCCCTTCCGGCGTCAGTCTTTCCTGAATCCTACAATCTTAGGATCTTCAAGGGCAGAGTGAATAGGCATTTACTGGGATCGCGTGCTTCATCTCCGACCACATCGTCACTTTCCATCAGGTGAGATTGTGGTCAAAGGTCAATCCAGACAATCCTAAAATAAAAAATTTTGAATAGCGTTTCTACTTTGCATTTGGGATACATTCTTTTTCGATATTGTGGAACATTTTTTTGTATGTAATTTAAATGTAAGATTGGCTACGTTACGCTGCACAGTCAGCTCCAAGATTAATTATACGTACAGACCCAGTTTACATGACTAATCATTGGCTACTTATACGTACCAAATGTATACATAATAAATATAAAGTCACGACCTTTATCCCAAATGGGGTGGTCAGAGATAGCCCAAACCTGAGCTATTGGGTGATCCAAACAATAAAGATTTAATGCTTGAAACAAACATCCACGGTTCACCTTACAGTGTACAGAAATGCACATGTGACGGAGGGTTAACCCATCGCCATCAAAACATGCAAATATATACATGTCTTTTGCGTAAAGAATGTCAATAACAATAATTACATAAATTTAGATATCTAAAGCACATGTGTAACAATCGCCACCATTTTGTTTTTATTTAGGACTATTACTGATAAAAATTTACAAAATTTGAAGAAGTTTATAATCACCGAGTGCAAATATCATGACGTAATAAACAATTTTTAGAAATTATAAATTAGCCCTTGATAATATTTATAGAAAATTTTTGGGATTAAAAGTTTATAGGAGATCTTAGCATCTTCTACAACTCAATGACGTTCACAGTGGTAAATTAAAATTAAAATTGTTTATTTTATTCCAAAATGGTTAGAAATTTTTTAATTCTATTACTGATGGGTACTCTTTCCTTGTACAAAAAATCAATAAAATTATAGGAAGTTACACCCCAAAAAAATACATATTTTTACTGAACTATGCAGTTCGACAAGATTGATTAAACACGACCGATGCACGTTGTAAAAAATAAGCCAGAAACGAGAGCCGTTAATCGGGACGTCTCGCAAAATTCGGGACCGACACACGTGCGACCCTACACTGACGAATATTATCTAGTTTATACAGAGTGCTATGGTATCCTTTGTGTAACAGAATTTACTAAAAAGGGCTATTTTCCACCGCGTTGCCGCGCCAAATTTTGGAGTGAAATTCTTAAGCTTTATCATTACCAACTTCAAAGCCATGTCAAAAAGGGTTCTAGTAATAATATTGAAATTTGAAGCTGTAGTTTGAGACAATCTGTACACATACCGGATGAGTCTTTTTTACCGTAAGGAAAAAATAGGGCATATTAGGTAAGTGAAATAGAATGTATTGGCATATGTAGTTTATTTTTTTTGGCTTGGCTTTTTAAAACTATGACATTCTTTACATTCCTTGTTTTGTATTTTGCCAAAGAAAAACTAAATATATCAACATTGTTTAACCTATCATTGTATAGCTTACATGTGCACTTATCCGCTGGGCTATGTGTGGTGACTACTGTTTTTACCCGACAGCCCCAAAAAGGAGGGTTATGTTTTTCGAGGGTATGTATGTAAGTATGAATGTAGATTTCTATCTTACCTAGAAAGGTAACATAGAAATGTTACCTTTCTGTGTTACCTTTCTATGTTACCTTTCTATGTTACATTTCTCTGTTACCTTTCTATGTTACCTTTCTATGTTACCTTTCCATGTTACCTTTCTATGTTACCTTTCCATGTTACCTTTCTATGTTACCTTTCCATGTTACCTTTCTATGTTACCTTTCTATGTTACCTTTCTATGTTACCTTTCCATGTTACCTTTCTATGTTACATTTCTATATTACCTTTCTATGTTACCTTTCTATGTTACCTTTCCATGTTACCTTTCTATGTTACCTTTCTATGTTACATTTCTATGTTACCTTTCTATGTTATCTTACATTTATCTTGATCCCTAGAGTTTCATAGGATTCATTTTGTGGTAAAAAATAAAACATGGTGCCTGCAAAATACAAAGAATTCTGATCCGTTTTCTTGGTTTTCAATAGATTTTTTCATTCCTATTCGATCTCTGAACGAGTGACGTACTCGTTGCGTGACCTTGAACGCGAATAGAACAACATGTAATTTATTATTAAAGTATGACACAATTATTTGGACTAATATCCGAAGTGTGCCATATCCGACACTAGTTATTGATTTTCCAGTGACCTTTCATCTAAAGTTGGATATTTGCTCAAATGCCAAGTCAGATATACAATACAATAGGTACAAATAAACTATTTACAATTGCACAATGGACTTTATTCCAGATCTTACATTGTTTATTGGCATTTTCCAAATAGAACAAGCAAGATGGATCTTATAGAGAACAAATATATGACGTCATGGATCATTTACAGTGGACATATCTAATTGGAAATTGTGAATATATCTTCACTATCATCGTCAGTACGAGACGTTACTTATAAAAGGATGTATAAGGTCATGACACCATGGCTATAAAATATACTACATGCACGTAGTTCTGAAAAATATGTACTTACGGTTTATATACGTTAAAAGGGAAGATGTTATAATAGGTTATTAGTACATACATACATATATAATGTCACGCCTGTTTCCCGTAGGGGTAGGCAGAGACCACAGACTTCCAGTCGCTACGATCCTGACACACCTCTTCTGCTTACTTTACTCTCTTAAGGTTGGTGATGCATGCTCGTCGGTTTAGGGTTCTCTTGACTTGGCCTTTCTTTAAGACGTCCCCGAATTGATCATGGTACGTTCGCCGTGGCCTTCCCCTATCCACATTCGCTTTGTATATCTCTTTCGTAAGTCTTCTTTCATTCATCCTCTCCACATGTCCAAACCATCTCAGCATACCTTTTTCAATATTTGTCACTACGTCTTCATTCACACTGCTTAACTCCCTAATTACACTATTCCTGATTCTATCTTCCAAAGTCACCCCATTCATACTTCTCAATGATCTCATTTCCACTGCATTTATTCTACTTTCATTCTTCTTTTGCCATACCCAGCATTCACTTCCGTAAGTCAGTGTTGGAACCAGCACCCCGCCATGAACAGCCAGACGAGCTTCTTTCTCATTCTGGCTCCTCATAAAGGCATGCAGTGCTCCATTTACCTGATTTCCGGCATTCACTCTTCTTTCGATGTCCTTCTCACACATACCATCCCTTGTAAACAGTAAACCCAAATACACAAACTCACGCACTTGCTCCACTTTTTTCCATCTATCAAAATATTGCAATCCGTCATACATACCTATGTATGACTATGTATGAATAACCTTATTAGTGTAGTTGCATTAGTAGAATACGCAGTCTGATGTTGTGCTCATGTGATGACGATGGTTTAGTACGTTGGTTTGGTTCGTCACGTGGATACTATCGAAGCTCCTTTTCCCGTTGCGGTAGGCAGAGACTATTGATTTCCACTTGCAACGATCCCAACATACACTATAAATGCATCATCATGCTCGTTCGGTTAGTACACCTGACCTTTTGTCATTACGTCAGTCACTTGATTGACGTACGTCCTTCTTGGTGATCTTTATCGACCATTCCAATCACGCTTTCGTTATTCTCCTTTCACTCATTCGCTCCATATCCCCGAACCACCTTAACAGTGACTTTATGATGCCTTATTTACTATCAAAGATGTGTAGTCCAAAATTATATAATATTCTACCACATTCCATCTTTTACTGTCAGAAATAGTTTAAGTCTTCCCCTCCAGCATAAGTTTCGTTATAGTTTTTCAGCTGACGTCCTTCCCTAACTAATGGCGGAAGTTGGAAGTCAACTACTATAAATCAACCATCATCTGCCTATGTCACAGTATTGAAAAACTGTCGTCTGATGGTCTAATAACATATAGGTAGGCAGTATATATGGCATATTTCCCGGAGGCGATTCATAGAGAGCTGATTTAATAAATTTAAATCAAATCAAATCAAAATTGCTTTGTTTTGTAGGTACACAGGGTAGGTACACTTAAAATAGTCAGATTTTACATTTATAAAGCTACAGCTTGTTCAAAAGGCAATTTTCCCCTGAGAAGAACAAGCAAGGAACTCGAGAGGTCGCTCTTTTAAAAAAAGGTTTTTATATTACAAAATTATTATTTATTATTATAATATTTCATTATAGTTTTCCTTTTAACTTCGTTATATACTACTGCCGTGATTTTTTTGCCTTCATAATCATAATCATAATCATAATCATAATCATAATTCATTTATTTGCTTAATCATAGGTACAGAGAAAAGATGTAAATTATTATAAATAATGATCAACCATGATTTGCCTTTATGGCGTGCAATAATTGTTAAAATTTAGAAAATTTAGATTAAATTAAATAATGAAATTAAAACAAATTAAATATAAAAGTCAAAAGTAAAAAAAATAAAAAATTTCAGACTCCACTCGGCCATAAATACTACAAACTAGTTACACACATTCAAAACCAAATATAATAATAAATTAAATGTTTATGTATTACATCGTCCAAATAAACCTTAATTTGCCAAATCAAATATAGAAATATGTCATTTCAAATTAAATGTTAAATTGAATATAAATGTCAAATTAAATTAATGTCAAAAATAGGATATTGGATTGAATTCGATAAAATTAAAAATATGAACAAATTAAAGGTTTATGTCAGGTCATTGCAATGTCCTTATCATCTAAATAATCTTCTAATTTGTAATACGTCTTATTCACCAAAAAAGCATACAACACTCGTTTAAATTTAAGCAAATCACAATTCTTAATGTCGATTGGCAGTTTGTTATAAATTTTCGGAGCTAAGCAGATCAGACTCTTGTGTAGTAGCGCAGTGTTACTTGGTACCACACAGAGGTTTCTTTTATGTCGTAAGTTTTTGTCGTGAATCTGTGAATATACTTGATAAAGGTGAATATTTGTTTTAACAAATACTGAAATTTCATAAATATATAAACTAGGCAATGATAAAAGATTTAGATTTTTAAAGTGTTCTACGCAGCTTTCAGTAGATTTTAAACCGCATATTGCTCTGATACACCTTTTCTGGGCTTTAAATATTGTTTCTTTTAAAGTGCAATTTCCCCAAAAAATTATACCATATCGCAAAGTCGAAGCAACAAAGCCGTGGTATGCTGTGAGGACTACTTCACGGTTAGCCAATTTTCTTAATTTACTTAGCGCAAATGAATATTGTGACAGTTTGTTTATTACAGTTTCCGAATGTGCTGTCCAAGACATGTCTCTATTTATATTCATACCTAGGAACTTAGTAACATCGACGGGTTCGATATCTTTACCTAGATAGTTTATTTTGAGAGTCATTTTAGGTATTCTTTGAGAGAAATGCATAATTTTGGTTTTGTCTAAATTAATATGCAGCTTGTTTCGATTTAGCCAATCAACAGTTGTTGCTATTGTTCCATTTATTTCATCTTCGTAGTTATTTATGTCATCGCACTCAATAATTACAGTACCATCGTCCGCAAATAGGACCATGGGATGTTTAATATGTTTAGGGAGATCATTTATATACAGCAGGAATAGCAGGGGTCCCAGAACGCTACCCTGCGGTACACCACGCATTATTTGGGTAGGTTTAGACTGATATTTTTTTTCTCGGCTTGTGGTTAGGCAAATTTGTTTAAGTTCAGTTACTTGTTCTCTTTTAACTAAATAAGATTTTAAAAGTTCAATGATATTACCCCGAATTCCGTAATGATTGAGTTTATTAAGTAGAATGTTATGGTCTACATAATCAAATGCCTTAGTCAAATCTATGTACAGTGCGCATACATGTTTTCTTTTGTCCATATGTAACATTACCCTATGTACTAAGTCGTATATTGCCATATTAATTGTTTTTTGTTTTCGGAAACCTTTCTGTTCCTCGACTAGAATATTATGTTTATCCAGAAATGAATACAGCGACGAATATATAACTTTTTCGAATATTTTGGAAAAAATTGAAATAAGCGCAATTGGTCTATAATTATTCATTTTTTCGCGGTCACCTTTTTTAAAAAGTGGAGTCACTATTACGGGTTTCAATTTATCGGGATACAAGCCTTTACATATACTGAGATTGACTATATAACTAAGTGGATTCATTATGCATTCAGAAATATGTTTTAGAACCTTTGTACAGACATCGTCATAACCCACACTATTTGTATTCTTTAGGGACGTAATTGTCTTCCTAATATCTTGTGGAGCAGTAGGACCAACGAAAATGGAGTGAGGATTACTGTGTGTACTTAGGTGACTCTGATTAAAGCCTGTATTTACAGTTTCCGTTTGGTTAACAAAATGATCGTTAAATGCTTCAGCTATTAATGTGGGGTTAGAGATATACTGACCATTGTTTAAAATTCTTGTTATAGGTTCTCTTGGGTAATTAGTTTTTGTTTTATTTATTACGTGCCAAGTAGCAAAAAAAAAAAAAAAAAAAATCAAAAATATTTTATTCAATGTAGGATACAAAAATATCACTTATTGAAAGTCAACATGTTATTATTTTTTTTTAAACTACATCGCTTCGCAAGGTGTTATGGTTAGGGAGAAGAAGCGACAAGAAACTCCGCAACAACACATCTTTTCAATTTGTTTCCATCTTTACAATAATATTACATTTTAATATTACATATTACAAAACAATAGCAATTAACATAACGACCAGCTAACACCAGACCTCCTTATCGCCTAAATAATCATCTATCCTGTAATAACCCTTCTTACACAGAGTTTCTTTAATGTGGCGTTTAAATTTCTGCTCTGTTAAACTCAATACATGTTCTGGTATTTTATTGTAAAAGCGTATGCTGTGTCCCACAAAGGATGTGCTAACCTTGCTAAGTCTAAATTGTGGAATTTCAATTTTATTTTTGTTTCTAGTATTCAAATTATGATTATCAGAATGTTTACGAAATAGGCATATATTTTTGCGTACATACATTATACTGTCATATATATATTGAGATGCAACAGTTAAAATACTTATTTCTTTAAACAGTTCTCTTAGAGAATCACGGCAGCGTAAATTATATATTGCTCTGATTGCTCTTTTTTGTAGAACAAATATTGTTTGAATATCTGCAGCCCTACCCCACAGTAGTATACCATAAGACATAATGCTATGAAAGTAGCTAAAATAAACGAGCCTCGCTGTTTTAATGTCAGTAAGTTGTCTAATCTTACGAACAGCATAAGCAGCTGAACTGAGCCTGCTCGCAAGTGTCTCAATATGCGACCCCCACTGTAGTGTGGAGTCCAAAGTGATGCCAAGAAAAACAGTGTTCTCAACAAATTCCAATGCTTCACTATTTAACTTTAGGTTGTTTTCCCCCTGCCTTACATTAGGTAAGGAAAACTTAATACATTTGGTTTTCTTAGCATTTAGGACTAAATTATTCACAGTAAACCAGTTCGAAACCTGTGAAAGAGTATCGTTTACATCGTCAATATCATTCGACCCTCTCTTTATTTTGAATATAAATGAAGTGTCATCAGCAAACAACACAATATCAACCAGGTTCCGAACTAAATAAGGCAAGTCGTTAATATAAACTAAAAACATAAAAGGACCCAGAATTGATCCTTGAGGCACTCCCATTTTCACAAAAGATCCTGAAGATTTTTCCAGATTTACTTGAACTTTTTGAATTCTATTTTCTAAATAAGAAGTTAATAAGTCGAGGGCTTTGCCGTGCACCCCATAATGTTCTAATTTAAATAAAAGCGTTTTGTGATCCACACAATCGAATGCCTTTGAAAGATCGCAAAACACACCGATTGCATCGCTGCGATCTTCCCAGGCATTATAAATATTTTTAATTAGAGCTACACCAGCATCCGTTGTCGAGCGACCGTTAGTAAAGCCAAACTGTTTATCATGTAGTAGTCCATTTGTATTGAAATGACACAGTATTTGACCCAGAATAAGTTTCTCAAAAATTTTACTAAGTACAGGTAGAATGGAGATGGGCCTGTAATTATTGAGATCGTTTTTACATCCTGATTTAAAGAGAGGTACAACCTTACTATGTTTCATCAGTTCAGGAAAGACACCTTGATCAATACTCGCATTGAAAATTAAGGCTAAGTAAGGAGCGATCGTAGTAACAATATGACTCAACAGCTTTACCGACATGCCCCAGACATCTTCAGCTTTTTTTAACTTTAGCGTTTTGAAAGCCTTTATAACTTCGAGAGGGTCAACATACCTAAATTCAAAAATAGTGTGGCATTTTTTTACATTAGTTACCATCAATGATTTAGCACGATTTGGTGATGAATCTAGTATTTCAGTAGTTTTGACTGGAATATTTACAAAAAAATTTTCAAAATGCTGAGCTACTTCTATATCGCGATTGATAAGTCTATTATTAATTTTAATTGAATATCCATTGTCACGTGGTTTAACACATGACGTTTCCCTATTTATAACCTTCCAGACTGCTTTAATCTTGTTATCAGCAATATTTACAATATTACTAATGTATCTGGACTTAGCAGCAGTACAAACTTTTTTAAATATTTTTGAATAATTTTTAACAAATTCGCAGAACTCTAGGTCACCCTGCCTAATTGTCCTATCTTCATAGAGCTGAAACAACTTATCTCTACTTATTCGAATCCCTTTCGTGGCCCAGTTACTGAATTTAAATTTATTTGTATTTTTAACTTTTTTAATTTGAAAGATTTGTTCAAACTCTTTATTCAAAACATTGAAGAAATCTGTATAAAATTTATCACAGTCAATTGTTTCAGACGAAGGTAAAGGTAATTTATTTAGCAAAACTTCTTTATATATTTCTACTTTTTCTGCAGGTATAGGTCTAGTAATGAATTCTACTGTGGGATTGGATAACTTAATTAACGGAAAAGCAACAAGTTGCCCACAGTGATCAGACCTTAAACAGTTTAGTATAGACTGATCAATGAAATTACAGTTACAGAAAAAGTTATCTATGCAAGTGGCTGTAGATTCAGTGATTCTAGTAGGCTCTAGGAATACGTTGTTTAAATTAAAAGACTTAAATAAACTTATTATTCGAGTAGTTAACGACTTCTGCTCCAGCAAATCTACATTAAAATCACCACAGACTATAACTGACTTTGTCCCTCTAGTTACTAGTTTTAGCATCTTCCATGACCGACTCAAACAAATTAAAGTTGTAAACATAAGGAGGTCTGTATACGCAAATAACAATGTAATTCTCCAACTCCACAGATGAAAGTTCAATAGTACATTCAATCGAAAGTGCAACAACATCTTTGCGTTCCTTCGCTTTTAAATTATTTTTAATTAAAATTAAGGAACCTCCATGTGTCTTAAATTGTCGATGGAATGAACTAATACAATAATAATTGTCATTTGAGATAATCATTTCGGTTTGTTTTAGCCAATGTTCAGTAATACATACAATATCGATGGTGTTGTGTTTCTCTAAAAACATCTCTATTTCTAGTTCTTTGCCAGAAAAGCACTGAATATTTTGATGAAATATTGTAAGTCGATTTGGCTTTTCCTTTGTCTTTTTACCTAGTTTAAAAATCGAGACTGCTCTAAGTCACTCGTCTCAGCAGGAGTCACATCCCTATTATTATAAATAATAGGTGATTTGATACCCCTAGAAGGGCCCTCCATTACAAAAAAGGATCTACCATTGACTGGTATCGTATAAATAGGTAAATTATAGGCTAACAACATAGCCAATTGTTTTATATAATATTTTGAAAGATATAGTTTATCTTTCGTTAAAAAAAGATTCCTAATAAACTTATTAGTGTCAAAAAATTTAAATTTGTCATTATAAAATATCATGTTAGTTTGTAACCTATTCAAATTCTGGATATAGTTATTTTCATCACTTGATAAGCAATGTGAATAACCAAAAGCACAAGTAATAATTTTTTTTACATTTAAAGAAGCAAGGAATTCAAAATTTGTTGTAAGTTGTTTTTTTGAAACACCCAATCCATTACCAACTAATATTATAATACTACAGTTTTTATCATAATCTGTAAAACTCTTCATACAATTAAACACCTGTTGATATGAAGCACCTGGCATACACATATTTATGACCTTCTGCTCAGTGTTGAACTGCATATAACTACCCAGATCTTTACCTATCCCATCAGAGAAGATGTATATTCTAGGTGTTGAGGCCTCGGGAGAAGTAGGCGAGTGACCTGGTGTAGCGGACGACGGCTCCGGTACTGGTATGGGACCCGATGTAGGAGTAAGTCTCAGAGTACGCGTGGGGTCCACTGCGGAGGCACATATGGATGCAAGCATGGGGTCATTGACAGTGCCTGCAACTTGTTTATCAGCTGGGAGATCATTTAGCAGCAGCTCCGTTAACTCAGCATTTGACGCAGATATGTTAACCATCTCAGACACTACCTGTGTATATTCAGTCCACTGAGATTGAGTGTTGTAAAGTTTTTCAGTCATATCTCTGAGGTCATTTTCTAAATTAATTATTTTTAAATTTAATAGTTGTATTCCATTGTCATAGTCTTCCCTGGCTTTTGTTGCACTTTGCTCAAACTCAAGTACTAACTTTCTCTTCAATTGTTTACATCTATAACCGATTTGACGTTTAAGCCGTTCTGAATTAATATTGGCTTTCTTAATAAACTTGTTCAGTTTTCTTAATTTCTTGTTTTTTTTCTTAGGTAAAACCAGGTCCATGTCAATTTGTTTTACCTGACTGGTTTGTAGATGACTACAGTCAATTAATTCATCATACAGGCTTTGTGTGTAATTTGCCCATTCACATGACTTTTCCTGCTCGAACTGTGTAATTTGATTTTGTGCCTCGCATAGCTCATATTCCAGTTCGGTGATTCTGGACAACGCCTGCTCATGAGTATCGTGGCACTGGTTAATACAGTCCAAGGTGTTTTGCAACTGATCACGCTGACAAGTTACTTCCAACAGTTGGCTGTGCAGTGATGACAGCTCATCCTTAAGGGAAGTATTCCTTAACACAACGTGTAGAACTTCCTCTTCACTGTCTGATCTTTCTTGGAGGAGCTGTTCGCAAAGAATCTTTGAGCACTTTAGTTCTTCGAGTGCTAACTGTAGCTTATGCTCAACTTCCTGTTCTGCCGCTGTGCTTCGAGTGCGAACCATGATGTAGGAGTATGTGACTGAAAAGCAAGCAAAGACAGGCTAAGAAAGTAACTAATATGTCAAAATAACTACTATGATATTACCCACCTACTTATTTATAGGGGGTATCTCAACAAGTACTTGTTTCTATTAAATAAGAAATGCAAAAGGAATTGTATATGTACAAAAATTACTTCTATGCTATTCTCTTTAAAATTATAAAATTATGAGTAAGTACCTATACTGTAGTGTGACAATGTCTGCGGCAAGCGTTCGTTTCGTCAACTTTACTTCCACATATCGTCAAGTAAAGAGAGATGTAAACATAGCCCGTGTGTGGTGTACGTTACTCAGTTTCTGAGCAGTGTAAAGTTTTGGGGGTTAAACTATGTTCACAAAGTAGATATAATAGTTAGTGTATAAAATATTAATGAAAACGATACTCCCCAGGTTTTCCACAGCCAGTTCACAATTTTTATTTTAAAACTTGACGGTTACAGTTGGTTGGCAGTCGATTTGTATTCCGCCTTCGAGACGATTATTTACACAACTATTTTATATATAATTTGATTTGGGACACTTTATTTTACGTTTTCCAATCGGTCTTTATGTGTATTACGAGAATAAAAGAAATTAATTAAATTTAATTATCAGCTGTACAAAAGTTGACAGCTGCCCGCGAGTGTTGCCACACACACAAAATATATATATAATAGCTTTGGATTTATTATTAGATGTATATATGTAGTGGTTGTTTTGGGAATATTGTGTCAATTTTATAATCTTTCTTAATCTATGTGAATAAGTTTTTAGTGCGTTTTTATTATAATCATTACGTTGTATTCGATAACGCCAGAGCATTTTACGTTTTTGTTTACTACATTGTCTAATACCCTTTGAAAGCCACTTAGGTCTCATAATGCAGTACCTTTTTTTCGTTACATAAGGAAAGCATAGGTCATAAAAAAGTAGAAAGGTGTCCATAAAGAGGTTGTAAGCTTTATTTGGATCGTCAGTATTATATACATCCGTGAATGATAACGTATTAAGGCATTCTTTAAATTTATTCAAATTATGAGAGCAGTAGTCACGTTGGTTGACTCGCCAGTACTTAAGCGCACATGTTTTCTTTACAGGACATTTGATTATTTGCGCAGTATGGTCCGATAAATTGAAGTCAAGTACTTCACCATTACATCCCTTTATATTATGTACAAAGTTATCAAGACAAGTTCCACTTTCTAATCTAGTAGGTTGATTAAATTGCAGTGTCTGATTATGACATAAAATAAGCCGTTTGAAATCTTTGGAAAGAGCGTTAGCTTCTAAAATATTAATGTTAAAATCCCCACCTATAATTACTTTTTTATTACTAAAATTGGAAATTTTAGTTAACATTAATTCAAACTGTTCTTGAAAAATGTCTATACATTGCCGTCTGTTCATCGGAACTCTATATACACATGCAATAACAATACAATGTTTTATAAGTTCTATGGCACAACATTCGAAAACATTTTTTACGGCGTACTTAAAGATATCATTTAACACTCTATATTCTGTACCCACTCTAACAATAATACAAGCTCCTCCTCGCGCTTTGTCTCTCGAAAAACTGGTGGCTAGTTTATAATTCGGTATTGTTAGATATGTCTCACGTTCCGGTGTCATATTATGCTCGGTCATACATAATACGTCTACTACCTTATACATTATTTTATTACTGCTAATTTGCAGAGCCTCGAACACCGTCGTATGTCTTTCAGTATTTTACAGGATGCATTTCTGTGAGTGTGCGTTGGAATGACATAACCTTATTCCACCGTCGCCTTTCCATTTTCGAACTACTGGGCGTGGGGAGGGATTCCACCCGCATATACATTCGTACTATTTAAAGCTTAATATTTCGCAAACGGAAAGGTTTTTATATTACAAAATTATTAATTTTAAAAGTTAAATATCTTCGGCCTAAACCCATTTTCATCAAACACTACCTGTTTCTCGCGACTTTGTCCGCGTAGAATTAAATTTCCGGGATCAAAACGAGCTTATGTGTTAATGGGAGACAGCCGGTTTGGTGTAGTGGTTAGAAACTCTGCTGCTATACCAAAAGGTCGCGGGTTCGAGTCCCGCTAGGGGCATATGTTTGTATGATGAATACGGACATGTGTACCCGAGTTATAGATATTTTTCATTTATATATGTATCTATTTACAAAAAAAAATGTATTTGTGTAGTGTATCAACCATCTGGTATCCACAACACAAGCTTAGTTGCTTAGAACTAGCCACTGTGTGTATATGTCCAAGGATATTTTATTTAAGAAAAAATGAAGGAACCAAATTTCAATCAAATCCGTCCAGCCGTTTAGCCGTGAAAAGGTAACAAACATTTTCATTACCACCGTCATCACCATCACTAGGAATAAACTCGCTTAAATGCTTATCTACCAAATACGCCAATCACTATTGTCACTCCGTCATTATCACCATCACCGTCACCATCATCGTTACGAACAAAACTCGCTTAATGTTTCCACTATCACATGCGTCACTCTGTGACTCAAAAGCAATCCCACTAATGATCATACAGGAGTCAATAACTTTTCCGCGATTAAAAGTAGTCAATATGTTAATGCAGGTTCTAATCTGTCTCCGGACCAAATTACAATCAAATCTATCCAGCCGTTGAGGCGTGAAGCGGTAACAAACATACACACACAAACTTTCGCCTTTATAATATTAGTTGGGTTTGGGATGACATAACTCTGTCTTAAGAACATCACTGTGAATTTCTTTACAATTTTAATCAATTTGATATTCTGTGAAACGCGACGACAAAGACCTCGTATCCATTTTCACGTTAAAATCATGTCTTCAAATTGCCAGAGGATTGAACTCAAATTACGCCTTAATCGATGTGGCAGAGAGGCACCGTAAGTCACCCTAACTAAGTCTCAGTTGAAAATTTGAAACAGTTTCGGGATGGGCGGACGGGGAACTATCTGTTTAGGTCAGGATTAGGGCAAGGACGTAACAAATTCGGTTTCAACAATATTGTTAGGATGTACCCATAGTAATAACTTTACTTAAAAATAATACATACACTCCTATCGCTATAGTACGTTATTATAAAGCATTAATATTCCTATACATTCCCACACATCCACAACAAACTTACGCACACACACACACAAACACACAACAGGAGAACAGGTAAATACACATGTAAAAAAAGTTCCATGCTATCATCAGCTATTTCTGCGCGTGATGTCTCTGTATTTTAGGGCACTTAGTATTAAGCTTTAAATAGTACGAATGTATATGCGGGTGGAATCCCTCCCCACGCCCAGTAGTTCGAAAATGGAAAGGCGACGGTGGAATAAGGTTATGTCATTCCAACGCACACTCACAGAAATGCATCCTGTAAAATACTGAAAGACATACGACGGTGTTCGAGGCTCTGCAAATTAGCAGTTATAAAATAATGTATAAGGCAAAAAAATCACGGCAGTAGTATATAACGAAGTTAAAAGGAAAACTATAATGAAATATTATAATAATAAATAATAATTTTGTAATATAAAAACCTTTTTTCAAAAGAGCGACCTCTCGAGTTCCTTGCTTGTTCTTCTCAGGGGAAAATTGCCTTTTGAACAAGCAGTAGCTTTAAAAATGTAAAATCTGACTATTTTAAGTGTACCTACCCTGTGTACCTACAAAATAAAGCATTTTTTGATTTTGATTTTTGATTTTCGAACTATCATAGCTAAGTAGGCTTTACAATGTAATGAGTAATATTACAGCTTTATAGTACTAAGAGCCTGAGCTAAAGGGCTTATTACACCATCCTAAATTGAGGGACTAATTCGGCATAGATGGGTGGCTTGGTTCTGATAATTCAAACATCAATACAACACAACACAATACAATACAAATACACTTTATTGCACAAAAGGAGAATATACATTTTACAAAGCACAATACAGAAAAAAATACAATTAGGCGGCCTTATCACTAAGAGCGATCTCTTCCATGCAACCTTTGAGTGTAGGAGTACAGAACGGGCAGGTTGGGCAAAATACGAATGCAGATATGAAATAGCTACATAATTAATTACTTATTTAATAAACAAAAATTAAAACCATACATTTACATTTACATTTACATATATATACATATAGATGGATACTACAGAATTCAGGATACAGGATACTACAGACTTAGAATTCAAAAGAAATGCATAAGGTCTATGTGTAGAGTGCATTTCTTGGCCAGTTTGTAGGCCATTATTTATGAAGCTAAAAATTTTAACACCGCTATGTTTGTACATCAAGACAGTGGCCATATTTGTTAAGCAATATCCGGAATTCTTTGTTACACGAAGGGAAGCCATTACAAGAAAATTTAGAGACAAATTAAATAATAGGCTTCAAGTGCTACACTGTAGATTGGCAATGGTAACAAAGAATTGCTTTTTTATGGGAATAAAAATTTTTAATCATTTGCCGGACAATATCAAGGAATTGCCCCTGTAACGGTTCAAGATACAATGGCTGGCTATTAGACAAATGTTTCTATTCAATGAATGAATTTTTCATACAAATATGATACTATATAGAAATCACTAGTATAAATTTATAAATGCAGGGATTTAATGATAATAATAGAGAATAGTTTTTCTATTTTATACATGACATTTCAATTATAATTAATGCTGTTTTTTGACGAACTCATTAGTATTTAGTATTATTAATTATGACTGGGATAATTTAGAATTCACTGTGCTTAACTACGTAAAATAGTGGAAATTGTAAAATTTGTAATTTAAGCCTTCAATATTTGCACGCCTCGTATAGGCAGGTTTTTGCGGGAATTTTGTAATATATTTACCACCCACGCCACCAAAAATCAATGCAAATGAAGTGATTTCATTTCATTTCATTTACATACATAACAAAAATAATACACACATAAGTACCTAATAAATATTATAATAAAAGAATTCAACAATTTGTAAAGCAAAATTACTGTTGAAAAAAAAAATATCCCCACTTCAATCAGCAATTTATGCCGAATTAGTCTGAATTTAGGATGGTGTAAACCGACCGACAGACGGATATTTTAGAATTAATTTTGCCAATATCATAAAACGACAAAATATGTACACAACTGTCAGCTATGGAAATGTGGGATATATTAAACGAAATTTACAAGAGCAAGGGATAGGAAGCCATATAGCGTCGTCGCTAAAGCACAGCAACTGTACCTACTCTGCAGGCAATCCATCTATGGAACGCCATTCCCAAGTCTACACGTCGTACTCCATCATACACTCTTAAAGCACGAGTCAAGACATAAATATTATATAAGTTGGTCAAGGCGTTTTACCTTATGTTTAGACCTTTATTCCTGATCTTGGGTAGTTACGGTAAAAAATTAGCTTAGCTAGACATAATACAGAACCGACTTATATAATTGCTATTTTATAGAGGTATATTAAAGATGTCATTTTGAGGCCTTAATAAAAAACGAGCGCTTAGTCTAGATTTTATGTAGAAATAACAAATACTGACTGATATCAGCCCTGAACTACTATCTCTGATACGCTTTAACGTACCTACACAACGTACTCGACACACGAAACTGTTTTCGATACCCCTCAGTCGCACAAATTACGCTAAAAACTCTCCTATGAATCGTATTTGTAACATTTCTAATAAAAAATTCTCAAATATAGATCTATTCTCGTTTTCAAAAACTGTCTTCAGAAAAGAAATTGTCGCTACCCTTCTAAAATCATCTTAACCATGCCAATGTATATATATTCTATGTATATTTATGTAGCAAGTTTTCTTATGTGAAGTAGTTACCTGACATATTATGTGTATTTATCTATGATATGTGCAACATATACATATATATATATATAAACAAAGTTTTTATTTAGTTATTTTTATTCATTTCACCCTACACCCCTCCCACACACACAAACACATACACACACACATTATATATTGTTGAAATCAAATGTGTCCATAATTTATAATACGATTGATTATTTTTCATTTCTTTATGTTATCTCTCTCTCAATGATTGTTTATGTAATAACAGTTTAGGAAAACCTATAATTGGCTGATGTTTAAATTTATTTATCCCTGTTCATAATGGTTTATAAAATAAGCTGTTGGTTTTCTAATAAAGTATAAATAAAATAAATAAATAAATATTTAATTAGGTAGACTTTTGTTAAACACAGTTAACATAATGATGGATAAAAACTAAGCATGTTATAGCTAACTATAACAAAAAAAAAGTAGGCATGTAAGTATACTAACTAGGCATGCAAGTGTTTTAGGTGGAAATGTCGTCGAGCTGCATTGCTTAAGAAATTAAAATGAGAACTAATATTTTGTAACGATAATTTCCCTAAATGTTTTGAATTTAAAGAAATACCCATCAATTGAGGATGTTGTTTTAAAAGAAACACATTTATCAACTTTAGCTTATTTAGTTACTTCCGTAGTACTCACGTTTCTTACAAATGCTTTATTAAATGTTTCAAAAAAATCGCGGTTATTCGTTTTACCGAGGCCAAACCGTATTTTCCCTGGGCTATAACATGATAATAGGTAGTCGAAGTCACTGACGCTCGTTGATGTGCTAAGTGGTTATCCATCTCCTTTGACGGTTGGTAGGATTATGAATATTCATTTTCGATGTGCGATCCTAAGCTGTATACGTCACGGCACCATTTTCGGCGATATCAGCGCCACCAGGTTCACTTCTTGCAGTAAACCGTGTATTACCGCATTTTCGCAAACTTAAAATTCTGACACTAGCATCCATATATATATCCTTGAAATATGTAAGTTTGTAAAAAAACACCGAAATATGTTTCCCGCACCAATAGATCACTACCTTAGTTTCCTAAACCTACGACAAAGAAACCAAATAGCTCTACCCTCTTCAAATATGAAAATATACAATTCAGGCCCTTATGTAATGTGTTTAAAAATTTATAACAAGATTCCAAAAACAATACGAGACAATGAGAAATTTATCACATTTAAAAATCAACTGACGAAATACCTACTTGACAACTGTTTCTACACGCTGCAAGAGTTCTTCGAAAGCAAGTAAAACTGACTATTAGATTAAGTAATAATAATAATATAAATAGTTTTAATGACATGTTATATTATATACGCTCAGTGCCCTCATAAATTTGCTGTGCCCTAACAGGGCGACTAAGTTATAAGCACCATTTATAATAAGATCATTGTATACACTTAGTTTTGCAAATAAATAATTGAATTGAATTGAATATTATGATAGTCAGACGACCGTCCAAATTATAAATTCCGTCGCTAATTTATCGCTATCTGCGACATACCGGTGAGTTTTTTTACCACAAGGGAAAAAATTGGGCATATTAGGTAAGCGAAATATATAGAAGTTATTGGCATGGGTCGTTTTTTTAATTTTTCCAAATAATGTTGATTGATATGCTACTGGCGGAGTTTGTAGGGTTCCTACCATGCGAAATTTATGTGGAACTCATATTTTCGTCAAGTTTTCTTTAATTTTTATTTTTTTTATATATGAGAGGGCGGCAAACGAGCAGGCGGGTCACCTGATGGAAAGCAATCACCGCCGCCCATGGACACCCGCAACACCAAAAGGGTCACAGATGCGTTGCCGGCCTTCGAGGTAGGTGTAGGCTCGTTTCTTGAAGGTTCCCATGTGGTACTCGTTCCGGAATACCGCTGCAGGAAGTCCGTTCGACAGGGTGGTCGTACCTGGTAAGATAGTTTCTTGAGAAACGTACAGTGGTAGATTTCCACTCATCCAGGTGATGTGGATGGAAATTTAATTTTCGGGGAGAAGTGTATCGGTTAAATTGAGCAGCGGGTATTAGTGCACGACGGGTTCGTACTTGACCCTAAATCACACCTGATGTTAAGTTAAGATGAGGTCGAAGATGGAAGCGTACTGACCCGGAAACTCCAGCACATTTGGGGGACTGGCTATCGTATCTCTGACAACCGGAACACAACAATGCTATTAACATTGCTGCTTGGCGGCAGATTTAGATAAGATGGTGGTAGCTAGCCAGGCGGACATTTAAAATGTCCTACCACAAACCAAACCGAGTACTTAAATATATACCCCGCTGGGGATCGATCCCGCGACCTCCGAATCGTAAACCCAATGTTGTTTACATTGAGCCACGGAGGCAGTTAAAGTCTAAGTTGTTTAACTGATTAACAAAAGAGTTACGAATCAGGATTAAAATAACAACTTTTAATCCGTACCCGGCCAAACTTGGGAATTTATTTATCGAGAGAGATTTATCGGGAAATGTTTTGTATGGAATTACCCAGGTATATACAGTTAAAATGATATTTAATTAATTAATTTAAGACATAATCAGATCGTTCGCATGCCAGGCTATTTCACAATTAATATTGAAATATAAAAACCTTTTTGTAATATAAAAACCTTTATGTAAAATCAAGCCCTAATTTAAAAGAGCAACCCTTCGAGTTTCTTGCTTGTTCTTCTCAGGGGAAAATTGCATTTTGAACAAGCAGTAGCTTAAAAAATGTAAAATTGACTATTTTAAATGTACTCTGTGTACCTACAAAATAAAGCATTTTTGACTTTGACTTTGATAGTGACATTCAGCGAAACCAATGTTTGCGGGTTCGAATTCCGTGAAAGGTAAAGTTTGTGTGATGAATAAGAACATTTATTCCCGAATCATGGATGTTTTTATAAATGTTTCTGTATGTTTATCCGTTGTCTAGTATCCCAAGCTTTGCTTAGGTGGGACTAGATGATTGTTGTAAGTGTCCAAAATATTTATTAATATTCCTTATTGCACCTAAAAATTACAATAGGTCACATACAAAGATGGACTTATCTCTAGATTTATTATTTATTTTATGACAATTGTAATTTAACATGACAATTCTGAATACATTACTGAGAATGTTAGGCGATTTTTAACTAACTATTTATCTTACATGCTTATACATATCCAGCAATGTACGACGAATTATGGTAAGTTACAATTGGCACATTTATGAAATTTGGCCCAGGTAGACGAGGCTAAAAGATTGCATAGGGTAATTTATTTATTAAATAACAACTATAAATTGAAACATTGGAAACGACACTCCAACTGGACCGCTTATTGCTTGCGGACAGAGACTGGACATACATAAACACATAATACAATAACGCCAACAGACACATAACACCCGTGGTTTTTCTTCGGGGGTTAAAAACAGTGCACAACGCTACAACTCCACCCCAAAAACCAGGTCTTATGTTTCGTGATTTCTTTCTCGTGTGTATCTTTCCTTAAATGTTTTTCCTCAATCACCCTATCTCTGCTCTAACACACTATGTCCATAGCTGGGGGGCCTGGTGACCTGTAATTCTGGTTCTTCCTTTTCAGGCACCAGTCTTCCCACAAATGAGTTCTATGTGTTACCTAGTCCTAAAATCACTTTGTAAAGCGTCATTTCTGGTCAGAAAATAAACAATTTTTATTTATTTATTTATAGTGTTATAAATAAAGATACTGTTCTAGATAAGATAGCTAAATATCTTCGCTTGAAGACAGTTATTAAGCCAAGTGGTACAGGGGTGGCTTAAAGACACTGACTGTCAGGTGACCACTAATTTGATACAAATACACCACACACTGGGCCTGTGTGGCCGATTATGGCCCATACCCACCCCCAGTGAGAGGAGTCCCCAATAGTGGGAACGTGTATAAAGAGCTATGTGTGCCCAGATTAGATAATATGTGATTTACCAATATTTACTAACCAAATTTGTAAGAATAAAGAATCGGAACAATAATTATGAACGCCTGAACACGATACAAAAACAAAGAAATAGTAAATTATAGCTAAAAAAGAAATAAATAAAATGCGCACAATGCTGTCACGGATTGCGGCGTGCACAAATGGGTTAGCACTCAGCTAATGCTGCGACGAATCACAGCGCTGGTTTTGAGTGCCCAGTGAAGCATGGACGCTGTCAGTAGAATATTGAGCAGCATAATAATAAATAATTATAGTCTGTAGTTGGTGTATATATTGTGTAGTGTAAATATATAAAACAATAATCACGTAACAGTATTCTGGATAAATAACGTCAGATTAATGGATATATTGAAGGTATTTCATTCCAGACTGAGTTGTTTTCATTATAACACCTTCATGATTGGAATTTGAGCCCGCTCTCAACTTACAAATGAATTAATTAAAATTAACAAATGATACAATTTAACACTATAAACATGTACAGTCAGGATGAAAATAGCAGTCATACACAAATTTCAAACGATTAAATTATTTCGAAATAAGTAAATAAATATTTTGGACATTTACACCAATCATCTAGTCCCAAACTAAGCAAAGCTTGTGCTATGGATTCTAGATAATGGATAGGATAATAAATAAATAGGATATACAAGCAACGCTTGTACTAGAGATACTAGATAACGGTTATAGTGAGAGCTATTGCGAATATGTTCCCCGTTCGCGGTCCCACGGTCATTGCTTAAAACTCTCTCGACTCTACTCAAGACGAGTATTTTGGATGCATAAATAAACATATAAATATTTCGGACACTTACATCAATCATCTAGTCCCAAAATCAAAATCAAAATCAAAAATGTTTTTATTTCGTATGTTATAAGAATAACATTTGAAATCGTCATGACATACAGTTATCGCTCATTCACTAGGCAGTCTCCCCAGAAAAGAACGAGCAAGAAACTCCAGGGTTGCTCTTTTTAAATAAGTCAATACAAATACAATTTGAGATACCTAATTGTAAAATTTATGATTCGACAAAGAAAATAAGAATA
Organism: Oegoconia quadripuncta; assembly: GCA_949316235.1. Lineage (NCBI taxonomy): Eukaryota > Metazoa > Arthropoda > Insecta > Lepidoptera > Autostichidae > Oegoconia > Oegoconia quadripuncta. The sequence continues at coordinate 41,820,886 of OX438743.1, read as the reverse complement.
AAATATACTGGATAATGGCGAGCGGTTCATGTCCACGCATTCTTATCATCCAGATAGTCAGAAATTTTATAATAGCCTTTGGCACATAGTTTCCGTTTAATAGTTGTTTTAAATTTATTTAAAGGCAAATTTTGAATGTCTACCGGAACCTTATTGTAAAAGCGTATCCCATCAAAAACATTCTGTAAAAAACTAGCCAAGTCTCGATGGAGCTGCTTGATTATCTCTAAAAAGTAATGAAATCTATACAAAGTCGTGCCAAGTGTAAGGTTCCTTACTGCGATTTCTTTATTATTATAGTTAATGTTGTGTGACTTGGCCGTTGAAGGGTACACAGGGGTACAAAACCAGGTGCTCCATGACACCATTGCACCAATCTGTCGCCAGAACCGCTATTAATGTTATTAATTATGTTATTAAGAATGTTCAACGGCAAACTATTAGCGAATAATCTGTGTGGCGTTTACATAACATTCTTTATACGTTAGTGGCTTTATCAAGCCTACAATTGACTGGTTATTGAATCAACGTTTCCCAAGTGGCAATTTTCCATCGTCAATGCGTAGCGGTTCTGGCGACAGATTGGTGCAATGGTGTCATGGAGCACCTGGTTTTGTACCCCTGTGTACCCTTCAACGGCCAAGTCACACAACATTAACTATAATAATAAAGAAATCGCAGTAAGGAACCTTACACTTGGCACGACTTTGTATAGATTTCATTACTTTTTAGAGATAATCAAGCAGCTCCATCGAGACTTGGCTAGTTTTTTACAGAATGTTTTTGATGGGATTTCACTTCTTTTTGTAGAAACGTGGGCATATTATATACACCACGTTTCTACAAATATACTTGATACTGAAAGTTGAGTCAGTTCTATCATACACCAAGAAAGATATTGAATGGAAGAGACAAGACCCGTCTTTGGGCATACCAACTACTTGGTAGCCACTAAGTTCATCGTCGTCTTTTAATATTATCGACATTTTTTACGATAATTATTATCTTGCGAAATCAAACACAATTAAACTCAACGACCTTTAGTATATGGACAACAAATCAGAAATACCGATAATATTTAGACTAAAACCTACTTATATCTTTAAGACTTCTTTTGTCTTAATAAAAAAAACTTAAACAAAATATTACTCTGCCTACTCAATCTATACAAACTATAAGCAAAACGTTAACTCTTAATTATTAGACAAGTGTCAATATAATTAATTATCAATGAACTTTCTACCAAAGGTGCTACCTACCTAGTACTGAAATACAGCTAAATTAATGATATTTTTAAACGAAACGAAGTAATATCTAACTAAATAAACTAAACTAGAATACTAGAAAAGTACTTATAAACACGAACGCGATTCGAAGTACTGCCTAACTGTAAATTAAACCTAGAAAACTAAAAGTAGGTACTAAATAATTAACAATTAAATAAAGTATTGAAACTTCTTTTAATTCTGATAATTAAGTAATAATCAGTAATCCGTCACTAACCATATAATTCCTAACCTGTTTAAATCTTTGAGTTAATATAATTACAACCTGCCAATTAACCTTAGCAAACCTCACGAAATAATCAGCGAAATCAACGAAATGCAAATAATCCCTCCTAATCCCTAGCAAACATTTCCAAGCGCAATAGAAGAATGTCGTAAACGACTGTAACGCGGCCGGTTGCCACTTTGCCATATAAGGTTATCGGAAAAACAAAACGTAAGCGCGTTTTAAAATACAGTCAACGCCATCTAGCGACGCGTGCGGGTATCACCGCCACTCTTAGCCAATGCATTATATTTTGACGAAATTTTCGTTTGTTTATTTAATTTGTGTAATGTTCGAGTAGAATAAAATTAATCGTTTGACTATTTCTTCTTGTAAACTTGTAATAAGTATAAGTAAGTATAAGTATAAAAGCCAGTCTAGTCTTATCCAGAGTTTTCCTTTAATTTTATTTATATTCGTATTAAAAGCAGAAGGGGAGGCATTCGCCCAGCAGTGGGACGCTATAGGCTAGATTAAATTAGAAGATGTGTCCCACTACGCTGGACAGTCGATTTTTCTATGTACCAATAGTAGAAGGGGGCATTACCATATCTCTAATACAGCTGAGACCAGCTGAGGGTTCTTCATCAGATACTTCAGACCTTCGATTTTTGACATCAAATGAAGCGGCCCACCAAGTTGAATATTTTTTGTAAAGGCGGTATATGTCGATCTCTAATAGTTTGGTTGGGCTCTTGTGTTTCCTAATCAGGGTCACCAGGTACTCCAGATCTTCGATTATCCTAGTTTTTATAGTTTTCCCTTTATGTGGCCATTGAACCATAACTCTGTACCAAATTTCAGCTCTCTGAGTTTATGGGAAGTACTAGTTCTATTTTGATGATCATGAGTGAGTGAGTGAGTGAGTGAGTGTCATAAATGCGAAACTTTGCTTTCGCTTAACTTCGGAACTAAATGACCTACAGGCTTGAAATTTTGGATTTTAAGTATGTGACTATAGCTTACTGGATGACGAAAATTTCTGCGTTATAGTCTTATCCAGAGGTTCTAAAATAGGGGCCTGAAAATGCGGCGAAATGGTTCCAGTAAAGGATGGTACGGCAGTGTTTGCTTCGCGCTCGACTTGGCGGGGGCACTGCCGTGCCCCCAGATACATTGTCCCTTGAATGACTTAGTGACTTTGTGTAAGCGACTGCTATGGACAGCAAGTTTATTTTTATATCTTGTATTAACATTGTGTATTTCACAATTTTTCCTAAACAGATACAGATTCTTTCTTACGTACATTAAGTTTTCGTAAATATATTGCGATGCCAAAGTTAATATATTGATTTCTTGAAATTTATTCCTCAGAGATACTAAGCAAAGCTTGTGCTATGGATTCTAGATAACGGATAGGATAGGATAAACATACATAAATATTTATAATGAACATCCCTGACTCGGGAATAAATGTTCATATTCATCATACAACCGGTTTCGTTGACAGGGTCACTGTCCACTACACCAATCGGTCGTCATAATATATGATGTAAGAATGACACTAGGAATTTAACAGAACGAGGTAATGGTCTGCCACTGATGGAACACGGGCCCGTTTTCCTTGTATCTTTAGGGAGGAAATTATAGACCACTTACTCACCTATAAATCCATAAATTATGATCATTGAACCTAAGATACTTACCGGTGAGGGTATACATTTTTGCCGCTCCTCATGCCATCCAACTTAGCCTGCATGCAGTCTGTGTGATTCAACCGGAGTAACCTACAATCCCTCCTGCTAATTCTCGTCATAGTTTTTTTTTTTTTTTTTTTTTTTATGCATAACGGGTTCGTACTTGACTTCAATCACACCTGATGTTAAGTGAAGATGAGGTCGAAGGTGGAAGGGTACTGACCCGGAAACCCCAACACATTTGGGGGACTGGCTATCTTATCTCTGACAACCGGAACACAACAATGCTATTAACATTGCTGCTTGGCGGCAGATTTAGATAAGATGGTGGTAGCTAGCCAGGCGGACATTTAAAATGCCCTACCACTAACCAAACCGAATACTTAAACATGTACCCCGCTGGGGATCGAACCCGCGACCTCCGAATCGTAAACCCAATGTTGTTTACATTGAGCCACGGAGGCGGTTAATTTTTTATAAATAAAAACAATAATAGACTTTTGTAGTACACTGCGTATTGTGATAGTCATTTTAACCGTTCAAAATACGAATTCAATCACTACTTTATCGCTATATACGACAAATATAATAATGTTATTTGCATTGTTGTGTTTCGGATTTTGCCAGATAGCCAGTCCTCTAAATAAGTGGGGATTTCCGGGTAAGTGTTTCCATATTCATCTTCACTAAGGTGTGAATCCTGAAACTAAACCGTCGTGCATAATAAAAAAGATAAGCACTTGTTTACCCGACTGTATACAGGTATACCATCAATTCCATATCAGAAATTGCCAACCTTTCCATACCTATTCTAATATTACTTCAATCAATTTTGGCTCACTATGTCTATACAGTCAGTATAAAACAAAATATACATGATGTCAGGAAAAGTATCAACCAATCAAATACGCTTTATTATTAAATAAAGAACTATTTTTGTCAGAAATAATTATTTTACCGTAGTGTTATCTGTACTAAGTGCTGTGCATGCTGTGAAGCAAATAATTTTTTTTTATGCACAACGGGTTGGTACTTGACCTCAATCACTCCTGATGTTAAATGAAGATGAGGTCGAAGGTGGAAGCGTACTGACCCGGAAACCCCAACACATTTGGGGAACTGGCTATATTATCTCTGACAACCGGAACATATAAATAGTATTAACATTGTTGCTTGGCGGCAGATTTAGATAAGATGGTGGTAGCTAGCCAGGCGGACATTTAAAATGCCCTACCACCAACCAATTATTGAAGAAGAAAAAATAACTCAATTAATTTATGCTGGATTGATTGATTTATCGTACAGGGCGTGATCAAATTCATCTTTAAATTTAAGGTCTACTATTTCAATTGGATACATTACTTGTGTAAATCGAACGAAGGAGAGTCATCGCCAGACCAACGCATTAGTAAGTTTTGAAGTGGCAGTGGGAAGTAATACACGCGTAGGACTGATCACCGATGGGGCATAAATATTCCATAGTAGACACCTCGCACCCATAAGATAGACGTATGACTTGGTAGAGATCTATATAAATCTAATGAGGAGATGAAAGTACAGTAGAGATCGTACTGTGTTTCATATGACGATGAATTGAGTAAATTACATATGAGCGGACGTTTTGTGACATTAAATTGATTTGATTACACCTGTAGGTATGTCAATTAACCCTAAGGAACCGGTGCACCCAAGCAGCTCTTAAACTCTGGACGAACACGCCAGGTTTAACACACTCGAAATCACTAATCAAAGCCTTCAACAAGAAGGCGGCCGGCGAAGCGCTGGCACTCAGTAGGAACAATTTACGCATTCTCACAAGGGCACTAACGGGACACTGCTGTCTGAGCAAACACATGCTCAACATAGGGCTCCGAGAAACAGGAATGTGCAGATTTTGCCTCCTCGCAGAGGAAACACCTGCACATCTGCTGTGTGAATGTGGCCCGCTAATGCGTAAACGCAATATCCACCTGGGCAGCCACTTATTACACCCGGATGAGATAAAAACCATCGGTGCCAGGAAAATTATCCAATTCCTCAAAGAGGCAAACCTGAGCAACGAACTGTAGGTTAGTGGCGATCACAATAGATCGGCAACGGTCGCAGTGATACAGGTCTCCGTTGACCTGCAACAGCCACATACACATACAATACAATACAATGTCAATTAACTGCCGCTAGAAAAATACTAAGGATACGGACACACTACATCTGGAAAGGTAAGTATCCGGCCGACTATAGGTATTATTAGGTACGTTATAGCCCAGATTAAAATACCAACTGTCTACAGGATACATCCAAAGTATTCTGAACATATCATCGTGTTATCCGAGCCGTTGCGCAGGAAAATATAATGAAAGCCGACAAAATTTCACAGCACGGTTCTCAAACTTTACCTACTAGCCTCTGATCTACAGGCCCGCTATATATGCTTTGTTTACTAACCCTTGCGGCTTCTCACTCGGGCGGACCCTCGACAATAAACATTTAGTAAACAAATTTTACATTCCATTATTTTTCGAGAAGTTAAATCGTAGTAGTAATGTGTGGCATGTCTTTGAATGGTAGATTAAGGAATAAGGAAAAGTGAATAAGATAGAATAAGGTATGTTAAGGTGGAACGAATGAGTGATGGGAGAATAACGAAAGCGTGATGGAAGGGTCAGTAAAGGTCGACCAAGAAGAATGTAATGTTAATCAAGTAACTGACGTTACTCACAAAAAGTCAGATGTGGTCAACGACTAACCGACATATGAAACCGATGTATGAAGCATTTGATGAGAGTGGAAGAAGCAAAAGTAGTATGTCAGGATCGTTGCAAATGGAAATAAGGCGTGGGCAGATGTATGTATGTTAAATCAATATTATAAGATTCCTAAAGTAATGAAACTAAGTTTAATTTATATTTCCTGCTACTATTAATTAATATGTTTTAATTAACACTCAACCGTCCGTGGGTTACAGGTGTAACCCTGTAATAAAAAAAAAAGACCAGTCTACTGTCGGTGGTTACAACAGTAACCTTGATGCGGTTCGAAACAATTCCTCCTATTATCTGTAGTTGCAACTGTTTGGGGGAAAAATTGTCGCTATAGCTGTTGTAGTATACCAGATATTAAGGTTTTTATTAATAATGGCACCGCCCGCAGCACAAAAGTAGTAGACAGTAGACAGGAATTTGGCCTATTCTAGATCACTTCAAATACCATTCCATAACTTAACTTAAAATTGAACTGTAAATTTGGGCAAAGAGTAAATTCAATCAATCAATCAATCAAATACGCTTTATTGTTTAAATAAGGAAGGTGCATTTAAATATCTTATTGAAACTACAAATCAGGTGGCCTTATCGCTGACAGCGATCTCTTATTACTGAAATTATTAGTATTGTTAAAAAAAGTAACTAGTTTGCCCTCACAGTTAGGTGCATAACTAATAATTTGATTAAACTGAAAAGTTTGGGGACCACTGACACAGTGATTTCATGCAGAGAAATATAAAGTAGCGTATTTTAAGTAAAGATGGTGGCACACTTAGCAAAGTTTCTTCAATATCGTACATACTCATTCTATGGAATTAGTGCCTAATCTAAGACTGATTCGTGAAAAGTTTAGGAACTTGCCCTGGATACCTGTATGTAGATTATTGTACTTAATATTAATTTTCTTCTCAATCCAATCTACTATTCTTCGACTGACTCTAAATTTGAATACAAGAAATCCCTCAAACGGATTTAGCGCTCGATTTTCTAACCACTATACCAAACAGATGAATAATTATAAGTGGTTAAAAACTTGTTTTATTTGTGCTTATGCACAATATAGTTATAGTATGTATTTTATAGTCAATAATTAACTAATTTCAATAATTTGCTTTGTAAGATAGGCAGATTGATAAAGTATTCATTTACGCGTCTGTGTTCACTCAGGCACACAAGAATAATTACTCTTGTGTGTGTAAATTAACACAATATGATCTAGTACCTTTTCGAAATATCTAAGTTTTTACATGTGCGAGAAGCAAGATGGCGCTCTGATGATCTGTCGTAACTATGCCGTATTTTGTTTTACTGCTCTCCAATTGTGCCCCCAGCTTTACACAGTTCCGGGGATAACAGCGTTGATGTATTAAATTTTAACTGGATTTAAGTTAAAATTCACAATGTTACGTTCCGCGGTAACTTTTAATCCAATAGTTTATTTTACCACGTGAAAAATTGTTTTGGTTTGCGATTCACACGAGTACATTTATTTTGATAATTGTCTTATTTAATGACGAGTTGGGATTAATCGATAGCTTTTGTAATCAATTTAATCAAATCAAAAATGCTTTATTTTGTAGATACTCTCTCGAGTTTCTTGCTTGTTCTTCTCAGGAGAAGAACAAGCAAGAAACTCGAGAGGTTGTTTTAAAAAAAAGATTTTTATATTATAAAAAGGCACTGTAATATTTCATTGTTAATTGTGAAATAGCCTGGTTATGCGAACGAGCTGGTTATGTCCATGAATTATATAATAATGTCCATGAATTATATAATTATATAATATGCCTTCTTAATAAATTTCGTCTTCTTAATAAGGGTAGATCCGCGCTTGAGCATAGGTAGAGATGCCGCTATACACATACGTAAAGCTGTCCCTTGTTAACTGTCGTCCATCAGATCTCTGCTTCAGTAACATAATGTAATAGGGGCCTTAGTCAAGGTCACTAGTATCGTTTACGAAGATACCAATAGATATTTCAACATACATACATACATAATGTCACGCCTGTTTCCCATTGGGATATTTCAAGCCCTGCTTATATCGCATTACTAAGTATTAATGTATTAATTTCATTTCAATGCAGTGTACATAATTTCCACGGCTGAAATACAATTGAGCTCCTACCTAAAGGCCCCCGAACAACGGAGTATTACAATGATAAACATAAGCCTATTAGGGCCATCGATCCAATCCGCCAGCAGAAATTAATTTCCTCTACCAACGTAACAACGGTCAGTGATATAGATCTGCATTGAAACGGAACTCTGATACTGAATTTCGAGTAAGAAACATTGATGTGTGTTACTGCGAGAGTACACGAGTACGATGTACGTTAGATGAAAACTTTACAGTTATGAAGTATGAAATATCAATGTACGTTAGACAGTATACGAGTACGATGTACGTTAGGTCGAAAGTTTATTGTTACGAAGTATGAAATATCAATGTACGTTAGACAGTATACGTGTACGATGTACGTTAGGTCGAAAGTTTATTGTTACGAAGTATGAAATATAGATGTGCGTTAGTTAGAAAGTATACGCGTATCTAAGACTTACGTTAGTTTTTCCTGTTACGAACTGTTAATAATTATTAATATCTTTGCACATACACAAAGCGCCATCTAGTTTCACACTAAACAACTAGGCTTGTATTATGGATATCAGATGGTTTTTTTATTTTTTATTTTGGAAATAATTACATATTTTTCATAAATATCAATAACTCGGGTACACGTATCTGTACTCATCATAGAAATATATGCCCTAGCGGGATAACGGATAAACGTACATAAATATTTATTCATAAAAAACATCCATATCTCAGGAATAAATGTTCTTACTCATCACAAATTGGTTTCGCTGACAGGCTCATTATCTACTACACTAACCGGTCGTCAAATATACAGGTGACTTTTAATTCGTGTAATTCCCATTAACTGGCGTCGCTCTTGATTACGAACGACTTTTCCCAAGGTCCCATAGTCGAATTTGATCGATTACCCATACAAAAACCATTCCGAAATCACCTTTCTTGAAGTCCAACAATTTTCAGCTGGTGACTTCACTCAATCGGTCGTTATAGAAGCATTTTGTATTACTTTAGTTCGTAAGATAAAGTTACTTCACGCCGGCTCACCGCCTCCAACTTTATAAGGCGCAAGTTCGGCCACACGTGGAGTATTGTTCTCACCTATGGCTGGGGCACCTCAGTACCAGCTTCTTCCTTTTGACCGCGTTCAACGTCGCGCAGTCCGAATTGTCGGCCAAGAGAGTCTCACTGACCCCCTGGATCCCCTGGCGTTGCGAAGAGACGTCGCGTCCCTCTGCATTCTCTATCGCATATTTCATGGGGAGTGTTCTGAAGAACTGTTCGAGCTAATACCCGCTGCTCAATTTAACCGATACACTTCTCGCCGAAAATTTAATTTCCATCCACATCACCTGGATGAGTGGAAGTCTACCACTGAACGTTTCTCAAGAAACTTCTTACCACGTACAACCACCCTGTGGAACGGACTTCCGGCAGCGGTATTCCCGAACGAGTACGACATTGCCTTCAAGAAACGAGGCTACACCTTCCTCAAAGGCCGGCAACGCATCTGTGACCCTTTTGGTGGTGCGGGTGTCCATGGGCGGCGGTGATTGCTTTCCATCAGGTGACCCGCATGCTCGTTTGCCGCCCTCTCAAAAAAAAGATTTTCACTAGATGGCACTGATCATTTTCCAAACGCGCTATCGTTTGGTTCTGTGAATTATCATAAGAAGGTTTGTGATTAATACTCGTACACCTCCCGGTTAAGCTGAAAAAGTCTTTAGGACTGTCAGCGAAATCCAGTCCACAAAAAAAAAACCATCGATTCCAGTATTGCTGGCTATAAGTATATCCCAATCGCCTTGCTGTAGTCGTCATACCTGTTTTACTGCACTACTGAATATATAAGGTCTCCTCCGTGGATTTCCATTGGGGAACGGTTTAGAGCCGTCTGTTAAAGAAAATTAGCGAAATTGCTAAAGATCCGCTGGGGATTCAGTAAATGAACTCTATTAAAATAAATTGCTAATGTGACCTTTTCTGGCCTCCTGAGTCTATAAAATATAGTTTGATAAATTTGATAACATAAGTCTATTTTTAACTCCCGACGAAGAACGATTGGTATTATGTATTTGAAGGCGTTGTGTGTCCAATTTTTGTCTGGATGTATCTCAATAATGCGTTATCCGATTTTTTTTAAGCACAATGGGTCCGCACTTGACCTCAATCACACCTGATGTTAAGTGAAGATAAGGCCGAAGGTGGTAGCGTACTGACCCGGAAACCCCATCTTATTTGGGAGACTGGCTATCTTATCTCTGATAAGCGGAACACAACAATGCTATTAACATTGCTGTTTGGCGGCAGATTTAGATAAGAATGTGGTAGCTAGCCAGGCGGGCATTTAAAATGTCCTATCACCAACCAAACCGAGTACTATATATGTACCCCGCTGGGGATCGAACCCGCGACCTCCGGATCGTAAACCCAATGTTGTTTATATTGAGCCACGGAGGTGGTTTGTTTCTAACTGCCTCCATGGCACCATAAGGTTTAGGAGACAGTCGTTACGTAAAATCCCTGGGCTGCACTTTAAACACTTACTGTCAAGTCGCCATCAGTTCGACAAAAATCCGTCAATCTGCACCTCATAAATAATAAATAAATAAATATCCCTAGACACATACAGCGCTATCTAGTTCCACAGTAAGCAACTATAGGCTTGTGTCGTGTATGCCAGATGGTTTATATACTACGTAAATATATATTTTTTTGTAAATAAATACTTATTATAAATGAAAATATCCATAACTCGGGTACGTCATGAGGAGGTAGTGCCCCCAAAGTGATTAAAAATTGTGCCAAATATTAGAATTACCATCTTATTCATAAAAATTTGCAAACGCTTTATAAGGCTGTTTTAGTTAAAGTATGTTTTGTCTCTGTCGTCCATAAGGAAGTGTTGTAATGAAAGAAAGTGACAAAACATACTTTAACTAAAACAGGCTTATAAAGCGTTTGAAAATTTTTATGAATAAGAGGTTTAGTATTTAACATGTCAATAAACGTTTTTACCGAGGTAATGTTATCACCTCCACCTGTTCGGTCCCAATAAATTTGCTGACCGTCTCATCTCTTATTCCGTTCACACCGGCTCCGGACCTCCAATTAGTCGGGATGGTACCAAAGCAGTGGATTTATCGTCCACTGGTTACGGAAAACTTATCCGAAACTTTTAGGGATTCCGGTCACTTTGTTTTATTAGGAATAACTGGGGGTTAACAGTCATTATGTGTCTCGTTAAATGGGTTAAACAAATGATTAGATTTGATATTTGTGTTTTTATTTTTTCTAGCGGCGCTCTTACAAATTCTCTTTTCAAATCTAATTTAATTATAATTCCTAAAACAGACATTGTCTTTGGTTGTTTCACGAAAGGTCACTTACAAAATTTGTTGTGCAACAAAGTATACTCCATTGATTGAAGTATATATGATTGATTGATTACTATCACAATCTTATTCTAAAGTGAGAGCTATTGCGAATATGTTCCCCGTTCGTGGTCCCACGGTCATTGGTTAAAACTCTCTCGACTCTACTCAAGACGAGTATTTTGGATGCATAAATAAACATATAAATATTTCGGACACTTACATCAATCATCTAGTCCCAAACTAAGCAAAGCTTGTGCTATGGATTCTAGATAATGGATAAACATACATAAATATTTATATAAACATCCATGACTCGGGAATAAATGTTCGTATTCATCACACAAACATTTACCCCTCGCGAGATTGGAAGGCGCAACCGTTGGTTTCGCTGAGAGAGTCACTAGCCACTACACCAAGCGGTCGTTTTAATCTGTTCATCCGTCCGTTGTCCAAGCATAAGGCTGACCGCCCTCGGCAGATTTTTTGTAGGACCGATAATCGGGCCGATTTTTTCGTCAATACTTTTATCACTGATATTGTGACCGATTTTTGCAATCAGTACGTTCCATTTTTCTCCTACAAAAAATCGGTGACCGATTGTCGGTCGTGGGCGGGCGGCAGCCTAATCGAGTCTACAAAGTTAAGTACTGTTTCTAAAAGATGGCAACTATCAAGGTTCTTAGCGAAACCGCTGCCGCGGCTCGTGCAGATGTAGATATGTCACGTCCGTTCGGCCATATACTACCTTCTATCCGGTCTTAACCCGTTAGGTACTCGCGTTGCCATACGGCAACGCTGAGATTTAAAAAAAATAACCTCATATGTAATGATTGACTGATGTTTATTATCGTGTTATGTGTATCAGGACATATTTACCATAGACACGAAAAAATATTTTGTCACATAATGTTTTTAGTTTTGGAGGTATTTATGTATTTATTGTCAAAATTGGTGAAATGGCGCATGACAAAAAGTAAGTTATTTTTATTGTTATTATTTATTCATGGAAATGTATTTGATGATAATTATAGTGCTTTATACACCCTTATCTGTCAGAAATAGATGAACTGTAAATAAGTTGTACAATATTTACTGCTTATTTGAACATTTTAGTACTGTTGCCATTTGGCAACGCTAGTCTAATAGAGGTACATCTTTTCCTATGGGATATATTCATTCATTTTATTGTTTTAGATTGGGTTTGGCTGAAATTATTGATGAGCTGGAGAACGAAGACTGTGGGATCCGTGATGTATACATCGAACCACCAGATGGAGTAAGAGGCGAAAGGTGTCCAGTAAAAAGAGTGATCTTCTTGACTAGTTTTCCTCAGATATGAAGAAACTAAACCTTCACTTTTATTTCGACAACCTTTTCACGGGCATATCTCTTCTACTGCATTTGAAGGGCCTGGGTTTTGGTGGGACTGGTACACTACGACAGAATCGATTGCCAAAAGACTGTCCAATTACGAAAGTTGATACTGTGAAAAAGAGAGACTGAGAAGATTATGAGTGTGCTTGTCAGGGCGATGTTGTTGTAGTTCCTTGGATGGACAATTCGGTATATTCGGTAATGGCAGTAGATTCTACAACCCATGGTGCAAATCCAGTTGCATTAGCTGATCGATAGTCGAAGCGCGTAAACTAAAAATGAAGGTCCCAAGCCCCAATTTGATCGGTATTTACCTATAACAAATTCATGGGAAGTACTGACCTAATGGATGCACACATAAATACCTACAGGATTGGTATCCGAGGTAAAAAGTGGTGGTGGCCAATATTTACTTGGCTAATTGATGTTGCGATTTCCAACTCCTGGATACTAATATGGTCTTCAGGAAAAAACATCTCTCAGAATACCGCCGAGACATAGCACAGCCCTATTTAAAAAAATATGGTATCGCCCCAAAAAAAGAGGAGATCCATCAATACCTGAAAAAAGGGTATTGCCAAACTTACACTATGATGGAGTAAAACACTTCCCAAAACCTATAAAAAAGAACCGAAGATGTGTTGGAGACGGATGTTAGACAATTGGTAGACTTATGTGCTCTAAATGTAAAGTGGGACTTTGCATAAAATTTTTGAACCTTACCATATTATAACGTCTTATTTTTTTTTCTAATAAACCTAATTGAGCTAATGCATTTTTATTGTACCAGCTGAACACATTCACAACTTCGTTTTCAAGATGGTTTCATGTGTTCCGTAGTCTATCCATTCATAAAACCTTAGTTATAGTTCAACTGCATAACTACTGTTATATCCTGGCAAGGACGGGAAATTTTGTACCTGCTTTGACCTAGCGTTGCCATATGGCAACAGTCCAAAACTCAAAAACGGCCAAAAAAATATTTTTTATTTTATTTTTTACGTTAATATTGATATACTGAAAGCCTTATTTAATAAAAAAAAATTGTTTCCAAGAATTTCGTAAACTTCGTCTCTAATGGGTTAAGAGCGGTCTGCTCAGTAGGTATGAATGACGACAAACTCTAACTGCTATACCAAAAGGGCCCGGGGTCGAATCCCGCAAGGGGCATATCTTTGTATGATGAATACAGACATCTGTTCCCGAGTTATGGATGTTTTTCATTTATATATAAATAAATAAATAAATATATTTGCACAAACACACAGCGCCATCTAGGTCCACCGTAAGCAACTAAGGCTTGTGTTATGGATACCAGATGGTTGATATACTACACAAATACATTTTTTTTTGTAAATAAATACACATATAAATGAAAAACATCCATAACTCGGGTACACATGTCCGTATTCATCATGCAAACATATGCCCCTACCGGGATTCGAACCCGCGATCTTTTGGTATAGCAGTCAGCATTTCTAACCACTACACCAAACAGGTCGTTAAATGTATTTATTTCCAAAAAAATGTATTTGTGTAGTTTATCAACCATCTGGTATCTATAATACAAGCCTAGTTGCTTAGTGTGGAACTAGATGGCGCTGTGTGTATGTGCAAAGATATTTATTTATTTAAATATAGTTCTTTGTGTAGGTCAAAGTACAGGCATATTTTGTGTCAGGGTGTATATGAGAGCTCTACTACCAGTGTTTTTTTTTGTGTTTGAGTCTACGTCTTGGGATCAGTCATTGCCAATAACTATTGTTTCTTTTTAATAATATATGTGTGTGTGCAAGAGAGCGTCGGTGGCTCAGTGGAGGAGACACATTCTCCCAATTTGGGAGGTCCAGGTTCGATACCCAGGCAGGCCACGTGCCAATAAGATTTTAAATTTAATAAAATTACTTATGTGCTTTTATCCGACTGCTCTTAAACGGTGAAGGAAAACATCGTGAGGAAACCTACATGCCTTAGAAATTAAAAAAAAAACTAAGGTATTTGAAGTGCCCAACCCTCACTGGGCCAACGTGGTGGACTATGGCCCATATATTCCCTCAATATGAGGGAAGGTCTACATCGCTGCAGGGGGATGTTTACGGGCTGATAATGATGATGAATACACATCCGTAAACACATCAGTCCGTTTCCTCACGATGTTTTCCTTCACCGATGTTTAGGAGCCGTCGGATAATGCACACAAGTATCTAATTTTTTTTTATGCACAACGGGAAAGTACTTGACGTCAATCACACCTGATGTTAAGTGAAGATGAGGCCGAAGGTGGAAGCGTACTGACCCGGAAACCCCACCCTATTTGGGGGACTGGCTATCTTATCTCTGACAACCGGATCACACAATGCTTTTAACATTGCTGTTTGGTGGCAGATATAGATAAGATGGTGGTAGCTAGCCAGGCGGACATTTAAAACTCATTTAACATTTAAACAACATTTAAAACATTAAATTAAATTTTAAAAACTCATCGGTACATTGGCTGCCTGGGAATCGAACCTCCCAATTTGGAAGACCGCGTCTTAACCGCTGAGCCACCGACGCTCCATCGACGATGTGTGTGCAAGAGGGTAATATGTGATGTACTCGTCTAAGGGTATGTGTGGAGCTTATTCCGTTAGCGAATTTATTTAGATTTTTCGTGTTTTCATTGGACTTGTTGATTCATCCGTCGATAAGCGTCTACACACAAAGAGATCGCTTAGATTTGCTAATATTTTCGTCCCTTTCACCGGAGCGAGTAGAACATTAACAAAAGCCTGTGAGTGGCGTTGAAAAAGCGGACATATTTTGTTTAGGTTTTTTTATCAAGCCGGTTCTTTTTCAATTGGACATTGAATTGAAAATCAAACTGTTTAGAAACGAACAGTATTTTTTGAAATCTTCAACGACATCATGAATTATGCTCTAATTTATTTCTTCAAGATGAAAGCGGTCAGGAAACTGCGTAACGTTTTCTCATACAAAGTACCTCAGGACTTACAGACGAAAGTTTTTAATCAATCTATGTTACCAGTGATGACTTAAGCCACTGAAATGGGGTCTCTCACTACAGCAACTGCTACAACTTAGAGCAAATCGAGTGAGAATAAGTCTCTCTTACAGCTGATTGGTTGTCGCTTGACAGCTGTCAATTTGACCGCCAATCGGCTTTGAGAGATGTAGGCTATGCCGCACGCAACTCTATGTCATCTCCATGTAGCCCTGCTGGCCTCATAAGATAGCTTGAGATGTCACTATAAGCTATGAAGACGGTGATGATCGGTCACTACGAGACCGAATCAGCACTGAGAAAATGACAACACGTTTTCAAACCTTTGACTATTGCAATTGATCTGAGATGGTTCAGCCAAGTACCAATTAGCTGCACTCGGTTCTGTGGTTCGACGGGCTCTGAGAGTCATAGGTGACCATTCGATGACTGCTAAACTGTAAAGTCTCGAATACCGTCGCAAATTCGCCTGTATCTCAGTCTTTCATAGGATGCATTTCAGGGAGTGTGCGTTGTATTGATATAATCTTATTCCATCGTCGCCTTTCCATCTTCCAACTACTGGGCGTGGGGAGGGATTCTACCCGCATATACATTCGCACTATCAAGTTCGACTCTTCATTCATAATCTGAACAGCCACGGCATTAAACTCCATTCCGGCGTCAGTCTTTCCTGAATCCTATACAACCTTGGGATCTTAAAGAGTAGAGTGAATAGGCATCGAGTGAGATCGCGTGCTTCATCTTCAACCACATCTTCACTTTCCATCAGGTGAGATTGTGATCAAACGTGTATCTATTTAATCATAAAAAATAATGATTTTTTAAATGTTGTGGGTATGGTACTTTAGTAACTTATTAGTAATCTGTGGTATGGTGAAGAACATAGATCTAATATCTTGTCATTTTGAGATCTTATCTTGTCTTATTTTTATTACACACTATGACAATATCACAATGACAAGATCAAAAATCCTGACGTTTTGAAATCTTGTCTGATCGTCATTACGCATCCATATCTCATTATAACAAGATCCAAAATCTTGTCGATTTGAGATCATGTCATTATGACATTTTGTTTTATCTTCTAGTCATTACGCATTATTGTCAATACTGATTCAGCTTCAGTGAGTTGTCATTCCGTTAACGAGTAATGGACGATGAAGTAGTTTAAAGATTATCTCTGTGAAAAATAAATAAATTAATCAATTAATTGGGACCTGGACAAGCATATGATGATAATTAATCAATAACTTACATACCTACGCAAGAAGTAAATTTGGGAGTGGAAGACAATATATCCTACAAGATCTGAAATCTTATCGCTTTAAGATCTTATATATGACGACCTGTTTTGTGTAGTGGTTAGAAACTCTGACCACTATACCGAAAGGTCGGGGGTTCCAATCCCGCTAGGGACATTATGTTTGTATGATGAATACGGACATGTGTACCCGAGTTATGGATGTTTTCATATGTGTATTTATTTACAAAAAAAAATGTATTTGTGTAGTATAATAACCATCTGGTATCCACAACACAAGCCTATAGTTGCTTAAAGTGGAAGTAGATGGCATTGTGTGCATGTCCAAGGATATTTATATTATATTTATTATTATTATTATATTGAGACATGACCCAATTGATGTAATCTTGTCTCTTTGAAATGTAGCCAATAAGGTAAAATTTTGTTATTAATCAAACCTGGCCATTGTATTTGTTACTGAACGTTCAGAACATAATAGCTGCTCTGTCTGACATAATAGTTGACTGTAACACTGACAGAGCCATGTATCATTAATTACTTAAATCATTATCCTCCCAATCTCGAATTACAAACTTTGCGGAGCATATTTCACGATAATAGCCGACCGAGCTGCGTGTACGTAGTTGGGGCAACTTCACGCATTTAGATCAAAGTTTCTTTTCTATTGCCCCTACCAATGAAACACGCAAACGTCTAAGTCAAAGACGTCTAGAGTCAAAATCAAAAATATTTATTTTGTAGGTACACACATTAAAATAAGCAGATTTTACATTTTTTAAGTTACTGCATGTTCAAAAGGCAATTTTCCCCTGAGAAGAATAAGCAAGAAACTCGAAGGGTTGCTTTTTAAATCTGATTATTTTTATTACAAAAAGGCACGATTCCATTATTAATTGTCAAATAGGCTGGCATGCGAACGAGCTGGTTATTTCATTATCATCTAAATAGTCTGATATTTTATGATATGCTTTTTCAATAACAAGTATCCTTAAATTTATTAGAAGGAAGATTTTGTATATGAACTGGAACCTTATTTAAAAAACGTATGCGCAGCCCTCTGAATGTAATTCATTCACTGATTTTGCAGAGTCAGCTTACATGATCTTCAAGAGCAGTTTTTTTTGTCTATAATGTGATAGCGCTTGACCGCAAACCTGATTTTAAGTAAAGATGAGGCCATTTGGTTGGTGGTAGGGCATTTTAAATGTCCGCCTGGCTAGCTATCACCACCTTATCTAAAGCAGCAATGTGTGTTGGGGTTTCCGGGTCAGTACGCTTCCACCTGCGACCTCATCTTCACTAAACATCTGGTGTGATTGAGGTCAAGTACCAACCCGTTGTGCATAAAAAAAAATACATTTCATTGTACGCCAAATATATACACCCATGTGTGCAGGTCTTCCATAACAGTGAACTAACTTCACAACTTTTCATTCAAGTATTTTTTTATATTTTATAACTAAAGCTATCTTATTTTTATTTCAGGTAAATGAACAACATGGCTATGGAAAAGTGAGGCCCTCTGACACAGGTATTAATAAATAAATATATCGGAGAGTTACACCAATCATCTAGTTCCAAACTAAGCAAAGCTTGTACTATGAATACTAGATAACGGATAAACATACATCAATATTTATATAAACGTCAATGACTCGGGAATAAGTGTTCGTATTCATCACACTAACATTTACTCCTCGCGAAATTCGAACCGGCAACCGTTGGTTTCGCTGACAGGGTCACTATCCACTACACCAATCGGTCGTCATATATGATGATAGAATGACACTAGGAATTTAAGAGAAGGAGGTAATGGTCTGCCACTGTTGGAACACGGGCCCGTTTATCTTGTACCATTAGGGAGGCAATTACAGACCACTTACTCACATATACTCTTAAATCCATCAATTATGATCATTGAACCTAAGATACTTACCGGTGAAGGGTATACATTGTTGCCGCCCCTCATGTCATCCAGGTTGCTTTACTTATCAATTGAAAAAGGGTAATAATATTTAGAACTGTTATTTAAAATATTAGATTATGATCAGTTGGAAAAATTAATGGTTATTTTATTTTCTGGTTGTTGGTAAATTACCTACTACAGCAGTACAATATGAACAGCAATGTAGTGGTAGAGCCACGCTGTAAGCTATTAGCTTGCAGCATGAATGGGCCGGCTCGACCGGGGAAGTACCACCCTCTCGCAGAAGACCGACGTCTGAGTAGTGGCATTTTGCCACTGCGCTTCGTCCGGTGAGCGAGGGCGCCGGAGGCCCACCTTCCAGTCTCTCTCCAGAATGGTAGCGGTATTTAAAGAGTTAGTACCCCAGGAGGGTACCAGCACTATTAGTGCTGGAGAATCCCTCATCGCTCAGGCTGCCTTACTTGTTCTGGGGTGGACACCTTCCTCAAAGGCCGGCAACGCATCTGTGACCCTTTTGGTGTTGCGGGTGTCCATGGGCGGCGGTGATTGCTTTCCATCAGGTGACCCGCATGCTCGTTTGCCGCCCTCTCATATAAAACAAAAAAAAAAAAAAAAGCAATAAATAGAAAATTTTGGGGTTATTTCATTATTTATTCAAGTTCAAAAATTATTCAAGCATAATAAATGATTGGTTGTATCGTCCATAATACACATACATAATATAGATGTTTTCCCCCCGAAGGGATAAAAACATGTATTTTGGGTCTCGCCAAAGCTTGACCTTCAGTTTTTAAACCTGGCCGGTTTAAAAAGTGTACTGAAGCGCGAGCGGTCTAGCCGGCGCGAGCGGGCGGCATGGCGGGCGGTGATTGCGGAGGCCGGGCACTGAGCGCACCACCGTACGCCGAATGGGAGCGGATGCCGCGTCTGATGTGGTATGGAAAGCAAGAGGTAATCTTGTAAGGGTCAAGCGAAGGCACAGACACAAAATAACAATTTCAGCTGCGACTCAGTCTTATGACTAATGCGGTTATCAACGTGCAGTGCCGTTTATGTAAAACTGTTATTTGCAAATAATATTTACTTGTGGTCAAACGCAAATCCAGTCAATCATAAAAAAAAACTTGTTGTTATTTTTTTTTTATGTACAACGGGTTAGTTGACCTCAATCACACCTGATATTAAGTGAAGATGAGGCCGAAGGTGGTAGTGTACTGATCCGGAAACTCCATCTTATTTGGGGAACTGGCTATCTTACCTCTGACAACCGGTTACTCCTTACAAGTGGAATATTAAAATCATTCGTAGTCAACCATTCCTACTTCAGCCCGTCTAAACTTAATCTAACCTATAGTTTCATTAATTATTATTATTAAATTCTTTATTGGACACAAAAATGAAATACAAAGAACACTTACCATAAATGATGAAATGTACAAAGTGTACATAAATAATTTAGTTATAGGTTAAACGTAACAGTAACGATAACAGTGGTAGGGGAATCCTTAGTACCAAATTTAGCTCCATATAATGTCAGATAATGGCCGTACGAGGTACATTTATCACTGAACGTTGCTGCTTTATGATATAGAAGGTCGTGAGTTCGATCCCAGGGGTCCAAACTGAATGTTTGTGCTACAATACTGTTACTTTGCTATTCCAAATAAATAGAATATACATTGACACAATACGATACAATAAAAATAGTCGGACAAGTAGAGTTGAACACACGGGAAGAAATATCGAGGTTAGATTATTCATTCTTCTTTATTTTATCGTATATTCTTATGTCAGAGAGGAATATAATTACCTACTCTTTTTTTTTATGCACAACGTGTTAGCACTTGACCTCAATCACACCTGATGTTAAGAGAAGATGAGGCCGAAGGTGAAGCGTATATACTGACCCGGAAACCCCAACATATTGGCTGGCTATCTTATATCTGACAGCCGGATCACAACAATGCTGTTATTATTGCTGTTTGGCGGCAGATGGTGGTAGCTAGCCAGGTGGACATTTAAAATGCTCTATCACCAACCAAACCGAGCACCATGTTTACCATACATGTTTACATGTACGCCGCTGTGATCGAACCTGAGACCTCCGATTCGTAAACCTTATGTTGTTTACATTGAGCCACGGTGGCAATTAATTGTGTATATAAAATAATAGTTTGGCAATTCAAATCAAATGAAATCAAAATATTTTATTTCATAGGATAAAATTATCACTTGAAAACGTCACTGTTAATATTAATATTAGATTTAAATTTTAAATTTACTGTTCACTCACAAAGCTGACTCCCCAGCGAAAAACGAGCAAGAAACTCTAGGGTTGCTCTTTTAAACAGATTATAGGTTGCGATTTGATAATTATATGAATAATAAGACAGCTATGTCCACGCCTGCTTATCATTCAAATAGTCAGTGATTTTATAATAGCCTTTTGTTAATAATTTCTGTTTTATGATTGCTTTAAATTTATTTAAAAGTAAATTTTGAATGTCTGCTGGAACCTTATTATAAAAGCGTATGAAGGATTTACTAACTTTGTGAAGTCGGCTAACATATACAGATGACTGGTTCTTATTCCTTGTATTAACATTGTGCCTATCACGATTTTTACCGAATAAGGTTATATTTTTTTTTTGCATATAACAAATTCTCATAAATGTATTGAGATGCCATTGTTAAGATATTAATTTCCTTAAACTTATCTCTAAGAGACACTCTAGGTCCTAATTTATAAATCGCACGAATAGAACGCTCGTCGTCGAATTCTTCAGGCTATATCGGTCGCCAAACTTAAGTGGCAGTGGGCGGGGCATATTGTTCGTGAGACCGACGGCCGTTGAGGCGGAAAGGTTCTCGAGTGGCCACCACGCGTCAAAAGACGCAGCGTGGGTAGGCCCTCCACGAGGTGGACCGACGATTTGGTAAAGATCGCGGGAAGCCGCTGGATGCGGGCAGCCCAGAACCGATCGTTGTGGAGATCCTTGGAGGAGGCCTTTGTCCAGCAGTGGACGTCTTTCGGCTGATATGACGATGGCGATAAAATAATAAATAAATTTTATATTTCGGACACTTACATCAATCATCTAGTCCCAAGCAAAGCTTATGCTGTGGATACATACATGACTCGGGAATAAATGTTCGTATTCATCACTCAAACATTTACCCCTTGCGGGATTCGAACCCACAACCGTTGGATTCGCTGACAGGGTCATTATCCACTACACCAATCGGTAATCAAATATCGGAGCTGGTGCTCGATCTGATGATCTTCGATTTGTCAAGTTTATTGATAATGCCGCTTACCATGATTACAAACAAAACTCTTGAATCGATTGCGCTGAAATTGAAACGGAACCAACGTGACAGTTACAAACACTCGGACGCCAGCAAGCGAATACGTTCGTCATAATCATTCCGGGACTGAGTCGTCAACGTGACAAAATGTCCAGTGGACGAATTGCAGCATACGATTTTACAATAAAATACCAGAGCATGTATTGAGTTTAACAGAGCAGAAATTTAAACGCCACATTAAAGAAACTCTGTGTAAGAAGGGTTATTACAGGATAGATGATTATTTAGGCGATTTGATTTGATTTTAGTTAAGGAGGTCTGGTGTTGGCTGGTCGTTGTGTTAATTGCTATTGTTTTGTAATAAAAAATGTAATATTATTGTAAAGATGGAAACCAATTGAAAAGATGTGTTGTTGCGGAGTTTCTTGTCACTTCTTCTCTCTAACCATAACACCTTGCGAAGGTATGTAGTTTAAAAAAAATTAATACGTTGACTTTCAATAAGTGATATTTTTGTATCCTACATTGAATAATATTTTTTTTTTTTTATATGAGAGGGCGGCAAACGAGCATGCGGGTCACCTGATGGAAAGCAATCACCGCCGCCCATGGACACCCGCAACACCAAAAGGGTCACAGATGCGTTGCCGGCCTTTGAGGAAGGTGTCCACCCCAGAATAAGTAGGGCAGCCTGAGCGATGAGGGATTCTCCAGCAGTGCTGGAGAAAATATTTTTGATTTGATTGTGTGAACATATGATGATGACTTGATGCCTCAATAAAAACTCAAATTTTAAAGAAATGTACACATTATACAATTATTTAATTACAGTCAGTTCACAAAGAAATGGGGATACTTGTCCTTTAGTACTCCAATTAGGGGTCCACTCACGTTGCGTAAGTACTGCCTCCAGGTCCATAAGCCAGGGTATACGCCTTCCCGGAGGTGCGCATCATATTCTTCTCTATCAAAGACGTTCGATCGGAATATGACGTAAAGAGGTAACATGTAACAGAATTCCAATATAACTGCAACTAAGGAAAGAAAAATGTATTAATGCAAGACTACAAAATGCAGTGTGCCGTTGTGTCGTTCATGTACGCAATACAGTACCGCGTCCGCTAAGTCGATATCGTCGGTAAAACCATTACGAGAGGCAGTGTACTACGTAGATATATAAACGATAATATCGTGCTGCCTGTTGTTGGTTAGCATAAGGAAAGCTAGTAAAACTAAAGAAAGGTAGATAATGATAATTATCTAAATACACTAAACAACCATGTTCGAAGCTAAATCTTCAAAACAGCTTAACCGATTTTCATCAAACATGGCTAAGGACCTGTCCCTTCCTTGAGTCCTTCATTTCATCAAACACTCAAATCGGGTAACGCGTCTTGAGATACGTCCTGGATAAAGAGATAAACACACGACGTCGTAAACACGTCGATTTACGTCGATGGTTATAAATTTATATTAAAATTGTTTCTAGTTTAAATTACTACTGAAACTAAAAACACAAACAAAAAACTAGTAACACAAAGTTTACCAATTAAAGAAAGCAGCAGATATTTGCTCATTAAGAAGTTTTTCTTCGCACTAAACAAGATTTCCCTTAGTATAAGCGAATTGAATAATTATTTCCACTACTGACACCTAAAAGGAAGAAAGTGCTTATCTACAAATGAAAATACATTGCTATTAATGCAAGTCGTTGTTCGTCATTTTGACATTTTATTATTATAATTTTTTTTATGCACAACAGGCACAACATGACCTCAATCACACGTGATGTTAAATGAAGATGAGGCCGAAGGTACTGACTCGGAAATTATAATCATAATCATCATAATTCATTTATTTACCTAGTCATATGTACAGAGAAAAGATGTAAACTATTATAAATAATGAACAACCATGATTTGCCTTTATGGCGTGCAATAATTATTAAAATTTAATTTTTTTTTAATAATTATTGCACGCCATAAAGGCAAACGAAACCCCATCTTATTTGGCGAACTGGCTATCTTACCTCTTTGACGATCTGTTTTTTGTAGTGGTTAAAAATTCTGACTGCTATACCAAAAGGTCGCGGGTTCGAATCCCGCTAGGGGCATATGTTTGTATGATGAATACAGACATGTGTTCCCGAGTTATAGATGTTTTTTATTTATTTACAAAAAAAAAATGTATTTGTGTAGCTTATCAACCATCTGGTATCCATAATACAAGCCTAGTTGCTTAGTGTGGAACTAGATGGCGCTGTGTGTATCTTATCTCTGACAACACAACAATGTTATAAACATTGCTGTTTGGCGGCAGATTTAGATAAGATGGTGGTAGCTAGCCAGGCGGACATTTAAAATGCCCTACCATCAACAAAACCGAGTAGGTACTAAACATGTACCCCGCTCGGGATCGAACCCGCGACCTCCGATTCGTAAACACTATGTTGTTTACATTGAGCCACGGAGCGGTTAAAGGTCTGCCTTGAGGTTTGTTTATGTGTCGGAGTAATACCAAGTTGGCTTACATTTAAATGCTATTCGATGGGCTCACATCCTATCACGTATGCCTTTTTGTATATTTCATAACGTGAACCGTGGATGTTGTTTCAATCATTAATCTCTATGTTTGGAACACCCAAACACTATTGCTTGGGATAGCTCTGACCACATCACTTGGGATAAAGGTCGTGACGCTATAAATGTATTTAAAAAGAAATCTTTTTTTTTATGATTGACTGGATTCGCGTTTGACCACAATCTCACCTGATGGAAAGTGACGATGTGGTTGAAGATGAAGCACGCGATCCCAGTAAATACCTATTCACCCTGCTCTTGAGGATCCCAAGGTTGTAGGATTCAGGAAAGACTGACGCCGGAAGGGAGTTCCATGCCTTGGCTGTTCGGATGAAGAATGAAAAATCGAACTTCTTATTGCGAATGTTCGGTATATTAACTATTATTTATCCAATGAGGGGGCCACTGGACGGAACTAATCCGTTTTAAGCTACTTAAAACAAAAACACAAGCGATGCCGCAAGTAAAAGCTAGTGCTTCATAATTTAAGCATGAAATTAATTCTTAATATCAATTTGACTTATCAATTTTAAATTATCTGTTCAACTTCTGATCATTGCGAGTTTTTAATTAGTCGCTGCTCTTACAAGGTTAAACGACCCGTCAAATTGAAATAAAAAAATATAATCTGGCTTTATTGTCCGTTTAAGGGCAGGTTGCTCCATTTTTGCATATTTTTAGGAGTGTTCACGTCTTATAGGATTCCACAGAAACTTTTAACTGATAATGCGACTACTTTCACGCATAAGTACAATACCTAATGTCAAAAAAGTTATTAGAGAACCTATTCTAAACATAAATAGTAAGTTAATAATTAATAATAAATATTTCGGACACGTTTAATGTTTAGAACGCCTAAACACCGCCTCCGTGGCTCAATGTAAACAATATTGGGTTAACGTTTCGGAGTTCGCGGGTTCGATCCCCAGCGACGTACATATTTAGTGCTCGGTTTGGTTGGTGGTTAGGCATATTAAATGTCCGCCTGGCTAGCTACCACCATCTTTTCTAAATCTGCTGCCAAACAGCAATATTAATAGCATTGTTGTATTCCGGTTGTCAGAGATAAGATAGCCAATCCCCCAAATAAGATGGGGTTTCCGAGTCAGTACGCTACCACCTTCGGCCTCATCTTCATTTAATATCAGGTTACATCTTCACTTAACAACATCAAAAACACTTAGTTTGGGACATCTGTGATCACCCCATTTAGGATAAAGGTCGTGACGTTACGTATTTCGGACACTTACACCAATCATCTAGGCCCAAACTAAGTAATTGCTCCGTGGCACAATGTAAACAACATTGGGTTTACGATTCGGAGGTTGCGGGTTCGATCTCCAGCGGGGTACAAGTTTAAGTACTCGGTTTGGTTGGTGGTAGGACATTTTAAATATCCGCCTGGCTAGCTTCCACCATCTTATATAAATCTGCCGCCAAGCAGCAATGTTAATAGCATTGTTGTGTTTCGGTTGTCCGAGATAAGATATCCAGTCCCCCAAATGTGCTGAGGTTTCCGGGTCAGTACGCTTCCACCTTAGACCTCATCTTCACTTAACAGACTGAGATCAAGTACGAACCCGTCGTGCATAAAAAAAAAGATTCGGTATTCCATATCGTCATCATCATCACATCAGCCACAGGACGGAATGGAAGCGGCCTGCATCCAGCGACTTCCCGTGACCTTCATCAGGTCATCCGTAACGTCTTCCCACCTTGTGAGTTTGACAACAATCTCACCTGATGGGAAGTGACGATGTGGCCGAAGATGAAGCATGCGATCTCAGTAGATGACAATTCACCCTGCTCTTGAATATCCCAAGGTTGTATAGGATTCAGGAAAGACTGACGCCCGAAGGGCGTTCCATGCCTTGGCTATTCGCATTATGAATGAAGAGTCGAACCGCTTAATGCGAATGTTCGGTACGTTATATAACTACATACGGGTGGAATGCCTCCCCACGCCTAGTAGCCCGAAGATGAAATGGCGATGGTGGAATAAGATTGTGTAATTCCAACGCACACTCACCAAAGTGCATCCTGTAAAAACTGAGAGACAGGCGCCCTTGCAACGGTGTTCGAGGCTCTGCAATTTAGCAGTGATCGAATGGTCTTTTCAGGTCTTTTGGTACTCATTGTGCGTGGTCTCCACTCGAGAACTTTAATGCCTCACCGGCCTTTAGTTCTTCAAAGTATGTGCCCTACCCACTATGGGCTGTCAGTAACTTCCCTTCGCATACGAATGTCTTCATTCCTAATTCGATCAAGTAGTGTAACGCCGAACATCGCCCTCTCTACAGAGTGAAATTTAATTCGTGTAATTTCTGTTTATTGGTGACTCCCATATATATTTTGCATACATGTACTAGAATAATATATATTTTCCATATACGTACTAGTACAATATATATTTTGCATACACGTTCTAGTACCATATATATTTTGGACACACGTACTAGTACAAAATAAATTTTGCGTATACGTACTAGTACTATATATAGCACACACGTACTAGTACAATATATATTTTGCATACACGTATAGTACAATATAACAGATTCTTTATTGCAAATAAACACAAAAGATACATTTGTCAGATAAAAAGATACAAAGGTGAGCTTATCTCTAAGAGAGATCTCTTCCAGCGAACCCTATAAGCGGTTAGAGAGATATATATTCTTGACAGAGTATTACATTAGTAGATCTCTTCCAGTCAACCTTTGGGTATATGGACAGTATATTTGAAATAGGTAGGTTTTATCATAAATAACAAACATTATTATCAACATACATTAATAAACACAAAGTATAAACTTACACACGGTTTCATGCTATTACCCCTAATTTCCGTTCAGGATCAAGTCTTGAATATTTCATTTATAAAACACACCACACAGGTTCACGGGGTTTTATGTTGAATTATTTAGATATCAATCGCCTTTAATGGAAGACCAAAATAATGTTGTCCCGTAGAGATCCCCTTTTTAACATCTTTTACACTACTCTGCCGATAACCAACCTTTAACCGCCTCCGTGGCTCAATGTAAACAACATTGGGTTTACGATTCAGAGGTCGCGGGTTCGATCCCCAGCGGGGTACATGTTTAAGTACTCGGTTTGGTTGGTGGTAGGGCATTATAAATGTCCGCCTGGCTAGCTACCACCATCTTATCTAAATCTGCCGCCAAGCAGCCATCTTAATAGCATTGTTGTTGTCCGGTTGTCGGAGATAAGATAGCCAGTCCCCCAAATGTCTTGGGGTTTCCGGGTCAGTACGCTTCCACCTTCGGCCTCATCTTCACTTAACATCAGGTGTGATTGAGGTCAAGTACCAACCCGTTAGGCATAAAAAAAATATATAAAAAAACCACACTGGTAATATAACAGAAAGCAATAACTGTAGATAGATAAAGCCTTTATTTGTTATGTAGTATATTGATAACCTTACCTAATTTCGGTGTTTAACCGTAGCGTAAGGGTTTACTGCAACATAAACGCATATCGCTTAGTCAGTGCCGATACCAATATAATAAATAGGCTTGTTATTAATTAAACGGGCCTGTTCGTGCAACATCACAATAGAAAACGGGTCTTGTTTACGGAACCCTCTGTCCTCGACCAACCACCATCTTTAATACCACATGGCGACCAACTACATTATCACAGTTTCCACGGTCACACACATACATATTGATACACAGATAAGGTAATACATCAACAACAATAACACAATGAAATGAAAATCATTTATTCATGTAGGCAATACAATATGCACTTATGAACGTCACTTGTTTTTTAAACTACCACTAGCTCGGAACGCGACCACTACTGAGAAGAGCTAGCGAGAAACTCAGAGGGTTTGTCTCTTTTCAATCAATCATTTACAATCTAGAAAGTTTAAAACAATTTTTATATATTGTGTAGAGGAGCCGTTTAATCCCATGGATTACTATCATTAATGTAGTCTGACATTTTGTAATATCCCTTTTTACATAATTTTTGTTTTATAATAAGTTTCAATTTATTAAGCGAAAGATTCCGTATATCCATGGGAACCTTGTTGTAGAAGCGCACACAAAAACTGAATGACTTACTAACTTTACTAAGTCTACTAAAAGGTACAGCTAATTGATTTTTGCTCCTTGTATTGACATTATGTCGGTCACAATGTTTCTCGAATGAATATTTCTCTTAACATATACAAGATTTTCATATATACATATATATATATATTGTGACGAAAATGTTAAAATATTAATTTCTTTAAATATTTGTCTTTATATATCTCTTGACCTTAATTTATAAATTGCACGAAAAGCTCGTTTCTGCAAGACAAATTTAATATGCTATCTGTATCAGCAGCAAGATACCAAATGACATCAAGCTATATTAAGCATAATATTGTAACACTAACGCATGTCTGTGCTGCAGCAGTATATATAGCTAGCCTTTCCGCCCGCTTCGCCTGCGTGGAACTATTTTATCGCGGAAATTTGTTTATCGCACGGAAACTACTCATTTTATCGGGATAATAAATGTCCTATGTTTTAATCCAGGATATGCTCTACCTATATACCAAATTTCATCCAAATCCATTCATCCGTTTCGCCGTGATTGAAGAACAAACAAACATCCAAACTTTCACATTTTAGAACCCCCCCCCCCCCCCCCCCCCACACACACACACTCTACTAAAGGCACTCACACAATGTAATTGTCACTCTGTGTGGTGAGGAACTGTCTTCTGACATACAGGATCTTACCCAGTTCAGGAGCCAGGACTACATATATATTGTATGTGTGTGTCGTTAAATGGGTCAAATAAATTAATCTTATTCTTATTGATTTTCAGTCTACATAACAATTTTCATTTTTTTTTAAGTACTGGTTGTCCGTCAATGAGTTCGCCGTAGTCGGGTGAGAAAAACATCGATATGTAATAATAGTCGTGCGTCAGCCATAATTACTCGCAAATCTTAATTCAATGTCCATCGAAATTCAAAAACCAATCTCGAACAAATAAACACTCCTCAAAATACTACGTACGAGTAGGTCTGTAATTTCAACGACTTCTCTAACCTAAAACACGGAAACACAATACCAATAATGAAGTCATTGTTGTTTGGAAATTGAATAGCAATTTACAGGGAATTTAAATATCATTGCAAAAGGCTGTACAGAAGCACACAAGTCGACAATATTCGATGTGGAAAACGGCTTTTTCTTCTCGAATTACACTCCCTTTGATCGCTCACAAGCGTATAGCAATTTTGAAATTAATTTTTCCTCCCGTTCTAAACGTGTTCGCATTACGTCGACGCAGAAATAAACGGTGGCCTTTTATTAAAAACAGAAGTCGCTTCAAATACAATTTGGGAGCAATACTTTTTCATGAATAAACTGCTATTGGATTTAGATTTTACATACATAAGTCAAGCCTGTTTCCCGTAGTGTTAGGCAGAGACCACAGACTTCCACTTGCAACGGTCCTGACACACCTCTTTTGCTTCATTCACTCTTATAATGTTGTTTATACATGCTCGTCGGTTTAAGGTACTCTCGATTTGGCCTTTCTTTAAGACGTCCCCGATTTACTCATGGTACGTTCGCCGTGTCTTCCCTGCCAATACCCCTATACAGTCGCTTCGTATCTCTTGCGTTAGTCTCTTTCATTCATCCTCTGCACAAGTCCAAACCATCTCAGCATACCTGCTTCAATCTTTGTCGTCTTCTATTACACTGCATAACACCACGCTATTACTGATTCTATCTTCCAAAGTGACTACACTCATAGGTACTTCTCAATGATCTAATTTCCACTACATTAATTCCACTTTAGATTAGATTTTTATCATTATTATGTCAGTCACAGATCGTCCACTGCTTGACCTTCCCCATAGCGGGATACATCCGACAACTTCTCGCAACATTCATCAGGTCCTCCGGGCACTTTTTGGGTTTTATTCTACGCTGTGCTTACTGTGCTGGTGCATGGTCTTCACTCAAGAGTCATAATTCCCTAACAGTTATTCAGTTCTTTGGGCTATATACTACTACTCCCACAGCAACGTACTAATCCGCTGGGCTATATATGGCCTTCGTTCTTTTTCTGAATTCTTATTCAATCAAACAGTGGAAAGCCGTGCATCCTCTCCCTAGCTCGTTGCATGACTATATAAAAAGCTAAATAGCTTCGAAACGGTTTAACAGATATTCATTAATCTGGCTTGGAACCTGGTCTATCATATAAAAAAACCACACTCAAAACGGACTACGCATTAAGCACATTATAATCTCAGTGAATACCTATTCACCCTGCTCGTGAAGATCCTAAGAAATTGACGCCGCGAGTTCCATGTCTTGGCTGTTTCAAATGTTCAATAAGACTATTTACATCGGAACTGGCTGGCAATACACGACAGTAAATTGTATAACCCGACCGATAGATAGAGCTATCTATGAACCTGCTCAGTTTGTTGACAAGTCCACAGATATGTCTGTACGAGTATGTGGGTAATAAAACAATAGTACCGATGTAATAAATAACTAAGTACACAGCCAATAATTTCCTCTGTCCTTTTTACGGGCATAACTGTTTGTTTTTCAGTGAGGCAACGCTGCAATACTCTCCACTGAGATATGAAACCAAATAAAAAAGGTTTATTGTCCGCGAGCCGACATATTGGACTTATTAGGGCACAGTCACATTTGTCTGTACGGTGAAATGGATTCGGTATTTTTGGTACAATATTGGGTCTTTACCTATGAAATTGGAGTTTTTTTACTTCGTTAATCATAGTATAAATTCCTGCGATTTGCAAAGCTATATCCAAATTTGTTTTTTATTTGGAAAATGGAATATTATTTCAAGGTTTCACATGAAATATTTTTTAATTTATGGGCTAAATCACATAATAAAAAAAAATTGTACAGAGCTCTTTTCATGTGCTTCCCATAATCATTTCTTAGATTCGCTGAAACTTTTATAAAGCGGTTACTTTTAAAAATTAACGCTGCCTATACTTAACTTAATGTTATACGATAATACACACAAAGTTTAGCTAAATTTGGATTTGCCGTTCCAAAACAAAAAATCAAAAATGTTTGTATGGAGAAAACAGTCATAATGAAATTTTTCCTACAAAACGCTAATTTCATAGGTAAGGACCTAATACTTTATATTTGTAGAGAACTAACTAGTATTAAAAATGCGACAGTTTGGATGTTTGTTTGTTGCTCAATCACGGCGAAACGGATGAACGGATTTGGATGAAATTTGGTATAGAGGTAGAACATAACCTGTATTAAGACATAGGGTATTTTTTATCCCGATAAAGTGTGTAGTTTTCGCGCGATAAACAAATTTCCGCGATAAAGCTAGTATTTCATAAGGTGAACCGTGGATGTTGTACCAATCATTATTTGAAACACCCAAAAGTAATGTTTGGGATATCTCTGGCCACCCCATTTGGGATAGACGTGACTTTATGTATGTATAAAATAAAGTCTTGAGTGTGACCAGGCCCTTAGGACTTTGTTGTGTCATCAATACAGAAGCAGCATACATTTTTTACAACGATCCTTCGATATTAACGGTTGTACTTTTATGACCCCTTGGGGCTGAATTGCGTTCCGTTTTACAGATTGATTTTACACTTATTTTGCAGGTAACATATATCGGATGAATTTTTTTACCGTGTGGAAACAAACAGGGCATATTAGGTAAGTGAAATAGAAGTTATTGGCGTAGGCAGTTTAATTTTTTCAAAACTACATTCGAATAAAGCGTTAATTATGTCATTTGACGGTCGCGCTTCTAATCGCCTGCTTGAAATTGATGTGCGACTGGCGGGATTCGCAGGGTTCCTCTTGCGAAATTTATTTGGAACTCATATTTTAAGTTAATTATATGGAATAGACTACAAGCGCGACCGTCAAAAGATACAAAGCTTAATGCGATGATGGTTTTGAAAAAAAAATTAAACTACCTATGCTTATACCTTCTATTTCGCTTACCCAATATGTTATATTTTTCTCTACGCTAAAAAACTTCACACGTCAATCACATCTGATGTTAAGTGAAGATGAGGTCGAAGGTGGAAGCGTATTGACCCGGAAACCCCAACACTTATATTAAAATGCCAATTACCTATCCAAGAACTGACAGCGGTCACCCATCGAACAGCGCCAGACTTGCGCTTACTGCATCGAAAAAGATATTATAGTCTTAATATCCTTTAAGACCGTTTATCCCACGTGGTAGTTCACACAAACTATAAAGTCCAAATTTTTCGAAATGAATGGACCGATTCTAATGAAACTTATAAATTATAGATTATATTATATATTATAGGTTTAAAAAGTTAATAGAAAACTTTTTAACAATATCGATTTTAATGAAAATATATTGCTGTTACTATGGAAAATTTAGAATCGCTCTAATTTTGTTTCAATACTCATTTTCGAAAATTTTCTCTACTAAAATTTTAGATCTGTGTATGTGCTTTACGCGTATAAAGATTCATTTGAATCGGTTTATTCGTTTCGAATAGTTTGAAGTTGAAACTTTTTATGGAATACCGTACGGGAGTTTTCTCCTTTGATCCAAGGTTATTTCAGACATTCACTATAAATAAGAGAGTCCTAATATCCTTTAACGGCAAGAAATAGCAATTGAAGCATCCACGACATGGATAAAAGGGATTACACCCCTAAATCACTACAGTCGGCTATGTAATTCTAACCACGCACGAATGATCCATGATTACGGGCATTTTTCCTCGGCCATTAGTTTTTCCAACTGTACCTTGTTTTCACAGGATTTATTGTGATCCGATAAAGGAAACGAAACACAGCAGTTTCATCGTTACACTAGTTTATGGATATAATTATACAAACACAAACTTTAATATAGAACACATTTTAGTGTTCATTTTATTTCTCATAATATATCTCGTAATGGAAAACGTACAGTATTTAATAGCGCATAGTTTGGTTATAAAATGGTCACATAACTCCCGAGTTCGTGATTAGTTCCGATTTAGTTACCAAATACTACATAATACATATCTACATAACGTTTATCCCAAATGGGGTGGTCAGAAATATCAAATCAAATTCCCCTGAGAAGAACAAGCAAAAAAATCGAAGGGTTGCTCTTTTAAAATCAGGCTTTGATTTTTTTATTTTTTTTTTAAATGAGAGGACGGCATACGTGCATGCGGGTCATCCTGATGGAAAGCAATCACCGTCGCCCATGGACACCCGCAACACCAAAAGGGTCACAGATGCGTTGCCGGCCTTTGAGGAAGGTATAGGCTCGTTTCTTAAAGGTTCCAATGTCGTATTCGTTCGAGAATACCGCTGCAGGAAGTCCGTTCCACAGGGTGGTTGTACGTGGTAGGAAGTTTCTTGAGAAACGGACAGTGGTAGACTTCCACAAACTTTTACATAAAGATTTTTATATTACAAAAATAAGTTCTATTTTAAAATACTTTAAAAAACAAGCTTTTTAAAAAACATCTAGAAGTTCCAGTAGCAATCTTCTGGATCCATCCTTACACCTTCGTCATCACGTGTATTGGAAAGTGCTTGTGGCAACAAAAACCAGCCCAAGTTCGACTACCTTGCCATTTGCCGTCAGGGAGTTCCAGTCCTTACATCCCGTCTCCATCATCAGATCAGGTCGATGGTACCATAATATTACATTGTCACCGAACTTAAATAAATATGCCAGACTTCAGCTCAATCAGATACCAGCAAATGGTTGAAAAATGCTTTGCAAATTTTGAAACGCACAACTTACATTGAAATAAAAGCATGAATAAATACAACTTTCGCTTTGACAATGATGTTTCTTCTAAGGCGAATTAAAAGTCTTTTGCTTTTACTAAAACGTGTCGACCGTATGTATTCACCGCATACTGAATTCGCCGCAGGTGTGTTTTGACACCAAACCCGATTATTCGGCCACATTCTACTGCTTTGAGGGTACAAAATATATAAGAGTTCACACCGCGAAATTTCCATTCAAAGCGGGTGGAAGCGGAAGGTAAGGTTTATTTCAAACTTTACTCATATGAAGTTTAATAATACTTCGAAATAAGTAGGTACCACATCGTTTTTTCGGTATGGTTTTTAGGGTTATGTTGGTAAACTGAGAATTCTTTGTTTCGCCATACCTGTCTCCATATGGGTATTTCTCGGAGATTGCGTTCTTCAGCTGATTCATGAGACCTACAATAATTTTAACTTTTGTGTTTATAAAACTTACTTTTATGAAAGAAGGTATGCTAAGATATTTGAAAGAGGGACACATTTTAATAAAATGGTTTTCGAGATAAATGACTTTAATTTTTTTGGGGCCACACAAATCAGAATCTGTGAAATATGAATGAGACTTAGAAATAAAAATGAAAATCTAGCCTGAAATACAGTCAATTATGTATTCAGTAGGCAATTTTAGTGAAGTGACACATCTACCGAAAGGAAAACCAGTGGTAGTAGGCAGCGGACATACCTACATATTCGAAGAAGTGATGGCCGTCGGGGCATTAAAGTTAAAGATTGGACCCCATGCAAAGGTAAGTGCTGCTCCAATAGGAGCATAGGAGAGATTCTAACTCATAAAACGACCTGAGCATCACTTTAGGTCCTAAATTATAAATAGTTCGTTTCTGTTAAATAAAATAAATGCTAAAATATCTTAGCAGCGTTTCCCCTCACAAAAATGACATTTTGAACAGTAGCAAGTACTTTTTAGAAACAAAATTCCTGTAATATTTTTTGTTTTGAATTTACATAGACTACCTAGGTTTTGAGTTAATCGACACCTCGATTAGTTAGGACTGTAAATACTTCTTGGAAACTTCGTAAAAATGTACCTTCATTGCTATAAAAGTATTTGTATTTATAAAACGTATATTTTGCTGCGGAATCCCACTGCGTTGGGCCTGACGCACGCTTGGCCGGTCTTTGTTGAATATTTGTGCGTAATATCATACCCAGAAGCAATGAAAATGTATCATTTTATTTCTGTTTGAGATTGTATTTTTAACTGAACAATGTTCACAAGTAAGGGAGCGATAGGGAAACGTTATGTTTTCCACATTTTGTATTTTTTTATTAAAAATATGAGTATTTATCTAAATGTGACAGCTCGCAGACGAGCCTGGCTTTAACTTCATCGGCCCTATGTCACTTTCCATGAAATGTCGAGACCGCTCTCGACGTCCCCAACAAGGCCTTCCTCAAGGACATCAACTTGAGGTTGCATGCCATATGACCTGTTTGGTGTAGTGGTTAGAAACTCTGCTGCTATACCAAAAGGTCGCGGGTTCGAATCCCGCTAGGGGCATATGTTTGTATGATGAATACAGACATGTGTTCCCGAGTTATGGATGTTTTTCATTTATACATGTATTTATTTACAAAAAAAAATGTATTTGTGTAGTTTATCAACCATCTGGTATCCATAACACAAGCCTAGATGCTTACTGTGGACCTAGATGGCGCTGTGTGTTTGTGCAAAGACATTTATTATTATTATTATTATTATTATTATTATAAGTGACTAGTGACCTTAACTGTCATTTAACAGGAGGAAGCTTGACACATTCCAGCTTGAAGACATCTTTGTCGCCTAAGAGTCGGTCTTGGTAAAAAATATATACAACGAATGTTCAAGATAATGGTTACGGCAGAGGTATTTCTTTGGCTTACTGTGATCACCGTCGCGCCCCGTCCTAGTCCAACTACGATTTCCCATTGACCCCAGCATCCCAATAACAACGACTTGAGGAAGCTTAACACATTCCAGCTTGAAGTCATCTTTGTCGCTTAAGAGACGGTCTTGGTAAAAAATACCTTCAACGAATGTCCAAGATAATGCTCACTGCAAACAATGCCTGCCTGTGCCTGTGATAATTTCCCAAGTGGGACAAATATAGTTCGTTTGAATACCATAGAAAGGGGATGAATTAATGTTTCAACGAGTTCTGTGAGTCTCATTGAGACAATCTGTTAAGAGTTATCGATCGAGCCGTCTCACCTAGATTACTGGAAGTTGACTCAAACTATCAAAGCAGACACTATCGCCTATGCTCTTCCATAATAAAGTCTTACCGTCACTTCAGATAACTTCGAAAAGACTAAGTGCCATGTCGATAGTCTAAAGGTCCAATGCTTTCCGAATGTACTTACTGCAGACTAAGCGCACCTCAATGAGGATGACGACTTCAAACATTAGATCTCTCTCCCCTCAATGACACTCCCCCTCCGGTCACGACAGACTAGGTCAAGTCGCTCATTTCGAGGTCCCTAGGAAAACTGATGGTATCACCAATATGTGTTCAAAGCTGCAATAGGAACCCGCATCTAATAGCCATTGAAAACCCAGGTAAATCCCATAACGTCCCCACAAGTTACCACTAGTATAGCTCTATGAACGCATATTCTTGAAATGTCTCAAGGAAGGATTATGTAGTACACGAGCAGTTTGGTTTCCATACATAAGAATCCTTTGGACTCAGATTACATATTTCCTCGCGCAGCGGAAACACACACACTTATAGTAATGTCGCTTCACTTTAAATTGTATTAACGTCTGTCTTTCTTTTTTTCTTGGTCGGAGGAAAAAGACGGAAATCCTTATTGAGCGTTAAAAGTCGTTACCAAATGCCAGCTTTTTCTGAGAACAACAACTTTTCTAGTACCAGCGACATTATTCAGCGGAGAGATTTGTTCTACTTCCCCATTTCCGCAAAATGTCCGTCCTTCAGCTAAACACTTTGTTTTCCATCCAACAAATGAAACGTCGACAACAGAACTCGATCTGCAAGTGGGAGCCACTGTGTTTTAACTTTCGATGTTGACTGCGCTAGTTTTAGTTGGTGAAATTGAATGAAGTGAATCGGTGTCTTAACTTGTCGATTAGCAATAAATTATCGATTCAAAAAAGGAGAGTGTGTCGGAGTAACGCCGGCGTTGCATGCGACTGTAACTACGTGGTATGGGGCTCAAATTCATAAATCTGAATAGGACTGGAACCTGGTTTCTCTGCAGCGGACTGTATGTGCTTGTTAGCTGAGATTCTCTAGGAAATCCGGCTCGTATCGAACAGTGACCGACCATTACCCAGCTCTATTTTACTGTAGAAAGTATCATCAGCAACACTCTTACTCGTCTCCATCGTTGGGGCACAGCCTCCTCTAACGATTAGTGGTCAACTGAGAGACAGTATTTTTAAGCTGCTCCTGTAGGCCACACAAGACATCGCAACATTAAGATGATATCATGATAATATCTTGTGCACTCGTGGCGCAGTCGCATTCGCTATTCAGTCAGTCCTTGGTGACCATTAGTGGCATTTTAATACGAGTGTTTCTGTATTCAGAGAGCACGTTAAGCTAAGTCAGTGGCCTACAGGGGCAGCTTAAAAACACTGTCTGTCAGGTGACCAATAGTCGTCAGAAATCCGCACCGGGTCCGAGTGGTAAATTATGGCGCGTATACCGTCTCCCAGTTAGAGGAGGCTGTGCCCCAACGATGGAGACGAGTAAGGGTGTTGCTGATGATACTTCCTACAGTAAAATAGAGCTGGGTAATGGTTTGTCACCATTGGAAACGAGCCCGATTTCCTGGAGAATCTCAGCTATCAGTCACAAGCACGTACAGTCAGCTGCAGAGAAACCAGACCCCCTAGTCACTTAAATACGGGGGGTCTGGTGCCCTGCAGCTGACTGTACCTACCTACATACAACATAACATTAATGACCGTGGAACTTGAGATGCTACCCGTTATAGGGTAAATGTACTTGCATGCCCCTTACGCCCTGTAACTCGGCTTTTGCGTACATTAGTATGATTATTCAAGTTCCATTACTAACAGCTTAGTAATGTAACCACTCATCGGATCCGTTCGGTGGTAATAAATAACATGGGTCAGGTTATTATATCGATGTTAAGCCATGCATGCTGTGAGTGGTGGTGCATAATCCTGGTACTCTGTCCACATGACTACGTACTTCTGGCCATGGTATCGCGATGGCGTTCACTCATACTCCCAATATACCAGGTACATTACCGCCTCCGTGGCTCAATGTAAACAACATTGGGTTTACGTTTCGGAGGTCGGGGGTTCGATCCCCAGCGGGGTACATATTTAGTACTCTGTTTGGTTGGTAGGGCATATTAAATGTCCGCCTGGCTAGCTACCACCATCTTATCGAAATCTGCCGCCAACCAGCAATGTTTATAGCATTGTTGTGTTCCGGTTGTCAGAGATAAGATACACACAGCGCCATCTAGTTCCACACTAAGCAACTAGGCTTGTATTATGGATACCAGATGGTTGATAAGCTACACAAATACTTTTTTTTTGTAAATAAATAAAAAACTGTCCATATCGACAAGTCTTAAAAATCAGAAAACCCGGCTACGTATGAAAAGGGAACTAAAAAGACGAATTCTTCTTCAATAGAATAGATCATGGAATTGACATCAAAAGGGATTGGAACGATATGTGACTTTTTTATATTTTATTAAATAAGATACGGCACCTGTATCAAGTAGCTTATCACGTGGCTTTCATCTAAGTCCCTCATGAATAACTTAGGGCTTAAACAATGTAAGCGACAAGACGAAAAATTACTTTCCCCGAAAGCCTATAAAGCAATTTATCTTTTCAATTTATTTAACATACCAAAGGCAAGACCTTCCTTATGCTTATTTGAAGATTTTCATCTGTCAAGAAGTAAAGTGTGTATGTGTGGAAGTGCGCGTAAAGGGTTTGTTCTTACATCCTTTGTCGTAGTTCATTTATGAACGACATCACTATTTTAAATAATTATATACACGGGCATCCTTATCCTTATCAGAAGTAAATACTGCTAGATTAGTATATTGTAGATATTTCCACAGCTTGATGTCTTACGGTATCTTGCTGTAGGGAAATGCCGCGGATATAAATACAATCTTTGTTTTACAAAAACGAGCCGTTCGCGCATGGTCTGGTCAAAGATATACCAAAAATGAGTATTGCGGGTCACAAACATTAGAAGTTTAATGCTTAAAAGATCATCCACGGTCCAACTTTTGAAGTATACAGAAATGCACACATCGCCGGTGTAACGTGTAAATCTGTAAAAGTTTTTCGGTGGAAAGTCCCATAGTCGCCTTGTACGACACCCGCTGGAAGAGACGGGTAGGTTCTATTCTTTTTATATGCCGAAACTACACAATGTAAGTTCCTAATGTCAAGTGTATTTGCGCAAATATTTTTGTGACAATAAACGATTTCTTTCTGTTTCTTATATCAAAACGTAAAGAATTCTTTTCGCTGTAGTACAATTAAATAAAGTACGTCATGCAGCTACAATACAAGGTGAGTTGGAGATCTTTTGGCTCTATCATGTGAATGCCATGTTCCTTTATTTTTAAACATACTGAGGGCCCGCTCTCTGTGGAATTGTACTTGTTAAAAAGTAATCTTTCTTGCTAAACAAACAATCGAAAATATCTTACAAATTGAAGCAGGATTTCTGTTGTTTATTTTTGAAACCTTTTCTGTTTAGAAAGATATGGAGAGAAGATACAAAATCGGAAACACAGCCTTTTTCTATCAAATTTAAGTAGCTTCTGTAATGGTTAGTGAACGTGACCGCTATGTGTACAGTTTTAAATAAGATGGTGGTAGCTAGCCAGGTGGACATTTAAAATGCCCTACCACCAACCAAACCGAGTACTTAAACATGTACCCCGCTGGGGATCGAACCCCCGACCTCCGAATCGTAAACCCAATGTTGTTTACATTGAGCCACGGAGGCGGTTAAAATAGACATAGCCCTGAGGATTAGCAAGTGAAGTAGCAATGGACAGGGCGCATAGCTCGAAGAAGAAGAAGAAGCTGGCTAGCTACCACCCATCTTATCTAAATCTGCCGCTAAACAGCAATGTTATTTTATAGTTAATTGTTGTGTTCCGGTTGTCAGAGATAAGATAGCCAGTCCCCCAAATGTGTTGGGGTTTCCGGGTCAGTACGCTTCCACCTTCGACCTCATCTTCACTTAACATCAGGTGTGATTGAGGTGAAGTACCAACCCGTTGTGAGACCATGCACCGGCAAGTGCAGCGTAGCACGTCCACTCACAAGTTGGACAGACGACCTGATAAAGGGCGCGATAAATCGCTGGATGCATGTACTTCCAACCGATCACTCTGGTATTCTATGGGAGAAGCTTAGGCCATGTGGCTGATATGATGATGACGGTGATACAAAGCAAGTGTATTAAATGTTTTTTTTTTTTGACCACAACCTCACCTGATGGGAAGTGACGATGTGGCCGAAGATGGAGCACGCGATCTCAGTAGATACCCATTCACCCTGCTCTTGAAGATTCCATAGTTGTAGGATTCAGGAAAGACTGACGCCGGATGGGAGTTCCATGCCTTGACTGTTCGCATTATGAATGAAGAGTCGAACCGCTTAGAAGAGTTATATTAAATATCTTCGAAACGGCTGAACAGATATGATCAAACATGGGTAACCTTTAAACAAGTTTAATCTTAAATTATAAAACTTCTCGGATTAGATTCAGATAAAAACTGGATACAGGCAAACGCTGTCAAACACATAATACCCATCGAGATTCGTCGGTGATTAAAAAATCATACCAACACAAATTAGCGTAATATAGATTTTGAGATGCCATGTCGTGTACAGGTAAGATGGCTTTAAATAAGCTACAGCATCTATAAAGTCTGATATCATTATTTTACCTCAGGAAGCAAGGGAATTTAATAGAAGCCAATTTGTATAACAATGACGGTATTAGTACAGGAACGGAAAATTAAGTGTAACAATTTTCTCTTACTTAGTATGCCCGCGACTTGACATGAACAACGACCAACCTATTATCCCCTTGTACACGGCAGGTTTATATTGACCGAGTAGATAGCGACACTGATGCTGACGAGCCATTTTGTCGTGACAAGAAACGAGACAGACAAGAGGGAGGGTAATGTGTAACTATGTACCCATATATACCTATACAACCCCTTAGAAGAGGAAGACTTACAATGCATTATTTCTTCCTATTTCTGTTTTTCGCCTGTCTACATCCTACCAAAATTACATTCGCTAGGAGACAATACCTAACACAATCCACGCATATTTACAACCAACTCAACGAAAAGCGAGACATTTACAAATTAAATCTACGTGAGTAAAAAGATCTTGATAAAATGGTTAATGACACTGAACTATAACGATACTGAAAACTTTTGACACATATTTTCCTGATTATTTATAACATAATCACTACAGATTAGTAAGCACAATTTTATATATTTATGTACCCGCACACTTAGTCACACATCCAAGATAATGTCGTAGGGCTATTGTACATGAACAGATACACATACACACGCATACTCACATCAAAACACAACATTCACACTTACTCAAAAGCGCTCATTATCATCTTATTAAATTATGCCTATGCACACATAGTCACACTCAGTCACACACATATATTAGTAGAAGCTGCCTAAGCAGCTGCCTATGGTGACATGTGTGCTGTGCAGGCTTAAAGCACCTGTATATATATGTTACTTTAAGCAGTCTATGTAAGCTAGCGATAAGAATGAGCGGGGTCACCTGCCACAAGCATACTTATTATGCTTACTAGGTTGACTCCATCCCACTGTCTCATAGTCACTATTATTTTAGACTGAAATAAAGATTTTTGATTTTTTTTTGTATTTTTTTGTACTTATGAGTCCAGTACAATAACGCTTAAAGGTTATTGATGGGGCTACCGCGCTTCTGTTGCGCTTCTGGCATATTCGCCGAGACTCGTACCAACGGATTTCACGAGATTATGCTTAAGAAAAAGGTTGTTGTTGTCGTCGTTGATGAGTAGAGTGTGCGGAAGCACCAACAGCATCCTGAGGGTGGTGAAAGTTAAACAGGAGTATCCTATTGCTAGCCACTGGACAGCGTTTAACTGCTAATGTTAGAAATTAACATTTAACATTATTCTAAATTTTATTTAAATCTAATGTTGTTGTTATATAACTATTTATATAAATATATAAATATATAACTAACCGCCTCCGTGGCTCAATGTAAAGAACATTGGGTTTACGTTTCGTAGGTCGCGGGTGCGATCCCCAGCGGGGTACATGTTTAAGTACTCGGTTTGGTTGGTGGTAGGGCATTTTAAATGTCCGCCTGGCTAGCCACCACCATCTTATCTAAATCTGCCGCCAAGCAGCAATGTTAATAGCATTGTTGTGTTCCGCTTGTCAGAGATAAGATAGCCAGTCCCCCAAATGTGTTGGGGTTTCCGGGTCAGTACGCTTCCACCTTCGACCTCATCTTCACTTAACATCAGGTGTTATTGAGGTCAAGTACCAACCCGTTATGCATAAAAAAAATAAAGAAATAATAATTTTATACCGTGTTAGACTAAAACTTATTAACCTAATATGGAATTTTCAGAAATAAAATATTTGATTTGATTAAAATCTTTCTTTCCTATATGGTTATCAAATTAAAAATCTCATCACAAGGATTTTGAATTTGTAGCTGTCCTCTTTGTCGTCACAAAGTGTTTTGATTCAATATTAAGTTTAAGGTTTTTTCAATATTCTAATAGTCATTATTTCTGATTCACGCTCCGATGTACATTCAGCTAATATCTGATGAACGGCCACGTCAAGTCGACGCAGACAACCCGAAGAATGCCGCTATTAGTGCGCCTCAGATATCCCGAAAGGAAACAAACCGCACTTTCGTAACGACTAAGATGTCAGACACTCGCGCTGCAGCAAACATACTTGCCACACTGCAATATCGCGGCAGACGCATATGAGTGCCATAAGCGTAATTGTATTGCACTCTGTACGATTTCCGAAGGAAATTAACTGAAGAGTTGGCAAATGCAGAAGCACTGGCAGTAACAGTTAAACAATGTTACTTTTACTGCCCCCACTGCAGTTGCCAAATCTGTGTGTAAATATATCCTTGTACAATTTACAAGATACAAGTGAGCAAAGTAATGGTCAACGTGCAAAGTCTCCGCAAGTACTTTTGTTGGGAATCTCTAGTAGATGTAGTTAGATCTACTATCTTGATAGTTGTTTAGTGTTATTTACCTGCACTGGATGTTTAATCTTTTACAACGGAGTCTACTGCCACCTCGTATAAGGGTTTGTAATAAAGCGATGTCTTTTATTTAAATATAAATTTTACCAATTTTATTCCGACCTTTATTTTATTCCGCGTCAAACGTGGGGCGCCCAACGTGGGGTGCCCCACGATGGGCGCCCCATGATGGGCGCCAATGTGGCATTATACCGTAGTGTCCAGTAATTGGACTTGGTTAAAGACAAACTAAAAATAGACAGTCGGAATATAATATGATTTATATTGCTATATGCGACTCTTCGTACCTAAACACTAAAACAGATTATGTTCAAATTGAAAGTAATATAATAATAATAATAATAATAACTAATATAACTCTGCAAAGGAATATGAGAATAATAATTTAATTTG
This sequence comes from Oegoconia quadripuncta, assembly GCA_949316235.1. Classification (NCBI taxonomy): domain Eukaryota; kingdom Metazoa; phylum Arthropoda; class Insecta; order Lepidoptera; family Autostichidae; genus Oegoconia; species Oegoconia quadripuncta. The sequence goes on along the minus strand of OX438743.1, from coordinate 41,776,443 downwards.
GAAATTAAACACAGCAAACAATTACATTTTGAAACAATGCCTTTCTATTTAGTATTCAGGAGCTTAGCGACTTATGGAAGGTAGCACTAGGATCTAACTGCATTTCATTGTTTCACAACTAGCATTTAAGGCCTAAGATATATTGAGAGCAAGCTGACAGAGATATGGCGCATAAGCCTACCTGCGCTGCGCCTCCTTATATGGAAAATAATTAATTAATTTGTAGTTGAATTCAATCAGTTAAAATTTAAAATGTTTGTGACGATGAAAAGAAACAAGCAGGGAATCCTCACTAAAAATATTGAATAACTTAAGCAATTGTATACCTACATGACATTTCATAATTAGCTTTAGCATGCGGTGCTAATCTTCAAGTGATTGTCACAAGTTTTTCTCTTTTTTAATGTTTCCTACTGTAATTATCGTAGACATTCGTTGATAGTCGAAATAAATAAAATAAAAATAACAACAGTGGTGCAATATTTTTCCTTCGGACACTATTTGAGCACAATTTTTGACATTATTCATAATAGCTGAATTCCACCGTAAAGACTCGAACACCACGGCTGTGTCTGATAGTACTCCTCCAGTGTCAGAAAAACGACCGAAATGCGCAACTGTTCAATTAGTGGATCCAATCAATCTAATAAATGAATATGGACACTGATGTATTAGTAATTTTATTCGACTGAAACCGCACGTCAACCGTACAAGGTTGTAGTGGAGAGTTAAGTTTTGACTTCGAAAGAAATAAAAATACGTGTGATGTATGCGAACGTTTTGCCGAACCGAAGAGCTAAATTTGTAAATCCGCAATTAGACCTGTCGTTATGTATGGATCGGAGTGCTGGGCCATGAAGACGACAGAAGAAAGAAAATTTCGTTCAACGGAGATGAGAATGTTAAGATGGATGAGTGAAGTGACGAGGATGGATAAAATAAGGAATGCGTAAAAGGAAGTTTAAAAGTGGCACCCGAGACAGAAAAGTTGCAAGGAAATCGTTTGGATTGATGTGGACATGTTATGAGGAGGGATAAAATGCTTATTACTAAGAGAGTGACGTCGATGGAGGGAAAGGAAAAGCAAGACCACGGGAAAGGTGGACTGATTGTGTGAGGAATGATTTGAACGAAAAGGCTGTGATTAGGTAACGACTGACAGAGGAGATTGGAAGACGTACTGCACCGACCCCAAATAAATTGGGACCAAGGTAAAAAGAAAATTATGATGATGTATAGAATCGATCCAGGTAAGGTAGAATAGGACTAATCGCCTGTCCCTTGGGTATTCGATAAGAGCACTAAAGGGCCGTGAGTACAGCAGCATTTACCAGTTATGGATAGCAGTCATTGGTATATTGGCGTTTTCAAGAATGGGTGGTCGCCAACTCACTTTCCCAGCGTGGTGCTTAGGGCAAAATCCTAACATGGACAAAGTAGTTTAAAAGGTATGCTTGCCGATTGAACCAACGTAAAGTGGTGTAAGTATCGTGTGTTATACATATATTATGGCCGACGCTTAGAAGGATTCCGTGAGTAGTTACTAAAGTGTTGATTATGGAATTTGAGCAGAAGGGATTGTAGAGTAGTTTAAATGAATCCCACTGACTGCAAACGAGGGCCGAGTTAAATAGCGTGCAGTACGGTTACCTTTCACTAGGTGGCATCTCAGGTTCCATGGTTACTAATAATACTATCGTATTGCTTGAGTATCAAGAAACGCCCTGGCACCGTCTCAGTCACTTACAAGACCCACGATTTCCCGACAGATAGATCTTCGCTTTAATAATATTGGTATTGATGTAGGATCAAATGAAATCGTAATGTGTTTATTTGTTGCCGAAAATAGCATCTTTGTATTGAATTTATTACGCATCGAGGGGATATAAGTCGAATGAACGAGAACGAAAGTCCTTCTTGACAGCTACTGCCGAATTATATACGGCTGAAGGTATTTCTTGATACGTCTCCGACGATTGAAAAATCGGTCTCTAGAGTACCTTGAAGTAATTTCGAAGTTTTTTAGGATAGGTAAGCCTGCATAGGCCCCCAGGCCCTGCATAATGCCAACGACGTGGTTCTTCCATCCCGTCACTGCAGAGTGGCGATGTTTTTGGACCTCGAAACCTGTAATATGCTATGCAGTCAGAGTCCAAATATGTACATACTTTCTTTCAGCCTCTCATATTATTATATACTATATAAGATTCATCGTGTGTAGCGGAATAAAGTAATAATATACTGTTATAGGAGCTCTAGGTACCAGCTGAAAATCAGAGCAATGTGTCATGCCAGAGCATTCTACTAAGCTGGCGTCTAGTTCGGCTTGCATTATTATACCTTTCTAATTTAAACAAAATTTTTGTAAGACATTGTAAGCCGAATAAATATTTTTTTTTTACTCATAATGGATTGTGTGTACGTGATTGCAGTTAAGTGCAAAGTTGTTGTGCATAAAAAATACATATTACGAAGCGAGGGTAGTTGTGTGTTTAATATTCCCCCAGGCAACGGCTTAACTAAATAAAAATTTTCGTCTAAATATAGTATTTTCTTTTTTACAGGTAATGCAACATTCACAAGCGTTCTTCTTGTGGCCTCTACTTAATTAGTGAGAGTAATTGGTAAGGTGATTCGAGGAGTAAAGTTGCAACGAGTCTGGCGAGGTTTTTAAATTCTTCGGCCGATACCTGAGACACAGGTTTCCCTAGTTCAGGCACCAGTCTCCACATATAATTATAGTCCCTAGCTATACTTAACTCTAATGTACAATAATGCTATAATGTGGCGAAAAATAAATAAATGATTGATTGATTGATTTGTTTTCTGTTGGTACCAACCGTTTTCTGGCATTTTTTAAACTTTCCAAAGCATACGTTGGGTAAACAACATTGGGTTTATATTAGATTTTAATCCATCTCTAAGTGACACTGCAAATCTCAATCGATAAATTGCGCGAACGGCTCGTTTTTGTGAATCTTAGATACATTGGCGTGGAGCTGTGTAATGATGCCGACTGTACTATTCAGGCTGTGAACTTCCCAACTCAACCGTACAATAGAAAATCTTCCTCACATTCGGCGTGACGAGAGTCGCAATGAAGTAGAATGCGAAGATAGCGGAACTTTGATTACGCCCTTTTACTTTCTGGCAAAAACTTACAAAGAAGTAAGATTTGAATTCGTAACAAACACTATCGGTGAAACCTTCCTTTGGAATTCTTTTGAACTACCCTCTAATATTCCATGACACTTATTTCGATTTACAGGAAAGTATTGTAGATTGAAATATCTATCGGAATTAGCATAAATCGGTAGCCCTAAGAGCGTCGGTGGCGCAATGGAGGAGTCTCCCAATTCAGGATGTCCAGGTTCGATCCCCAGGCAGGCCATGAACCAATGAGTTTTTAAAATTAATTTAATTACGTGCATTTATCTGAATGGTCTTAAACGGTGACGGAAAACATTGTAAGAAAATGCCTGAGAAATTAAAAAATATCCAAGGCATGTGAAGTCCCTACCCTCACTGGGTCTGCCTATGGCGGACTATGGCCCATACTTCTTCAAATGAGGGAAGGTCTATATCCCTGCAGTAGGATGTTTACGGATTGACGGATTCAGTTTGGTTGGTGGTAGGGAATTTTAAATGTCCGTCTGGCTACCTACCACCATCTTATCTAAATCTGCCGCCAAACAGCATTGTTGTGTTCCGCTTGTCAGAGATAAAGCCAGTCCCCCAATTTAAGTCGCGGTATCCGGGTCCTGTACGCTTCCACTTTCGGCCTCATCTTCACTTAACATCAAGTGTGATTGAGGCCAAGTACTAACCCCTTAGCATAATTTAGCTTTTTAGTATTGAGAGTGGGTGAATGACAAAGTTGATCTTTATTTGTGTTGTTGTGATGTGTGTAGGATAAAGTAGCATTCTTGTAATAAGAAAATGACATACATACGTAACGTCATGACTTTTATCACAAATGGGGTGGTCAGAGCTATCCCAAACATCAGTGTTGTGTATTCAAAATATTATAAGTTAAATTAAACAACATCCTCGATTCACCTTTCGAAATATACAGAAATGCGCATGTCACCGGATGTTTTTTGGTGAAAAATCTATAAGTTGCCTTTTACTATACGGGTTGGTTTTTACGTTTATGTGCCTGACCACAAAATCTTTCATTTAAAGTTGTAACCTATCGCGCAGTTGACCGTCCTTAGAAATAACCATTCCAGGCCTTTCCCCACAATAAGGTACCTAGGTATGTTAGCTATTAATATTGGAATAGCACTCCCTTGTGCTAACTGCTATTGCACCATAAATATAACGGTGGCTGCGACGTCGTGAAACGAGGGCGGTCCGATACGAATCGAATAAGGATGCCACTTTGCTAAACGGTTGCTCATTTTGTCGGTTGCTAAAAAGATCATCGAAATAAATTTATATAGATATCCCAAAATACGTATCCGCGATCATTCTATATGCGAGTGTGGACTAGAGGAAGGGACCATCGAGCATATATTAGAAACGAGCCTACACCTTCCTCAAAGGCCGGCAACGCATCTGTGACCCTTTTGGTGTTGCGGGTGTCCATGGGCGGCGGTGATTGATTTCCATCAGGTGACCCGCAAGCTCGTTTGCCGCCCTCTCAAATAAAAAAAAGAAAAAAAAACTGCCCACAAAATTCTGACCCACTTTATGACCTTCTCCCCAAAAATAGTATAATAGAGTAAGAGTTTTAATTTACTTAGCAACGAGTTTGATTTGGACCTATTTTGTACTAGCGTTACATCCGCAAGGAACACATTAAGTAGACGTTTTTTTTTTATCTAAAAAGTAACCTAATACTGCTGTGACCCGGTTGTTTTTGGATTGGCGATGCAAGGTTATCCTATCTATAGATTGTTTATAATTACATTAACTTTTCCAACCGTTCTCTGATTGCTATGTATAGTTTTTTTATTTTTTATTAAGTTTAAGTAGGTTCTATCAGTGGAAACCTCTAATTGGCTATCAGTTTCTTAGTTTAAGAGATAATTTCCGTTTCCGTAGATGGTTATGGGAAGCGGTGACACTTACCATCAGGTGCGCCTCTTGCTCGTTTGCCCACCTCTTCAATAAAAAAAAAAAATAAATAATAATTTGTAAAACAGCTGTTGGTTTTCCCTACAAAATAAAATAAAAATATGCCCCGCCCCATAAATGTTAACTACTTATTAAGTCATGTTCACTCCCTTCTTGTATATGTACTAGCTAAATTTATAAAAGTTAACAACGTTATATTATAATTTATCTATCATGTCTACTTCTTTGAATTTATCGTCTATTATCTTAATTATGTGTTGAGGTGGTGGTTATATGAGTAGTTCTCTTTGTCCTTTCTCCAGCTACACAAACAAGACAAGCTTAACTTGCCGCACAACCGTCAACATTCAACACACTTGTGAACTTCAACACTGACATTGGCAGAATCATCGTGCACAACGATGCAGCCAAATTGGAATTGGATATATATGTCTGTATATATATGATATAATATCTGAAACTCAACCTAAAATGGCAAAAGAGCTGGCAGCTACCTTTTTTTTTTCACGACGAGATCATACTTGACCTCAATCACACCTGATGTTAAGTGAAGATCAGGTCGAAGGTGGAAGCGTACTGACCCGGAAACCCCAACACATTTGGAGGACTGGCTATCTTATCTCTGACAACCGGAACACAACAATGCTATTAACATTGCTGCTTGGCGGCAGACTTAGATAAGATGGTGGTAGCTAGCCAGGCGGACATTTAAAATGCCCTACCACCAACCAAACCGAGTACTTAAAGATGTACCCCGCTGGGGATCGAACCCGCGACCTCCGAATCGTAAACCCAATGTTGTTTACATTGAGCCACGTAGGCGTTTAAAATGACAAAAGAGCTTGCAGCTACCTCGGGCGGCGTATAGCATTGCTATACAAAGAGGTAATGCTACCAGTCTGTTGTGCACCGTCCCACTCGAACACGTTTTTTAATCACACAGAAAACGTGTGCTAGTCTGTTTCGGTGCTTTTGTATTCAATTTTTATCTTTTTTTTTTATTTCTTGTAAATAGCTTCTTTTTGATGTGCATTAATTTCATGTATCTACTTCATTTTCAATTATAAATAATTAAACGAACTTATTCTTAATCAATACCTATATACCTATACCCTGCATGTAGTTTCTGTTTTATAGCTGTTTTGAATGTATTTGGCAATTTCTGAATTCTACCAGAATACATGCTCCTTGAATTAATGATTCAACACAAATGACTGACTTATTCAAAAAGTTTATTTTTACACATTTATAGTGACATACAAGGTAAATTATACAAAATTTACCTTGTATATATTCTTTATATATTCCTTATTGCACCAAAATATATTACAATAACAGAGTACAAACAATAGGTCACGTACAAAGGTGGACTTATCTCTTTAAGAGATCTCTTCCAGTCAACCTGAGCATTGAAATAGGAAACTTAGTAAATTTGGGGTTTAGCAGTTTATTGTGTGCAAAAGAAAAAATCATATAACGAATAATAAAACAAATAAAAAAAGAAAAGATAACTGAATAATATTGTATGTCACTATTTTTCTTTAACAACTTCATATTAATTCGTGTAGACATAATGGAAGAAGTGCTTGATATCAACAACCTGATTTTCTTCTAAAAGCATTTACAAAATCCAATTTTCTCTCATAGCAACTAATCACTGAAACTTTTCAAATTTAGAACAAGCTAGTCCCACACTGGGCGAGCAAAGATTGTTCTCAATTTGGATGTGTTCGACGAGTGCCTACAAGTATACCTACTACAATAAAAAAAGAATATAATAGATTTTGATACAACTATCCTTAATAGTGCAGGTTTAAACAAAGACATAAGGAAATTATTGACGACCGATTGATGTAGTGACCATATCAGCGAAACCAACGGTTGCGGATTCGAATCCCACAAGGGGTAAATGTTTGTGTGATGAATACGAACATTTATGACATATGTTTATATAAATATTTATGTATGTGTATCCGTCATCTAGCACGCGTAGTACAAACTTTTTTGGGACTAGATGATTGACGTACGTGTCCGAAATATTTAAAATAGCATAGGAAGAACAGAATTGTGGCAGCCCTGAAACATCTGCGATAAGGACGTAGCGAGAAGAACCGTTTAAGTCTCCATTCATTACAGGGCTGCAGTGTAATTTGTATGTCTTTTACTTTAAAACTTTGCGGTTAAATGATTTTTAATTGTCGGATGAGGGTGCTTGAGAAGAACAATTAGAGACATTACAGCTTTATGATATTAACCAGCGTTAGTACGAGATGGAATTAATTTTTCGTAAAAAAAGTTCTGTGAATCTTCATGCTTCTTCTCTGTACACTGGATAGTTGAATAATGTTGAACTAACGAGAAAGTATGTGTTTGTTTGTAAAGTACGACATTGGAACCTTCAAGAAACGAGCCTACACCTTCCTCAAAGGCCGGCAACGCATCTGTGACCCTTTTGGTGTTGCGGGTGTCCATGGGCGACGGTGATTGCTTTCCAACAGGTGACCCGCATGCTCGTTTGCCGCCCTCTTATAATATATAGATTATGTGTTATAAAAAATAGCTTTATTGCACAAAAAGGGAAGTACAACAGCGGACTTATCCTATAGAGCGATTTCTTCCAGTCACCATAGGGTTGGACAGAAATCAACAGATTACAGAAAATTTTAACTAAAACAAATACCTACACTAAAACAAATGACTACTATATAATATGAATACATATAATAATACATAATTTAATACCTTAATAAAATAAAATATATACCTACATACTAATAATAATGTTTTCACCGCCTTTATACATATGATATATTCTATCTCGACTTCTTTATATAAGCTTATGTCTTGCGGTTTCCGAGGAGTGGGGGCCTGGTGATATGTGAAATAGATATATCCTGACAGACAGACAGACAAACGCCAGACTCATATGGCAAATATTTTAACAATATACCTATAATTTTCTATAATTACCTTAGATTATGTGTTATTTACCTTGTAAGGAAAAATAATGATGTCTATTATTTATGTAATAATACATGTAAATGAATTATATTAAATTAATTAATTATTTGCGTGGTTCTTGTTTAGTAGAGTTGTTTCCACGCCGACCGAAGCAATGTCAGTATAAATATGCGCGACCCTATCGGTAATACTAACGAAGCGAAACCTGCTTATACTAAAAGCGTTGAGGTCATCATGCGGCCGCGTGTACATTAAGAGGGTCTATTACGCCGTCATTGGATAAATTAAGATTTCTACATAAAAAATATTGGTCTACTCGAGCAGCCTAAAAGCTAATTATAAATAATACTTAAATAGCTTTAATTATTGAACATAACCCATCATATGTATTACTACTTATAATTAACATAATTATTTTTTTGGTCGTTGTGAAAACGCTATAAAAGTTTATGGTGATTTCGGATTTGTATGGTTTTTATATAAAATAAATAAGTATTTCGAACAATTACACCAATCATCTAGTCCCAAACTAAACAATTGTGCTATGGATACTAGATAACGAATAAACATACATAAATATTAATATAAATATCCAAGACTCGGGAATAAATGTTTGTATTCATCACACAAATATTTACCCGTCGCGGGATTCGAACCCGCAACTTACTTAAATTATTGTATGTGAAATTTCAAATTGTACGGATTTTCTTCGAAGTATCACTCATTTTACCAGAGGCGATAGAAAATTGACGAAAAATACTTTTCGAGGGCCCAGTAGTCAATAAGGAACCTTTAAATTTCGCCATATCAGTCTATATTGTTTAGGATACCTCATATATTGGGTAGGATTTTTTATTTTTTTCTGTACAACATGGTGTGGGATGTCGTTAGGTAGGTCGTAAGTGAAGTGCTACTATTTGTTACAGTTAATTGTCGTCGTCAAATATATAATTTTTCCCCTTGAAAAATATTTATCTAACAACATAAAGCCCCTTTCTAAGTCTACATGTTGTGACAAGCAACAATGCAACCCTGAAATGCGCATGGCGCGACATGCACTTGGCTGGTGTTTTTAATTTTCAGCATAACAACTTTAAGGCTGCCCGCCCCCGACAATCGGTGACCGATTTTTTGCAGGCGAAAAATGTAACGTACTGATTGCAATGTTTCAACGCCCACGTTCTACAAAAAATCGGTCACAAAGTATGGAGGAAAAAATCGGCCTGATTATCGGTCCTATAAAAAGTCGCTCGTGGGCGGGCACACCAAAGGTATCTAAATCGGCCAAGTAGAAACAGTATAACCTAAGATATTTAATTATAACTACATACGTACAGAAGTCGAAAAATATTTCCCCGACTTGAGTATACAGGGCGTCCCAAAGTTATGGGACATGAAGGGGAAGTACCTTAAATATCGTAGATAGTGAATTTTGCTCAAAGAAGACTTTATGTTATTTTTAAAAGTTAGTAATTCTGCATTCATAGATTTTCTAAAAATTATTTGCTTCGGCTGGGAATCGAACCGACTCAAATGTGAAAAAAAAAACACCCTACTTTTATGATGCCAATCGAAAGAATAGCTAAAAAATAATAACTCTGCCTAAGTAACATAGTATTTTAAAAGAAAGGAACAACGTGAAATTAATCATTTTAATCAAATAAAAAACATACATGAAACTGCCGTAGTCAATTAAGTAGGTATTTTTTTGTAAATTAATTAATTAAATGCTCAAATTATAAATTATTTATTTTTGTTTTTAATTTGCCTTCTGTCTAGCTTACAGAGGACGTATTGAAATACAAGTTTTATCATTTCATCTACACGTGCACTTATAATAAGGAAAACTATGTTAGTACCTATTTTATGAAGTGGGTACTTATTTACGAATAATCAATGCTATCTTTGGAATGATAATATCGCTACTTTTCGAACGTCGTCGGCAATAAATAACTTTCTTGAAATTTGACTCAATCATTTTATGTTGTTCCTTTCTCTTTAAAATACTATGTTACTTAGGCAGAGTTATTATTTTTTAGCTATTCTTTCGATTGGCATCATAAAAGTAGGGTGTTTTTTTTTTCACATTTAAGTCGGTTCGATTCCCAGCCGAAGCAAGTAATTTTTAGAAAATCTATGAATGCAGAATTACTAACTTTTAAAAATAACATAAAGTCTTCTTTGAGCAAAATTCACTATCTACAATATTTAAGGTACTTCCCCTTCATGTCCCATAACTTTGGGACGCCCTGTATACTCTGAGGGCGGAAATACACGTCAAATCAGACTATCTGATCGTATTTACTCGTTACATGTCCGATTGTTACGCCAGACTTTTTGTGAACTCGGTCGTTCTCGAGCTATTATCACGAGTGCTTACATGCGGATCAGAAGGAAAAAATGGACAAAGAATTACTGTTATTATGTAAAAAAAAATGAAAATATAAAATATTTTCTCGTGTTGAAGCGAAAGAAGAACAACCCGATAATGAAATCGTAAACACTTCATCGCTGTTTCAAACTCGTATCCGACGTGTATTGATTGTTCAAACAACATTATAATTATCACAATATAACACCTTATTGCATACACAAAAAAGAACAATTACATCGATGCTTAGCTATTAATAAATAATATACAAAAAGCTAGCTTATAATGGTTCCAACGCCTTCCGATAGTCGAATCAGATTATCGGATCCGACTATCTGATGGAAAAGTCTGACGTATATTCTCAGCCTTAGATTTTCACAATTGCTCGTGGAATAATTCTATCAACCTGAAATATAACCTCAAACGTTCACCTATTAAATTCTAATTATTTTTTTTTTCGGTCTAGACAGATATTCAAAGAATGCTAAAGATGCCTTTTGTGAGTATTTGAATTTCAAATGACCGTAACTACGCGAAACCCCTGGTTGTTTGAGATAACGTGGAAAATACCAATGAAATTATTCAGTTACTAGGACAGTGTTAACGGACCCGGTTCGAAGTTGTAGAGCTTATTGAGGCACTCCACTCTTTTTTAACTCCCGACGAAAAACAAGGGGTGTAATGTGTTTGATGGCAATATGAATGCGTGTTCAGTCTTTCTCTGGATTTATCTCAATAATGCGACTCCACTACTTAAGATCGATACACGACTGGTCGATGCACGCTAGGTCGACAGATTTTAAAATAATTTACAAGGTCCGAATTGAGTGTTGTATTGTATCCTATCGTGTCGTGTCGTGTCGTGTCGTGTCGTGTCGTTTCGTGTCTTGTCTTGTCGTGTCGTGTCGTTTCGTGTCGTGTCGTGTCGTATCGTATCGTATCGCATCGCATGGCATCCCATTGTATTTGATATATTTAAGACTAAACTAAGGAATAATTCTTAGCTATGTTTAATGGAAATCGGTTAATCAGTTTCGTAGATATTTGACACATTTGGGTTACCTTAATAATAAATAATAATAAATAAATAAATATTTCGGACACTTACTTTGTTTAATAATAGCGAAGCGACTGCGCCACGACTTTACAACTATATAATGGCTATATTTTTTTTTATCCACAACGGGTTGGTACTTGACCTCAATCACACATGATGTTAAGTGAAGATGAGGTCGAAGGTGGAAGCGTATTGACCCTTATACTATATATATAATATTATATATATAATGACTATATCATATACGAGATTGAAATAGATACTCAATACAATACAATTAAGGCATAATAATAGTATATTATGCAACTAGTGAATAAAGGACGGATTTAAAGCGAGGGCCGTAGATGAGTCACGAGCAAGTGAAGGATTCTAACGATTGAATCACGAGCGCAGCGAGTGATTCAACTGTTAGAATCCTGAGCGACGCGAGTGATTCATGGCCCTCGATATAAATTCGTACTTTATTCAGGAGTTGCATACTATACTTTATACCATGACTACGAGAAAAACACATAATTTAAGCGAAAATAGAAATTTAATCAAGAAATAATAAATGTTACATTAATTGAAATGGACATTAAAATTAGAGCAATGACTGAAATTAAGCGTAATTTTCTTATTATTATCATTAGGGTGGTCAACTTGTGAAACAACATTTATTTTAATCTAATGCCAAACTCCTTGTCGCAAATATCGACCAATCAAATCTCGAGAATTTATTTGCACCAAAGAGTTTGAATTTCGAATCTTAGCGCAAGGAGTTTGTGTAAGCATTGAAATGGAGATCGGATATATTTTGTGTTCCAAATTCAAACACCAAAACAGTGAATAAAAACAAAACAGTGAATAAAAGGCCTTTTTATTCACTGTTTTGCGTGAATAAAATAAGCATTTTAGAGTAGGTATGGTATAAAAATATTTTGCATTGAAACTATGAAAATATGGGGTCTTTACCTATGAAATTGGAGTTTTTTTTCTTCGTTAATCATATGTACTAATGCCTGCGATTTTCAAAGCTATATCCAAAATGGGTTTTTATTGGAAAATGGAATATTATTTCAAGGTTTCACATGAAATATTTTTTAATTTCTGGGCTAAATCACATAATAAAAAAAAATTTAACTCTTTTCATGTGCTTCTTCGCTGAAACATTTATGAAGTGGTTACTTTTAAAAATTAACGCTGCCTATACTTAACTTAATGTTATCCGATAATACACACAAAGTTTAGCTAAATTTGGATTTGCCGTTATCAATAATGTTTGTATGGAGAAAACAGTCTGAATGAAAATCTTCATACAAAACGCCAATTTCATAGGTAAGGACCAAATATTAAAGACTCTGATTTGACAATAGAAGCCATTTATATGACTTCATCAATCTGAATTCTCAATACTAATTGTTCACAGAATCCCTACTTAAGCTTTTGACGAATTATAAGTTTTGTTATCATCTAAGTGCGTTTTAGTGCTCTCGCCAAGTTCAGAAAGGCTAATGACCTCTCCTATCTTGTCCCTATTCAACACTTTAAGTGAATAGGTTAGCAGTTGGTGAACTTAATCTCTTGTTGTCTTAAGTTTCTCATCAAAATCCTAAAGTATTTATCTTAAGATAATATTCTATTACTTCATAGTTATTAAATTTCTAGGCTTAGTACCTTCTAAAGAATCTATTATGTCTAACTAATATAATACATTTTACTTTATTATACAAAATATTTAGCTGAACTAAATTGAATGTAATTTAACGAAAAGTTATTAAATATGACCATACTGAATCTGATTCTCTCGTTCATCTATTAATCATTATACGTTTATTTGCACGGTGTGCGCACTGTTTTATCAACATGCATTAAAGACGTATATCAAAAGGAGGACTTGCAGTAGGTAAAAGAGGACGGGAGGACAAATTATAGAAAGGGAGAACATAATGTTAAAATATGGTGATTATACAAGGTGAAACTTGAATTCGTGTAATTCTCATCAACTGGTGACGCCACTCTCGATTACGAACAACATTCCCTAAGGAACCAAAATAGAAATCGATTTAAAAAGTTTTCGATTACCCATGCAACGTAAACCATTCTGAAACCACCTTTAGTATGGAAGTCCATCAACTTTCGGCTGAATTTGGCTATGGTTCCTAGTGTAAAGTCGTTTGTAATCACCAGTGGAGCTGTCAGTAAACAGGAATTACATGAATTAAATTTCACCCTGTATATGCAGTTCAGTACTACAAACAATGGTAATATTTGAGATTGAATACTGATTAAAAAATTATACGGTACCTATACTGAATTATGGCCAAGTTAACTGAATACTTAAATTAAATTTATGTACCTACCGATGCACCTATATATGTATAAAACAAAAAACTTATTAACAAAGCATATTATAAAATATCAGACTATTAGGTCATAATCAGATCGTTCGCATATCAGGCTATTTCACAATTAATAATGAAATATAAAAACCTTTATGTAAAATCAAAGCCTGATTTTAAAAGAGCAACCTTTCGAGTTTCTTGCTTGTTCTTCTCAGGGCAAAATTGCATTTTGAACAAGCTTAAAAAATTTAAAATAGACTATTTTAAATGTATTCTGTGTACCTACTAAATAAAGCATTTTTGACTTTTGACTTGACTTCAGATTTTTAGAAAGCGTACCAACTAGGGAGTATATTTTGACGACCTGTAGCGGTTAGAAAGTTAGTTAGTTTATCAACCATCTGGTATCCATAATACAAGCGTATTTGCTTAGTGTGGAAATGGATGGCGCTGTGTGTATGTGCAAAGATTTTTATTATTTTGGCCCAGTTTAAAATGGAACTCGCGTAATAACCGTTCACATTTCAACAATTACGAGACTTGTTGCGATTTTCACATGAATTGTTTATGCTGGGATCCATCTTTCCCTAAAACAAACGAAGCAGTCATTTGGACATCAGCAGGGATTTCTCAAACGTATTCTGACGGTTTAAGCGCGTCGTTAACACGGACAATTCAAAATTTTCGCAATCCGACAGAAATAAATTTGGGGGTAGAAATGTTCTGAGAGGAGCAATGCTTGTCATTTGTCAATGTAGGCTTATGGAGGACGCTGATAAAATGTTAAGCTCGGGTCACACAGGGAGCAGGCTTTCTCGAAACTGTAATTCCATACTTCAAAATATAAAGCTAGAAATCTGATAATTTATTAAACAATTCCCTTACCATACTACTATTATAAATAAATAATAAATATCTTTGCATAATTATATACAGCGACATCTAGTTCCACACTAAACAAATAGGCTTGTATTATGGATACCACATGCTTGATAAACTGCACAAATACATTGTTTTATATAAATACATATATTAAATAAAAAACATCCATAACCTAGGAACACAATGTCTGTATTCATCATACACACATATGCCCCTAGCGAGATTCGTACCCGTGACCTTTACTAAAAACCATGCCTGCTGTACGAATAGCGATAATGATTTCTAATCGCTACACCAAACAGTGTAAACAATTATACTCAACTTAGGCAGAAAACTGTACAATCAAGCCATATTAACAATAATTTAGCTAAAGGGTTTACAATTTAGAATCCATAAATATAGAGTTCGTCATGCATGGTTTATTTTTCAGCGAATGAACAGTATAACCGTCAATCATTCCTCCATCCGTTCTCAATAGTTCACTCGTGATTCATTCAAACAAAGTTATATAATAAAATTAAATAAAGTTAAATAGTTCCGTAGCGTCCGGTGACGCTGTAAAAAGCCTATCGGCTTGCCAGCAAATGTTTCTGCACAAAAAAAAACAAAAAAAAAGATGGCGCTAAGCGCGACGTTCTGAGCTTAGACCTTGTCCACAAAGGGCGAATACGCCGCGAATCATTTCGCGAGAAAGCAGCACGCTGACTGCGCGCAAATATATCCTCCTCAAATTCACGCGCCTATCAACGCTCCTCGTGGGTGTACCGTATACGCGCGAAATAATTCGCGGCTGTTTCGTTAAGGTCATGAGCCTCACGTCGCTTGCAAACGCATTAATTGCCAATAACAGCAGGGCTACTCTTGACTCACAATTCCAATATCCAATTACAATTTCAAGCGAAAAATCGTCAAATGGCACTCTTGAATTCGATGGTGGCGCTCCATTGGCATTAAATTGCGTGAAAATTTAGTGAACTAAATGACATTGAGATTGTTTTGCGGGATTGTAAACTGGCACTCTTGAGACGCGTTTGACAGCTATAAATTGCATTGACATTGTGTAATTATTGTGGATTGTCACAATAGCGACAGAGATACTTTTTTGAAATTGAAAACTGTAAAAAAGTGAAGTGAAGTGTGTTTTTCGGTTTAAAATGGCTCGACTACTGTTACAAAATGTTATTTTGCGTGAGGGATATTTAATGGACGTAAGAGAAAGACGCAATATGAGACGAATCGCTCGGTACGCCGATAGAGCGCTATCTATGAGTCCAAAGAGGCATGGAAGCTCGTGCAAATTTGGTACGACAGTTGTGGGCAGCACGTGGCCGGCATTAGATTCTGCATTTAATATCTTGGTATATTTCTTTAGTTTTTATTAAAGTTTTCATTATTACCTACAATTTTTATGTTTCATTGTGTTGTATACCTTATCCTTGTCATAAAATATTTTAAAATAAAAATTAAGGGATTTTGACTGGTATCCTCAATCACACCAAATGCTGCCTGCTGCCATTAATTACATTTTACAATAGGAAAATGGGAATAGGAAGCTAAAAAGAATTGAGGCAGAGAAAACACTAAGTATACTAAACTTTTTACCAAGTTAAAGAAAGAACTGCGTTAGATTAGATTTAAAAAACAAACCACAAACATAAAAGTTAAGACCACGAGTTATTACAAACAAACAAACGTTCTCTTTTGGGTTTTTAAGACTTACTTGGCGAAGGGACTAAGGCATAGGTACCAACAGCCAATTTGACTTTCAAAGAAAATAATTTAATAATTCCTGAGTAAAACACATTCAATCGTTAAATATTAGGTGATTATTGTTAAAAATTAACCTAATAGCTATTTATTTATAATCAAAATGAGATTTATTTTCATTTCTTGACAACTGTCGTACTTTCATTCGTTCTCTTTTGTACTTTCTTTGTCTGTGGCGTCTTGACGCAAAGACAAAATTCGAACTAACTTCATGTTGTACAATACAATCCCATCACAATCGCAAGCGTATTAAAATCCCGGCAAAATTTATGTCAAGAGTACCAAACGGTAGCACGATCGGAATTGGATTAAAATTAAATTGAGATTGATATTGCATTCAAGAGTAGACACGCAGGTCGTCCATTTAACTATTATTGGAGATTATCCCGCGCCCTGTGTGTCCAAAGCCAAGTGCGTAGACGTGTTGGATCTGACTAGAGAAAAATAAGGAATTGGCATTATTTATGTCTATCGCGGGAGAATAATATTCGTTTTCAATGTACCATTGAATAGGAATATTCAGCTTATTTTCAAGTACATAGGTAGAGAATATAATAAAATGTTACCTACAATTTCGTTTCGAACAGCCATGCCATCGTTAGTAACAAATGATGATAATTTACGTAGGAAATGTCTTGACGATAATAAGGTAGATATTCAAATCAATAATGTAACGTCTTGTAAATACTTATAATAGGCAGATGGAATCCTGGGAGTTTCTTGCTCCGCTTCTTCACCCACACGTTTCCTTTTCGAAGTGCGGCCGTAGATTGGTTTACTGGTTGGCAGAGAAATGCTTAAACGCCCATAATATCTCAAGTCAAGTCAAAAATCTTTATTTTGTATGTATGTACACAGGGAACACTTAAAATAGTACATTTGTTGTTCATCAGGGGTTAAAAAATACACTTTGCATGTGTTACAATAGTAGGTATCTTTAGTTAAAATAAATTTTGGACACACCAATTATCTAGTCCCAAACTGATCAAAGTACCATGGATACTAGATAGCGGATAAACATACGAAATATTTAAATAAACATCCATAACTCGGGAATAAATGTTCGTATTTGTGATACAAGCTTTAGCGGGATTCGTCTTCACTTGTCGTATAAATGTAGTCGTATGGATTACTAATTTTTGGGCAAAAGACGTTTCCCAAAGTATCACATGCCAAAGTATGTTTTCCATATTTTCATTTGGCAAAAAATCATTTGGCAAAACAACTTTTCGCAATTTTACAGTTAGCAATACTATTTTTTGTTTAACAAATAATTACATGGCAATGTTTAAGTTTACCAAGTATTATGTAGTCAAGTGTGGTTTGGCATAATATGCTCTTCCCAAAATTATATTGTTATTATAGAAATCAATTCCTGTTGGGGTCACACTTCTAACCTAACCTAACCCACTTTTCTAGCAGTTCTAATCTAGCCTACGTAACATTGTACTTAATTATTGTACTTACTTGTTTATTCTGTTTGTGTGAAGTAACAATTTAATAGGTAATAATTATAATAATAATGATGATTTATATCAGACTTTTCATGTGTTTACAATTTATCGCCCATATTAAAATGAAAATGTTAACGGACTTTATTAGACTGGGTGGACCAGTCTTCAGAGTACACACAGTATAAATGGAAAAAGAGCGGAAGATGCGTAAATAAACATATAATCAAAGTAATACAAGGAAACTATACAAAACAGGAGAAGCCTCACAGTCACAAGTGTCAATGCTGGGGACGTCAGAACACATTCAATAATATTTGAATTGATATACAAACTCTAACAGACTTATTTTTGGAATTTAATTTTTTACAAAATAAAGCATTTGCTATTTGACTTAATAAAACTTGAGCAAGTAAAAAGTTGCCAAATTAATATTTTACCAAGTGATTAAAATGCGAAATATAAATTGGCTAAAGATTCTTTTGGGAAATGAAACTAGTGCGATAAGTTTTTTGGGAAGTAAAATTTGACGAAAAATATTTTGACAAACGGAAGGATACCTAGTCGTATATAGTTTGGAGCCGGTAGGTTTGGCCCATGATGACGTTAAAACACTCGACGGGATGACACTCGTTCTCTGGAAAATGGGGTGCGCCGTCGTCTAGGATGTGACTTGCGCAGACACACTTACTCAGTCTCATCTTCCAGGGACGTCACATAGTCGGTTCCGTAGCCGCATCAGCGAAAAACGACACAAGTATGTCTGCCTAAGTGGAGATTACATATTTGCACCGTTTGGTGTATAGACTCTAGGACCGTGGGTACCAGGAGCTCATAGCCTCTTCCATCAATTATCGGAGCGTTTGGTCGAAGCTTCGCATGACCGGAAGGCTGATCTCTATTTAGCGCAAAGTGTGAGCCTTGCTATTCAACGAGGCAGCAGCCAGCCTACTTGGGGCCCTTCCGGCCGTGCAAAACCTGGGACAATTATTATCTATATATTTTTATTAATTTTATTTAGGTATAATTTTTTTATTAAGTCTTTATTGACATAGTTGTTGAAGTATATTTTTATTCAATTTACATAGCTATAGATTAGTTTGTTTGGAACCATACAATGGTTTAAATAAAGATAGAACACATTTAAACATAGTCAAAATAAGTTGAGAATGCGCGGAAAGGTGTATGTTTGAGTCACCTGTCTCCCAGAGGGCGCTTGATAGCGCGCACTACTCATTAGTACTAACTAATTAATATTCTTTGAAGCTGAGTCGTCCGCTCGTCAACGTTTTAATAGCTTCTGTTCTCCTGGTACTTTTAAAACGAAACTAACACTGGTGCAATATGAATAACAATATAAGCGTGATATTTTTATGCAATACGTGTTAGCTCTTGACCTCAATCACACCTGATGTTAAGTGAAGATGAGGCCGAAGGTGGAAGCGTACTGACCCGGAAACCCAAATATTTGGGGAACTGGCTATCTTATCTCTGACAACCTGAACACAACAATGCTATTAACATTGCTATTTGGCGGCAGATTTAGATAAGATGGTGGTAGCTAGCCAGGCGGACATTTAAAATGCCCTACCACCAACCAAACCGAGTACTAAACATGTACGCCGCTGGGGATCGAACCCGCGACCTCCGATTCGTAAACCCTATGTTGTTTACATTGAGCCACGGAGGCGGTTTAATGTCCTAACCACCAACTAAACCGAGCTCTTACTAAACATGTATCCCTCTGGGAACCTCATGTTGTTCAAATAGAGTCACGGAGTCGTTTGTTTCGTTCTCAAAGTTTTTTTTATTAAAACTACAGCGGACGGAGTTTCCTGGTATGGATATACTTGTGTTAGAAAAAACATGCATACTGACAGTTAAAAAAAGAAATAATGCCAAATGCGGTTCAAAATGGAAGTGTTTTGTGTGGGTGTCAAAGTCAAAGTAAAAAATGCTTTACTTAGTAGGTACACAGAGTATACTTAATATAGTCAATTTTACATTTTTTAAGCTACCGCTTGCTCAAAATATAATTTTCCCCTGAGAAGAACAAGCAAGAAACTCGAAGGGTTGCTCTTTTAAAATCAGGCTTTGATTTTACATAAAGGTTTTTATATTTCATTATTAATTGTGAAATAGCCAGGCATGCGAACGATCTGATTATGTCCAGGGATTATTATCATCTAAATAGTCTGATATTTTATAATGTGCTTTGTTAATAAGTTTTTGCTTGCTGTGTTAAAAACTTTGTGTGTGTGAGAGAAGTGTGTGCATGCATAAGGGTACAGGTGAGTGCGTAAATAGTGTGTAATGCAATTCGTTCGGTGAGTTCGCGACCGAGCTTTCCTGGACATTGCGAAATCTATTTTATTTTAAGTCACCTAAAACCTGTAATATATCGTATAAACATTGTCTTAAGTATGAAAAAGAATAAGGATCGTTTATTTGACCCATTTAGCGACACACACATACATTTATAAATGTAAAAATAAGTAATGAACCCAGTGAAATTGGGACCGGAGGAGATAAAAGTAATCGGTCGTCGTACCACAAAGTTTTTTTTTTTGTTTTATTCTCTACTCTCGGAGAAGGCAAAGGGATCTAAGCCCATACAGCCATGTCTTTTTTCTCTTATTTCTTCAGTTTATAAGTCAGTTTCAGTCAAAATAAGTAATTGGCGTATACAGAGTCTAGTCACGGTCGTCATTCTTCAGTAAAGTGGCAGAATGCTTTACAAAAGATTTTGGCGGCTTCTTGTGGGAACCCGAAAGCTTCGTTACGCACGTTAATTTACACTTCCCTTCACTTGTACACCATCACTAACTATTGCTGCACAATATTCTGCCAATATTAAGCTGCAAAAGTCAGAATGCATAAATTATAAGAATTATAAAGAAAATTGCAATTTCACTCGCTGAGATCCCACCAAAACCCCTCGACTGTTTAAATTCCTGTTAATAATTCGCCGAAATAGTATTGTAATTTGTATTGTATTACTTTAATTTCACACTGAAATTACATCACTCCGAAGCATCCCACCCTACAACCGATTTTGTTTATTTAAAATGGCTCGCCCTAATTTGTTCATAGGTAAATTACAAACAAATTTGTTGGGGTAGATAACGAAATTACCCAATAATTCAGGATCGAAACTCCGATCCAGTGAACATTGCAGAATATTTTGGCGGTCCCTGAAAGATATAATTCAAAGGAAACTTCATGAATTATTTAGGGAGCCCTATTGAAAGGGAATCGCGTAAATGTGAGCCCTGTTACGTAAATTTAAACGTCATTCCAGAGGCGTATTGGAATCCAGGACGGTTTTCTAAATAGCTAAACAAAACAGCTTTTAAATCATAATGAAATGTTGTAGATTATCATTTTTATTTTCAACTAGCTTTCCTCTCGCGACTTCATCTGCGCGGAATACCTAATTTTATCGCGGATATGTTTCATTTGTTTATCCCGCGTATTGTTTATTATTGTATCCTATGTCTTAATCCAAGGTAATCCAAGGTACATTAATAACTATGTATCAAGTTAATCCGTTCATCCGTTTTACCGTGATTGAGCAACAAACAAAGAAATAAACAAACAAACATCTTAACTTTCGCATTTATAACATTAGTTAGATTAACTAATATCTAACATTATAAATCCAAATTTAACTCGATTCGCTTGGACGTAATGTTTAACTGATTTCAATATAATTTTAGTTCTACATTAAAAGTATTCTTTAAAGAAGCTTTTAATATTCCATACACATATACAAATATAATACCTCTCACACACAGACGATAACAAACACAGGTTTGCTTTGATTTTGTTCTATTAATGTCAATTTAGGAGTACATTGAGGAGTTAGCAGCTGATGCTTATGACACAAGTATTTTTAATGCTTAGCATGAACATCAGCTGGGAACATACTTTTAGAAATTCTAATGAATATTACAAAATTTTACCGGTTGTAAACTACTGTACTTAAAAAAAAAATATTCTTATTCTTGTTCCATCATATTCCTCCTGGGCAGACAATCATTGTTGCGGCATATAAGATCATAACGAAAACAGTGTTTAATCTGAAATAATCTAAATCTGCCGCCAAATAACAATGTTAATAGCATTGTTGTGTTCCGGTTGTCAGAGATAAGATTGCCAGTTGCCCAAATATTTCAAATTCCGAGTCAGTACGCTTCCACCTTCGGCCTCATCTTCACTTAACATCAGGTGTGATTGCTAACCCGTTGTGCATAAAAAAAAATATAATAGAATACTCTAGAATAATCCCGAAAGACTATTATGATATGGAAATACATCAAAAAACTTAGTTTAAAAAGTAAATACCTTCGAAAGGGCTTAACCGAAAGAACCTTTCGCCTCGTTTAGACTTTCATATAAAAAAACCGCACTCAGCTCGGACTGCCCATTATAGAGTCCGTCGCCGATAATCTTGGCGCCAGAACCATGGCAGTAGGTAAATTTGAAGTCCCCCGAGTAGATAACTATTATGGTAATAGAACGCTTAAAAAAACGCGTACCTTTACCTTATAAGAAATGAGCCCAAAGTAGGCAGATTCGCCAAACTACTAAAACTAACACAGATTTTTGTGAGGATCGAGCTCCCATAGACAAACTGTGCAAATGGTTTTGTGGGGCATTGGTGTCGATTCGGATGTACACCAACTAAACTAAAGTAAACTAAAACCAGTTTTAGAGTAGTACTGTCTCTTTCTCCCAGGAACAGTACGATGCGACGGCACCACTCCAAAACTGGTTTTAGTTTAGTTTAGTTGGTGTACATCCGAATCGACACCAATGTTTAATTATGACCAAGTAAACGATTTAGTAATATAAGCCTAATAAATAAATAATACATACATACATGTGCCCACGCTTGTGTCCCGTTGCGGTAGGTAGAGACTATTGATTTCCACTTGCAAGGATCCTGACATACTACTTTTGCTTTTTCCACTCTCATCAAATGCTTCATACACACACGTCGGTTGGTGGTTGATCGCACCTGACATTTTATGAGGACATCAGTTTTTTTTATGCACAACGAGTTGGTACGACCTCAATCACACCTGATGTTAAGTGAAGATAAGGTCGAAGGGGGAAGCGTACGGTCCCGGAAACCCCAACACATTTGGGGGACTGGCTATCTTATCTCTGACAACCGGAACACAACAATGCTATTAACATTGCTGCTTGGCGGCAGATTTAGATAAGATGGTGGTAGCTAGCCTGGCGGACATTTAAAATGCCCTACCACCAACTAAACCGAGTACTTAAACATGTACCGCGCTGGAGATCGAACCCGCGATGTTGTTTTTACATTGAGCCACGGGGGCTGTTAAAAATGTCCCATAGACAAACTGTGCAAATGGTTTTGTGGGGCATTGTTTAAATATGATCATGTAAACGATTTAATAATAAAAGCCTAATAAATAAATAATACATACATACATGTGCCCACGCTTGTTTCCCATTGGGGTAGGCAGAGACAATTGATTTCCACTTGCAACGATCCTGACATACTATAATTGCTTCTTCCACTCTCATCAAATGCTTCATACACCTTCGTCGGTTGGTAGTTGATTGCACCTGACCTTTTGTGAGGACGTCAGTCACTTGATTGACGTACGTCCTTCTTGGCCGACCTTTACTGACCCTTCTATTCACACTTTCGTTATATATTGCTTTCGTTAATCTCCTTTCACTCATTCGTCCTATATGCCCAAATAACCTAGATAAATAATAGTGCTGTCAAACACATAACACTAATCGTATTTCGTCGGGCCTTAAAAATATTCTTATTCAAAAACTCATAATAACAGGGTTCGTCTCTCGTACCATTCAGAAACAACCCTAACACATTGACGTAGTCGAAAAATGCGTCTGTTCCTAATTTCCGTTCGGATATCGATACTCGGTTCGACTGAAATCGATTTGTTCACTAGCGTAATGTCTGTTGTCGATTCCTATTTTAATTATGAATCGTTGGGGCCACACAAATGTCATAGTATTATAACCACAATTATGATAATACTAAAATAAATAAATAATAATAAATAAATATTTCGGACACTTACACCAATCACCTAGTTCCAAACTAAGCAAAGCTTGTACTATCGATACTAGATAACGAATCATCATCATCATATCAGCCGAAAGACGTCCACTGCTGGACAAAGGCCTCCCCCAAGGATCTCCACAACGATCGGTCATAAATAAACATACATAAATATTTATATAAACATCCATAACTCGGGAATAAAATATACATGTACCTGACATGTGTACCTGAGTTATGGATGTTTTCATTCATTTTAAGTATTTATATTTAAGTAATAATATTTAAATAAGTATTTATTTACAAAAAAATTTTTTTTTTTTTAATGCATAATGGGTCAGTACTTGACCTCAATCACACTTGATGTTAAGTGAAGATGAGGTCGAAGGTGGAAGCGTACTGACCCAGAAACCCCAACATATTTGGGGGACTGGCTATCTTATCTCTGTCAACCGGAACACAACAATGCTAGTAACATTTGCTTATGTATATAGTATATCAACCATCTGGTATCTACAACACAAGCCTATAGTTGCTTACTGTCGAACTAGATGGCGCTGTATGTTTGTCTAAGGATATTTAATTTAATTAATCACAAATTTACCCCTCTCGGGATTTGCGGGAAAATTGTTTATTAAGTATATACCTACAACAATAAACCAGTATTTTAGGCTTACACCTGACTTTTGGCTTTTACGCATGACTAAATTTTAAAAATAAAGAAGCAAAAAGAGAACGAAATACTTCAATTGATTTAGGCCGGAGTCGCAGACCTCTATGCAGTTCATCGTATACTTAATAATACTTCATGAATGGTGTTCTGCCGTAGATTTGCTAACTCGGACTCCTGCCTAAATCAATTAGGTTACATATTTCGTTTTGTTTTTCTCATTTTTTACAGTATAACCACGCTTGGGTTTTTTAATTGAGTCCAAAAAGGAGGAGGAACTATGTTCGTCTATGTGCATTTTTTAAAGTATGTTCACCCATATTAACGATCTGTTTGGTGTAGTGGTTAGA
Organism: Oegoconia quadripuncta; assembly: GCA_949316235.1. Classification (NCBI taxonomy): domain Eukaryota; kingdom Metazoa; phylum Arthropoda; class Insecta; order Lepidoptera; family Autostichidae; genus Oegoconia; species Oegoconia quadripuncta. The sequence goes on along the minus strand of OX438743.1, from coordinate 41,751,452 downwards.
AACTCTGCTACTATACCAAATGGTCGCGGGTTCGAATCCCGCTAGGGGCATTATGTTTGTTTGATGAATACAGATATAATCGCGCCATATAATCCCGAGTAAACTAATAAAATTTTTGCATGCCGCATCACTGGTAGAACATAAGATCCTCAAACTAATTTGTGATCTTATAAACTATGTTCTTGCAAATAAACTATTCTATTCTATGGATGTTTTTCATTTATACATGTATTTATTTACAAAAAAAAATGTATTTGTGTAGTTCATCAACCATCTAGTATCCATAACACAAGCCTAGATGCTTACTGTGGACCTAGATGGCGCTGTGTGTTTGTACAAAGACATTTGTTATTTATTTATTTATTTATTATTATTATATTTTCACCCAGTACACACAAGTGGCATTCAGTGACAATGTCAAAAAAACTGTGCTAAAATCCCAAATAGTGCCCAATGAAAAAAAAAAGTGCCACTGTCGTTTAAGAAATATTCAATATTTTAAGTGAGTTTTTGGCGTCACATGTCTGTAATCCTTATTCTCATACGCAGAGAGAGCTTTACCTATGATTAAAATTTATATCCCAAAAAACTATGAAATGAATAGTGCCACCGAAATATACAAGTCCCACAAATAGTTCTTCTAAAACAACGAAGTTATTTAGATGTCTTTGCGAAAAGCGGCAGCGCAGACGACGGACTTTTCATCCGTCGGATATATTATTAAAGTTTTTATTTAAAATTTTTTGTAAACACATTTATCAATATAAATCGCCATGAAAGAATTTCAAAAACAGATACCCAACACGATGGGGTTCTGGAATTATTTGTTGTGAAGAGTGACAATATAGCTGCTGGCGTCGGCCATGTTGGATTGTCCGGTTTTCACACTTTTTTAAAAGTTTATATTTCAATCAATCAATAAATCAAATACGCTTTATTGTTTAAATAAGGAAGGTACATTTAAATATATTATAGAAACTTACAGCGATCTCTTCCAGGCAAACCTATCATCACGAGTAATTAACTGGGTTAGCACAAATAATTTCCTAATTGTTAAGTACATCTGAAAGTTCTGCATATTGAAATCAAAAAGTGTTATCTTATAGGCATTTATACATAGTCACGTAAATAAAATGCACTGCGTCGTCTTAAATGAATCAGATCTGTAGAAATATCGTGCCAAATACTATTTTTTTGATAAAGGTTAACTACACACTTCATCGCAGGTGCAGAGTTCGATACCACATACCCGTAAATCTTGTCGAAACCACCACGTGATTTACGTTAGGAGTTGACTCGACGCGTTCACGTGTTACAAAACCATGAATCACAGAAAATATCCAGTTAGTTTCCAATTCTTTTTTAATTGTTCTTTTTTCTATTAGTGTGTGTTTGATTCTTAACCTTTTACGGCCGATGTGAGTTTTTGTTACGTTATTGCCTATGTGGGGTCTCAGAGGCCCGCTTCAGAGATGTACGTGATGCTAGTATACAGAAAGCGGAATTAAGTATTCAGTAAATCAATCAAATACGCTTTATTGTTTAAATAAGAACAGTACATTTAAATATCTAAGTAAACTACAAATTTGGCGGCCTTATACCCTAACAGCGATCTCTTCCACGCAAACCTGTCATTACGGAATCAATACGAGTAATTAGTGGGTTAGCGCAAATAATTTCCTAATTATTAAGTAGGTACATCAGAAAGTTCTGCATATTGAATTCCAGAAGTGTTATCCTAAAGTATGGAAAACATTAATACTATATGTGATGAAACACAATAATAACTAGATACTAATTCATCTATTTTTACAAAAAATTGTGTAAAACTTAGTTATTCAATATTTTAAATGAGCATTCTGGCGTCACGTGTTGCTAGAATCTACATTTGAAAGCCGGAAAAAAAATCCAAAACGGACCATTTTGTCCGCGAGGATGTAACGATAAACAGTCCGTCGTCTGCGCTACCCCTTATCATAAAGACATCTAAATAACTTCGTTGTTTTTGAAGAACTATCAATGAGCCTATATTTCGGTGGCATTATTTATGTTCAGTTTTTTGGGATATAAGTTCTATTATAATCACGGGTATGGGAGCCTCTGCATAAGAGAATGAGGAATCCAGCAACACGTGTCGACAGAATGCTTACTTAAAAGATTGAATAACTCTTTAATTACAGTGATACAGTTTTTTTCCCTTTGGACATTATTTGGTAGTTTAGCACAGTTATATAAAGTAGAGATAATACATACAACGACTTACACGTCTTCATCTTCAGAGCTCATCTCTAAGAGAATGCCTTACGATAACGAAAACTTTGTTAAATTTTGTGTTTTTGTAACAGGGTACGTTAACATGTTTGTTTGAATTTTGGCACAGACTACACTACTCGTAAACTTTGAGCTATAATCTCTCACAACTCCGCCGCAAAGCTATTTGGTGTAACATTAACACTTGCAACTGCGTTAGCGACTGTCGGAGCGTGAATAGCTCTTACCACCGCTAACAGGTGCAAGGGAACTCGATAAATAAATCTTGTCCCAACGCAACCAGCCGTGATTTACGTGGAAAGTTACTTCGGTTCCCATGTTATGTACCAACCGACGTTCCTATAAAGGATGCTTGAACTGTCCGAAAGTTGGCGCATTATTCTTTATTTTCTTTTAGAAATTTTTAACCCGTTTCAATCGCCTGCAACGTCGCGGTCGGCTTGGAGTTTTTAAAAGTTTACATTGGAACTATTTGTACAATAGTTAAGTTAGTGACTTACTGTGTGTAGTTCCTCTACTACATACAAAATTGGGGTGTACTACGCAATAGCGAAAGACGATAGCGAGAAGACGATATTGTCAAAAAAAACCATTGCTCAAAAGTTTAATTGCGCGAACGTTCATTTGAGCGAAAACAGACAAATACAATGGGTACATATTTTGTTTTATTACAAATATGTCAACCCTTGGCATAGGTATTAAATTAAATAGGGGTTTTTAGATGATAAAAATAAGAATTAATTGGAATTTTAAAATTAGAAGTTATTGCTTTTATTGTTACCAATTATATGCAGAGCGATTCTAAATCAGTAGCAGACCATGTAGTTTCAGAGAAGTATATTAGTTCGATATGACACTATAATTTACACATTACGGCGGCCGTTTAGTGTAGTGGTTAGAAACTCTGCTGCTATACCAAAAGGTCGCGGGTTCGAATCCCGCTAGGGGCATATGTTTGTATGATGAATACAGACATGTGTTCCCGAGTTATGGATGTTTTTCATTTATACATGTAATTATTTACAAAAAAAAATGTATTTGTGTAGTTTATCAACCATCTGGTATCCATAACACAAGCCTAGACGCTTACTGTGGACCTAGATGGCGCTGTGTGTTTGTGCAAAGACGTTTGTGCAAAGAGACATTTTACATGATCTATAATGTACTATGTTATATCATTTTAGGAAAACCTGTATTTATTTTCAAAGTTAGTTTATAATCGTCTACGTGTAAAAATATTGCGCAATTTTTTATAATTTTATAAATTTAAAGTTAGGAGGGTCTAGTTGTCGTGGTTTTCATTTATAAGTTACGTACTAAAAATTATTATCATTGCCATCACCAGCCCGTAAACATCCCACTGCAAGGATATAGACCTTCCCTCGTATAATGAGGGAGTAGCTAAAAATTAAATAAAAATAAAAATCAGGCGCCAAGCAACAATGTTAATAGCATTGTTGTGTTCCGGTTGTCAGAGATAAGATAGCCAGTCTCCCAAATGTGTTGGGGTTTCCGGGTCAGTACGCTTCCACCTTCGACCTCATCTTCACTTAACATCAGGTGTGATTGAGGTCAAGTACAAAGTATGTTTGTATAAAAACATAAATATGACATAATAATCCCAGGATTACGTCACTCTGTTCACGGCTTCGACCAACTGTGACTTTTATTGTCAAAATACAGAAAGAAACGCATATTTCTAAGATGTGCTCAATTACAAGGTAACCCCAATAGTAACGTATTATTTTTAAAAGCAGCCGTTGGTTTTTGAGATAAACAAAAGAAAATCTTTAACAATTTTATAACACCTATTTGTAGATACGTCACCTCAGACCACAGAGATACGACAACAGATAACCCAACACAATCATACTTCAGTTAGAGACGACAATTCTCCAAGTACAAATAAATAAATATCACGGCATCTTCCATTTCCCCCACTCTGGAAATAAATGAAATGGAATCTTAAGAAGTCCCATAAAGTAAGCGATAAAAATAACCGTGAACATCGGAGAGTTCAATAAAAAGAAAAGGTTCCGCATAGATAAACACTTTTAAATCTCATAGCAAGTCGAGCGAAACTCGGAGCACTTGCGCCACTTGCGGAGCGACGTTTCAGATATATACGAATGGAATTAAAGTATGTAGGATCTGAGAAATATACGGAATCCTAAATTCAATGAGGCTTTATAAAACATTTTGTTATATTCATGATCAGCCTTACTTGCTTGATAATCAGTGCTTTTAAGCCGATCTGTAAGCCACAGACTTGGTTCAACAACTGGCTTGGAAAGCAACCGTGACCGACTGTTTAATCCAGTAAAGATGGGTTTCCATGTGAAATATAAATAAATAAATATCCTTAGACATACACACAGCGCCATCTAGTACCACAGTAAAGCAACAATAGGCTTGTGTTGTGGATACCATAGATGGTTGATATTACTACATAAATACATTTTTTTTGTAAATAAATACCTATTATTTTTTGTTTGTCTGTAAGCTTTTAGTGATAAGACCGCCTAATTGTGTTTTATTGTTATCATCAAAAATTATTGTAAATTATTTTGCGCAATAAAGAGTATTTGTATTTGTACTTATTTTAAATGAAAACATCCATAACTCGGATACACACATGTCCGTATTCATCACAAAGTCAAAGTCAAAAATGCTTTATTTTGTAGGTACACAGAGTAGGTACACTTAAATGAAGTCAATTTTACATTTTTTAAGCTACTGCTTGTTCAAAATGCAATTTTCCCCTGAGAAGAACAAACAAGAAACTCGTAGGGTTGCTCTTCTAAAATCAGGTTTTGATTTTACATGAAGGTTTTTATATTACAAAAAGGGTTTTTATATTACAAAAAGGTTTTTATATTTCAATATTAATCGTGAAATAGCCTGGCATGCGAACAATCTGATTATGTCCAGGGATGATTATCATCTAAATAGTCTGATATTTTATAATATGCTTTGTTAATAAGTTTCTGTTTTATAGTACACAAACATTATGCCCCTAGCGGGATTCGAACCCGCAACCTTTTGGTATAGTAGTCAGAGTTGCTAACCACTACACTAAAGAGGTCGTCAATATACTTAAATATTTTTTTTCTTTTACATATGGTTTTACCGTATAAGGTTTTTTTCCGTAAGGAAAAAAATAGGGCATATTAGGTAAGTGAAATAGAAGATATTGGCATAGGTAGTTTATTTTTTCAAAACCATCATGAACTAAATCATTAATTGTGTCATTTGACGGTCGCGTTTGTAGCTTGTTCCACATAACTACATCATTAAATTAAATGAAAATTTTTGTTTATGCACAAACGTAGAAATTTTAGATCTAAGGTTAGGTAATATTTTAGATCTATGTACCTATGTAGTTGCTTTATCATATGGGATACTTAATTTGTCCTACGAGGATACAAAGAAGTTATTGACTGTCTTGAGGTAGTCTTTAAGCATAGATTTATTCTGCATACATACTTCATTTAAACATCTTTAGTTTGTTTTTTTTTTATGCACAACGGGTTGGTACTTGACCTCAATCACACCTGATGTTAAGTGAAGATGAGGCCAAAGGTGGAAGCATACTGACCCGGAAACCCCAACGTATTTGGGGGACTGGCTATCTTATCTCAGACAACTGGAACGCAACAATGCTTTTAATATTTGACAACTGATTGGTGTAGTGGATAGTGACCCTGTCAGCGAAACCAACGGTTGCGGGTTCGAATCCCGCGACGGGTAAATGTTTGTGTGATGAATATGAACATTTATTCCTGAGTCATGGATGTTTATATAAATATTTATGTATGTTTATCCGTTATCTAGTATCCATAGTACAAGCTTTGCTTAGTTTGGGACTAGATGATTGGTGTAAGTGTCCGAAATATTTATTTATTTAATATTACTGATTGGCGGCAGATTTAGTTAATATGGTGATAGCTAGCCAGGCGGACAGGCCACCAACCAAACCGAGTACTAAAACATGTACCCCGATGGGGATCGAACCAGCGACCTCCGAATCGTAAACCCTATGTTGTTTACATTGAGCCATGGAGGCGGGAAATTTGGAGGAAATATGAGTTTTAAGTAAATTTCACATGATAGGAACCTTATAAATCCACCAGTCGCAAATTAATCTCCGGCAGGCGCGTGCGTCGATGATGGTTTTGAAATAAAAATATACTACCTATACCAATAACTTCTATTTCACTAATATAAGAGATTTATTGATATAAAAGGGTTTACAGGCTTGGGGTCAACACGTAATTATAAGGGCGCACGCGCGGTGAGATGCGCGTGCGTCGCGACCGGTGATCGGGGCAAACTGTCCACTCGAAACGAAAATCAATACCACGGCGAGGGCGGCGGGACGCAGGCCAAGGACGAGAGGTGAGGCACGCGGGAGACGGGGTACGGCTGGATAGCCACGGTTGCCATGCAACACGCAGCCGTATTCGCGCGGGTTATACTAATCTAATGTGCTCTATTTTTTCCTTACGTCAAAAAAACTCAATACAATACAAATACACTTTATTTCACAACACAAAAGAAAATACAGTTTCAGAAAAGTGGTAGGAATAGAATGTACAATTTGGCGACCAAAATCAAAATCAAAATCAAAAAATGCTTTATTTTGTAGGTACACAGGGTACACTTAAAATAGTCAGATTTTACATTTTTAAAGCTACTGCTTGTTCAAAAGGCAATTTTCCCCTGAGAAGAACAAGCAAGAAACTCGAGAGGTCGCTCTTTTTAAAAAAAGGTTTTTATATTACAAAATTATTATTTTATATTATAATATTTCATTATTAATTGTGAAATAGCCTGGTTATGCGAACGGGCTGGTTATGTCCATGATTGTTTATCATCTAAATAATCTGATATTTTATAATATGCTTTCTTAATAAGTTTCTGTTTTATAGTATCTTTAAATTTATTGAAAGGAAGATTTTGTATATCAACAGGAACTTTATTGAAAAAGCGTATACATAACCCTTTGAATGAATTACTGACTTTGTGGAGGCGACTTATGTGACCTGCAAGTTTATCTTTATTTCTTGTATTGACATCATGTTTATCACTATTTTTCCTAAATGATGCTATATTTTTTTTGACATATATTAGATTTTCAAAAATGTACTGTGACGAAAAGGTTAGAATATTATACTCTTTAAATCTGTCTCTAAGTGACACTGCAGGTCTCAATTGATAAATTGCGCGAACGGCTCGTTTTTGTAAAACAAAGATTGTATTGATATCCGCGGCATTTCCCCACAGCAAGATACCGTAAGACATCAGGCTATGGAAATAACTAAAATATACTAATCTAGCAGTATTTACGTCCGATATTTGTCTAATTTTTTTGACTGCATACGCTGCAGAGCTGAGCTTCTTCGCCAATTTATGGATATGAGGACCCCATTGTAATTTGGCGTCCAAAGTAATACAGTGGACTCAACAAGGTCTAGAGTGACATTTTTTATCATTATATTTGTGGGCACCTCCCTGACATTAGGCAGTACAAATTTTACACATTTAGTTTTTTTCTCATTCAGTAACAAATTATTTGCCGTAAGTTCACGTCGTCAACGACGACCACCGACGACCACGAACAACGACCTTATCACTAAAAGTGATACTCGACCGGTATAGAGAGATCACAATTTACCAGAGCCAGTGCTTGGAAAGGTTCCGTATTTTATGACTTACCTACTGTACACCTAGAACCGTCTTTACAATGTATTCTTTTTATATTTTATGGCCAATATTTGTTCATATTTCCATATGTCGAATCACATTTTTATGACTTTGACTGTCGACACTTTCGCGCCTACGTAGATTGCTATTTTTAGGATTCTGTGTCCGAAGGTTTATTGGATTAGGCGATAAAATGGAATAAATGTCTAGTCCTCACATAGTACAATAAAAAAAAAAAAATATCTTCGCACATACATCTTTTTTTTATATGAGAGGGCGGCAAACGAGCATGCGGGGTCACCTGATGGAAAGCAATCACTGCCGCCCATGGACAACCCGCAACACCAAAAGGGTCACAGATGCGTTGCCGGTCTTTGAGGAAGGTGTAGGCTCGTTTCTTGAAGGTTCCAATGTCGTACTCGTTCGGGAATACCGCTGCAGGAAGTCCGTTCCACAGGGTGGTCGTATCTAGTTCCACACTAAGCAACTTGGTTTATATTATGGATACCAGATGATTGATAAACTACACAAATACATTTTTTTTTGTAAACAAATACGTAAATAAATGAAAAACATCCGTAACTCGAGAACACGTCTGTACATCATACAAACATATGCCCCTATCGGGATTCGAACCCGCGACCTTTTGGTATAGCAGTCAGAATTTTTAAACACTACACCAAATAGGTCGTCGATACAATCCAAAATACCGACAATCATTTAAAAGTAATTTAAATTAATAAATAAAATAATTGGTGACGCCAGTCGTTCGTTTTCCGCAAAGTGAAGCTATGTCTGCGCAATCAATAAAAAAAAATTGTACGCCCAAATTCATATTTACGTCATTACCTATCAAACATAATTCCAAATTTAAAATTGCACTCGCCATCATCATCATCAGCCCGTAAACATCCCACTGCAGGGATATAGGCCATCCGTTAGACTGGTCCACGCCTCTGGAGATGTGAGAGCTGGTGCCTACTTTGCTCAGCAGCTGAGCTTATGCATTCAGCGGGGCAATAGCGCTAGCGTACTAGGTACTATGCCTCACGGAAGCGAGTTGGACGGCGTATTTTTTCTATAAGATAGATGTATATTAAATTGTGTGTTGTTGAGTTTTAGACTTGAAATCTAAATATATAAAGGAAGAAACTGACTGACTGACTGACATATCAACACACAGGCCAAACCTCTGGGTCTAGAGTTTCCAAATTTGGCACGTAGGTTCCTTACGAGGTCTAGGGGAGCACTAAGAAAGGATTTTTCAAAATTCACCCTTTAAGGGGGTGAAAAAGGGGTGGGAAGTTTGTATGAAGAAACAGTATAACTTGGACATTTCGACTATTTTCGACTCGAAACTTCGCAAGAGTACTCCTAGGAACAAATAAGCTAATACGTGTTTTGAGATTTTTCGAAAAACAACCCTCTGGGTTGTGAAATGGGGGTTAAAACCATAAAATCGATATTGGTGTCGTTATTTAGGTTTTATGGGATGTTGATTATGAAAATGACATTTATTTTAAGTTAACCCTCTAGTGTTGAGATAGGGGTGGGGGTTGCTACCAAAAAAATATATATTGGACAACCCCCTGGGGTGTGAAATGGGGGTTAAAACCATATAATCGATAATGGTGTCGTTATTTAGATTTTATGGGATGTTGATTATGAATATGACATTTATTTAAGTTAACCCTCTAGGGTTGAGATAGGGGTGGGGGTTGATACCAAAAAAGTCAACATTGGTGTCATTATTTAGGTTTTTTGGGATGTTGATTACGAAAATGCCATTTGTTTTGATGCTAACCCCTTGGGGTTAGAGAATGAGATAAGGGTGAGTTGAGATTGTTCGAAAAACAGCCCCCCGGGGTGTGAAATAGGGGTTGAAACCATAAAATCGATATTGGTGTCGTTATTTAGGTTTTTTGGGATGTTGATTATGAAAATGACATTTATTTTAAGCCAACCCTCTAGGGGTGAGATAGGGGTGGGGGATGATACCAAAAAAGTCTATATTGGTGTCGTTATTTAGGTTTTTAGGGACGTTGATTGCGAAAATGACATTTATTTTGAAGCTAACCCCTTACGGGTTGCGATAGTGGTAGGGGTTGAAATCACAAATTCAAATTGGTGTCGAAGTCGAAGAGTCAATGTCGAAGATTCAAATTCGAAATTCAAAGTCGAAGGCTCAAAGTCGAAGGCTCAAATTCGAAGGCTCAAAGTCGAAGGCTCAAAGTCGAAGGCTCAAAGTCGAAGGCTCAAAGTCAAAGTCTCAAAGACGAAGGCTCAAAATCGAAGGCTCAAAGTCGAAGGCTCAAAGTCGAAGGCTCAAAATCGAAGGCTCAAAGACGGCCTAAAGTCGAAGGCTCAAAGTTGAAGACTCAAAGTCGAAAAGTAAAATTCATAGTCAAAGTCATGTCAAAGTCATAGTCAAAATCATAGTCAAAGTCATAGTCGAGGTCATAGTCAAAGTCATAGTCAAAGTCAAAGTCTGTTTTGCCATGACAATAAATAAGTCTCAGGGGCAAACTCTCAAATTCGCCGGAGTAGACCTACGTCAGGACTGTTTTTCTCACGGTCAGTTCTATGTGGCATGCTCCCGTGTAAGTTCACCTCAAAGTTTGGTTCTATTGCTACCACCTTCAAACATGGCAAATAATGTTGTTTATAAGGAAGTACTTTAATAAATATAAACCAGAATTTTTCAGAAAGGTCTTTTAATGGATCCCTGTCTTAATTCATTTACCTGGCAAAACACCAACATGGTTCCACATACCTGTTATCTGCCCAGGGTCTTTTCCTGTTTGAGATAAACTCTACATAGTAATTTTTCTGCTGAATGTATTCCCGTGGGAAAGTAATAAAGTGTTGATTCATGTAGTCTACGCGGACGAAGTCGCGGGCACCTGCTAGTAATCTATAAATTAATAAATAAGAGTTCTTTGTTGATTGCGGAACGCTAAAAATAAATTTTCAGAATTTGTCCAACTAAATCTTAATGCTAATAATTGATTTCTACTAGAAAATTTTACCTACCAGATTCCCTGTACGTCAAATTACGTCACACGCTTCGACCTTTTCACATGTCACATAACGAGAGCGTGGCTAACAAGTCGATCCCATTTTAACAAACTTAAGAAGTTAGTAGAAACGTCAGTCAGTGCAAAGTTTCCTACCCCTTGAGTTCATGTCTAGAACTTGTGTTTAGAGCAGTCGGATCCGAATTAATTAATACTTAGTTACCGCATTCGGAAGACGGAACATCTCCAATCAGTGCACTCTAATTAATGAAATCGAATTAGATCGTGGCCTTTTTTTATTAAATAATTTTTATCATATAAATGGTTGATGTGAATGGTAAGAGGTCGTCAGGGTCTCCACTTTGCATAGGTGTTCCACAAGGCTCAATTCTCGGGCCGTTCTTATTTCTTGTATACATTACTGATGATATAATGTCATGACACACTTACTCACAACAGGTTGCTTTGCTTTTCAGTGTACTAAGTATCGGGAATTTGTCAATAAAACAAAAAATACAAATTATTCATCTAAATTTATTTTATCGCCTTCAAAGTAGGCCCCATCGCTTGCAATACAACATCTCCACCGCTTCACCCAGTCTTCCATACATTTTTCATAGGCTATTTGCGGTATGGCCTTTAGCTCAATCAGCGAATTTTCTTTTATGGCTTCTATCGACTCAAAACGTTTTCCTCGAAGTGGTAATTTTAACTTGGGAAATAAAAAAAAGTCAGACGGAGCCATATCAGGTGAATACGGTGCTTGGTCGAGAACTTTTGTTGAATTTTTCGCTAAAAACTCTTTCACTATAATGGCTGTGTGTGATGGTGCATTATCATGGTGCAGCATCCATGAGTTGTGTTGCCACAAATCTGGACGTTTTCGGCGGATACTCTCACGCAAACGCTTCATGACGCCTAAATAATATTCTTTATTCACTGTTTCTCCCTCTGGAAGGAATTCGGAGTGAACCACACCACGGTAGTCAAAAAAAACTGTCAGCATCACCTTGATTTTGGAGCGACTTTGCCGCGGTTTTTTGGGTTTCGGCTCGTTTTCGAGACGCCATTCTGAAGACTGTTGGCTTGTTTGCATGTCGTACTCATAAACCCATGTCTCGTCGCCAGTTATTATACGTTTCATAAAGGTCGGATCCGTAGAAGCTTGTCTGTTGCTGCGGATCCGAAACCATGTCTTCAGCGACATGCTTTCGCTGCGCTTTTTGAACAAAATTGAGCTCTTTTGGAACTAGTCGAGCGGCGACGCGTTTCATGCCTAAAATGTCAATGAGAATGTTGTGGACGGACTTAAAAGATATGTTCACCTCACTAGCCAACTCTCTCAGACTCATACGTCGATTTTCGAGCACTAGCTTCTTGATTCTGTCGATGTTTTCTTTGGTCGTAGCGGTTGAAGGTCTACCAGAACGAGGCAAGTCTACTACTACTTCTCGGCCTTCTTTAAAAGCCTTATACCATTCATAAGCCCTTGTTTTCGATATACACGATTCGCCGTAGGTATTTCGCAACATTTTTAGTGATTCACCACATGAAATATCATTTGAAACACAAAATTTAAGGCACACTCTTTGTTCAACAATATTTTCCATTGTAAAAATCGCCGAGGACTCAAAACTAAGACCAACAAAAAGTGTAGTTTAAAACAAATTAAATGACAGATCCCGCTCAAATTTTGCGCGCTAAATCAGTACAGTGCTACCAACATGCAGTAAAAAAATTAGAACGACCTCTTTTACGCGGGTCTTTTTATTGACATATTCCCGATACTTTTTACACAGAGTAGTATATCAATGATCTACCTAGTTGTATAACGGAAACCATGAGATAACAATATTCGCTGATGATGAATATTTGCTCTTTGCTCTTCAAAGTTAGGAGACGACAGAAAACTCTTGACGACGTGAATAGTGCTATCTCTAAGGGGGTTGAATGGTTTACGTCAAATAACCTATTTCTTAATGAAAAAAAAACCAAATGCATACAATTTTCACTACGTAATATCAAACAGGTAGCTAGTACTATTTTAATAAAAAACGAGGAGTTGGAGCTTGTGGACACTACTCTATTTCTAGGTATTATGATAGATAAAGGACTACAATGGGGTCCACATATCGAAAGGTTGTCGGAACTTCTCAGTTCTGCAGTGTTCGCTATTAAAAAAATCCACTATTTAACCGACGTGGACACCGCGAGGCTGGTATACTTCAGCTATTTCCATAGCATAATGGCCTATGGCATTCTGTTATGGGGAAATGCCGCGGACGTAAATTGTATTTTTGTTCTGCAGAAGCGAGCGGTTCGTGCGATCTACAAGTTAGGCTCCCGAGTATCTCTGAGGAATAAATTTCAGGAAATCAATATATTAACTTTGGCCTCGCAATATATTTAAGAAAACTTAATGTACATAAGAAAGAATCTCCATTTGTTTAGGAAAAATTGTGAAATAGACAATGTTAATACCTACAAGATATAAAAATAAACTTGCTGTCCATAGCAGTCGCTTACACAAAGTCACTAAGTCAATCAAGGGACAATGTATACGCTTTTACAATAAGGTTCCGGTGGACATTCAAAATTTGCCTCTAAATAAATTTAAAACAACCGTTAAACGGAAACTATGTGCCAAAGGCTAATATAAAATTTCTGACTAGCTGGATGATAAGAATGCGTGGACATGAACCGCTCGGCATTATCCAGTATATTTTATTCTTATTCTTCTTTGTCGAATCATAAATTTTACAATTAGGTATTTCAAATTGTGTTTGTATTGACTTATTTAAAAAGAGCAACCCTGGAGTTTCTTGCTCCTTCTTCTCTGGGGAGACTGCCTAGTGAATGAGCGATAACTGTATGTCATGACGATTTCAAATGTTATTCTTATAACTTACGAAATAAAAACATTTTTGATTTTGATTGAAGTGTAAAAAATATTCGGGAAAAAACCCGACGGCATATTGTGTATTTTGCGGACGCCATGTTGTATTGTTTACCATAAAATGACCCCATGATACTCCGGATACCATGCCGAATCGCACGACACCATGCACTTCGAAATCGATCAAGCTTTTTAGGCTACAGGATGCGCCAAAGGAACGGACATACAGACATATATAGGAATATTTATTTTTCAAAAATCCAATGATGCCGTTTCAGTTTCCATCAAATTGCACTCGAGACTCCTTCGAGTACATTTCGCTATTGCTCATAGTTTCGGATTTAGGATTGCACGCCCACTTGGAAAATTCACCCTGTAGGTATACGTAGTGTATTTATAATAAATATTTTTCGACATTTACACACCAAATATCTAGTCCCAAACTAAGTAACGCCTGTACTATTGGTAACAGATAACTGATAAACATTACTGATAAGAAAACAACCGCCTCCGTGGCTCAATGCAAACAACATTGGGTTTACGATTCGGAGTCTCAGATTCGATCCCCAGCGGGGTACATGTTTAAGCACTCGGTTTGGTTGGTGGTAGGGCATTTTAAATGTCCGCCTGGTTAGCTACCACCATCTTATCTTAAAATCTGCCGCCAAGCAGCAATGTGAATAGCATTGTTGAGTTCCGGTTGTCAGAGATAAGATAGCCAGTCCCCCAAATGTGTTGGGGTTTCCGGGTCAGTACGCTTTCACCTTCGACCTCATTTTCACTTAACATCAGGTGTGATTGAGGTCAAATACGAACCCGTTGTGCATAAAAAAAAAACATACATAAGTATATGTATACAATAACATACATAAATTTAGGTACCTATATCGTCCATGACTCGAGAATAAATAAATATCTTTTGAACATTCAATAGTGCATTTTCATAGCCAGTTGATTATTTGCAATAAGCAATCAGTTAAAAAATGTGAATGAGTTATTGAACTCAGACTTCAGCTCTAAGTAGTATGATACGCGCGATAAACGTTTATGCCACGCGAGAATATATTTGTCCAGCTCATTCGTTTGGACAAAATATAGAACTATCCTACTCTCGTGTCGCGTCGCGGGCGACAAACGATGTCATACTACGGAGGCAGGTGGCGAGAGAACACAATGACATGCCACACGTCACCGGTATTCGAAATTAGAACCTCTCAGAACGTGTTCGGAATTCGAATTCCCGGCACGTTACGAATTTTTCACGGTTTTATTTGCTGAAGGATTACTTTGTCATTTCAAACTTGAACAGGTTTTTTTTTCTACTCCTCGTAAATTGCTGAAATTGAAAATCATTTGGTCTTTCGCGATACACTCAAGTGCGCTATTATATACCTTATATTATTATAGTGAAATATTGGGTATTTACCTATGAAATTGGAGTTTATTTTCTTCGTTAATCATATGTACCAATTCCTGCGATTTTCCAAGTTAATTTTTTATTTGGAAAATGGAATATTATTTCAAGGTTTCACATGAAATATTTTTTAATTTCTGGGCTAAATCACATAACAAAAAAAAAATTGAACAGAGTTCTTTTCGTGTGCCTTTTATAATCATTTCTTAGATTCGCTGAAACTTTTATAAAGCGGTTATTTTTAAAAATTAACGCTGCCTATATTTAACTTAATGATATCCGATAATACACACAAAGTTTAGCTAAATTTGGATTTGCCGTTCCCAAAAAAAAATCAATAATGTTTGTATGGAGAAAACAGTCTTAATGAAATTCTTCATAGAAAACGCCAATTTCATAGGTAAGGACCTAATATAACATCAGTTTCGTGTTCTAATTCCGCATACGTACTGAAATAGTACGGCAAATAATTTGTTAATTAACGAGAAAAAAAACCTAAATGTGTGAAATTTGTATTACCCAATGTCAGGGTGGTCCACAAATATAATGATAAAAAATGCCACTTTAGACTTTAAAACAGTAGTTCAACAGACAATGTTCTTATTTATACCAAAAACATTTACCTGCCCCAACAGGATTCGAACTCGCAACCATTAGTTACGAAGGCATGGTCACTGCCCACTCGACAAATCGACCAACGAAAAGAAAATTAGTCTAGTTTATTTGAATTCCACTTCAATGGAAGCGATATCGGATGTTATTTTTGTTGAAGTATTCTGACCTTTCTAGGTGGTGACAAAATGGAATTTAACTCCCAACTGTTACTATATCAAAATAAAATAAATTTCTCAAACATGATTGAAAATTTGAGCATTATTTTGACAACCTTCTTCGAGATAAATCGAAAATGCCGTACATTTTTTTTATTCACCACGGGTTGGTACTTGACCTCAATCACACCTGATCTTAAGTGAAGTTGAGGTCGAAGGTGGAAGCGTACTGACCCGGAAAACCGAACATATTTGGGGGACTGGCTATCTTATCTCGGACAACCGGAACATGACAACCACGTAGGTAATTTATCGAAGTTTTTACTTAATGTTTTCATTTATAATTTTATTTACAAAAAAAAACGTATTTATGTAGTATATCAACCATCTAGCATCCACAACATAAGCCTAGTTGCTTAATGTGCAACTAGATGGCTAGTTGGCGAACTAGATGGTATTCGACCACCGATTGGTGTAGTGGATAGTGACCCTGTCAGCGAAACCAATGGTCGCGGGTTCGAATCCCGCGAGGGGTAAATGTTTATATGATGCATACGAACATTCCTGAGTCATCGATGTTTATATAAATATTTATGTATGTTTATCCGTTATCTAGTATCCATAGTACAAGCTTTGCTTAGTTTGGGATTACACGATTGGTGTAAGTGCCCCAAATATTTATTAATTTATTTGTTATTGTGTGTATGTCCAAAGATATTTATTTATCATTATTCATTTATAATTATTGTTGTTCGTCATTAATTTTGTTTGGAATTTTTTTAGTTGTGTTGATAATTTGACACAATGATTCCAAGCGAAGAAACTGTGTGTGCTGAATATGACGCCACCTGAAATTCATGGGTTGAAATTTAAAATTATTGAATCCCTTTATGTATCAAAATCACGGATGTATCAGATAAGAGCTCGTCTCATGTGTCGGAAAAACGACCGAAATACGCAACTCTTCAATTAGTGGACCCAATCAACGTTTTATATAAACATAGATGTGTAAAGCTAGACGATTTGCGACTGTATCTCTGCAAAGATTCGCAATGTGTAAAAATGCCTAATATTAGGTCGTTACCTATGAAATTGGAGATTTTATCTTCGTTAATCATATGTACCAACTATCCCACGATTCTATAGCTATTTCCAAATTTCACATGAAATATTGTTTAATGTCTGGGCTAAATGACGTAATTAAAAAATTACAAAAATGTTTGTATGGAGAAAACGTCTTAATGAAATTCTTCATACAAAACACTGATTTAAATAAATAAATAAAAGGTATTTATTCATCACAAAAAAGAAAACACAAGCATACATAGAATCGAGAACCACAGTATTGTGATGAATGGGTAGGGACTCAGCAGTGTTGCTGATTTTCAGTCCCCCCCAGCAAAGTAGGTAGTTGCTGCCACCAAAGAAAGTATGGGTAATTTCATAGGTAAGGACCTAATATATAACACGTATGTATCCTCTCATGTAAACACATCTTGCTGATTACTACTATTAATTATAATTAATTATAATTATTTATAAGTATGTGTATTTGTTGACCAGTGTCCGTGCGTCATTTGGAGGCTCCACTGAAAACCAGCGTTGTAGTGAACGACTACAACTCATGCTGAGTTGGAGACCTTTTAGGCTCCACCTTGCGACACCGACAATTCAATGGCAAACACAATGTTTACTTTTTATATGTGTCTCGACTGCGTAATACTTGTACCCGATTGTTTGTGTCATGAGATAGGTTTAAATAAATTTTTGTTTCTTTGTAACAAAACATATGTCGCAGATAGCGATAAATTGGCGATAGAATTCATTATTCAAACGGTCAACTGACTATCATAATACGCGGTTAATGGGAAGTAAACCCAGGTGGCGCTGGTATCGCCGGAAACGGTGCGGTGACGACGAAACAGTAATAAAGGTCTCCACATCGAAAATTACTGGGACTTTGCTATCAGCCTTCAAAGGAGTCGGAGCTCCACTGAACACATCTACGATTGTGAGTGATTTGATTACCCTTATCACCGACGCTTGGAAGAATCCGGTGAGTCGTTAGTTAATAAAAAATTGATCATGGGATTTGTGCAAGGAGGAATTATAGACCAGGTCCGGTTGAATTCCACAGACTGCACGCGGGGGCCAAATTGTATGGCATGAGGTGAGTGCAAATGTTTACTATTCACCAGTAAGCATCTCAGGTTTCATGATCATAATCGAATGTGAATACGCTGTCGATTCGCCTATAGTAGCTTGCAATAATGTCGCCATTGCCCGAGCAACCCTTTACCACGCGACTGGCACCGTCCCGGTCGCTAGCAACGCCCACCACCCCCGAACCAATCTCCGACACATATACACGCACTCATTTGGTGTTTTGACATACGACCTATTGCATTAACTCCTACGCAATGTTCCACGAGCAACTCAACGTCTCCCACGGGAAGAATTTATATTCCTAACCACGTAATACATTCAATTCATTATATTAATAACATCGTATGTTAAACAGAATTACGGGCCGTATGCTTGGCTTTTTGCGTTAAGTGGGGGTATAAAGGGAATCCATGTTACCTGTACCTTAAAGTGTGTCGTAATGAGTGGCAATATGCGTCATATTTGTTCTAAACGGGAGGTGGTCATTATGACTTCCTATGTAAATTACATTAAGTTAATAATGTGGCCGAAGGTGAAATTACACTCACCCGGAATCTCCAACTTGGTTTAGGACTAGCTATCTTATCTAGCTATAAAATATAAATATTGGCATACACACAGCGCCACCTAGTTCCACACTAAGCAACTAGGCTTGCATTATAACAAATTGAAATACAGTTACATATTTTTTAAGAATACCTACATTATTATAAATGAAAACATCCATAACTCGGGTACAAGTGTCCGTACTCATACAAACATATGCCCCTAGCTGGATACGAATCCGCGACCATTTGGTATAGCAATCAAGGTTTCCAACCACTACAACAAATATGTCGTCAAAATACATTACCCTTCTTTTTAGGGCAGTCGGGTAATTAGCAGTTCGCGGTACACACCCTCTTAAATTAATGTTTCGATCTAATTATTATTTAATCCATACCGACAGAAGTTTCAGATACGCTCAAGTTACGGCGTCTGAACTTGGGAATATGTACAGTAAACAACACGTGACGTGTAACATTTTGACCTTTATTGCACGTATTGCCAGTATAGGAGATCGAGCTCGCCTTACACTGGTGGTGATAAGTTTATGCCGACGATTGTACCTACTTTGTTTTCATCTTGCCTGTAATAAAATAATTTATGACGATGAGTTGTGTTTGGTCGAACTTTGAAGGCTGTAAATGAAATTACACAATTAAGGCTTCCCATATAACGCATGAGCCATATGTGCCTTAAGATGAACCTGGACAAATCGAAAATTATGGCGAATTTTCATGTCGTGCCCACCACACACACCTATTTGTAATAATAATAATAAATAAATAAATGTCTCCACAAACACACAGCGCCATCTAGGTCCACAGTAAGCACCTAAGCTTGTGTTGTGGATACCAGATGGTTGATAAACTACACAATACATTTTCTTTTGTAAATAAATACATGTATAAATGATAAACATCCACCACGCTGGCACGATGCAGGTTGGGGACTTTCATCTTAGCTGTACAACAGAATAAATAAAGAAATATACATATATACTAAGCAATATCATGAATGCAAATGTATATTAAATAAATGAATTAAGTCACTAAATTATGAGGAGACGGAGTACGAATTGAACATTAAAAAAAATATCTTTGCACATATACACAGCGCCATCTAGGTCCACAGTAAGCATCTAGGCTTGTGTTATGGATTTCAGATGGTTGATAAACTATACAAATATATTTTTTTTTGTAAATAAATACATATATAAATGAAAAACATCCATAACTCGGGAACACATGTCCGTATTCATCATACAAACATATGCCCCTAGCGGGATTCGAACCCGCGACCATTTGGTATAGTAGCAGAGTTTCTAACCACTACACCAAACAGGTCCTAATATAAAAACCTTTATGTAAAATCAAAGCCTGATTTTAAAAGAGCAACCCTTCGAGTTTCCTGCTTGTTCTTCTCAGGGGAAAATTGCATTTTGAACAAGCAGTAGCTTAAAAAATGTAAAATTGACTATGAAAAATTGACTATGCAAAATTGACTATTTTAAGTGTACTCTTGTGTACCTACAAAATAAAACATTTTTGACTTTGACTTTGACCAATATCAATTGAGACCTTCATTTTCGAAGTGGTTAATGTAAACTACATTGGGTTTACGATTCGGAGGTCGCGGGTTCGATCTCCAGCGGGGTACATGTTTAAGTATTCGGTTTAGTTTGTGGTAGGGCATTTTAAATGTCCGCCTGGCTAGCTACCACCATCTTATCTAAATCTGCCGCCAAGCAGCAATGTTAATAGCACTGTTGTGTTCCGGTTGTCAGAGATAAGATAGCCAGTCCCCCAAATGTGTTGTGGTTTCCGGATCAGTACGCTTCCACCTTCGACGTCATCTTCACTTAACATCACGTGTGATTGAGGGCAAGTACCAACCTGTTTAGCATAAAAAAAAGTTGTAAACGAGTATGTATATTTAGAACGAGATTCGACTAGACAGACTCTCTCTCTTCGAGAGAGAGGTCAATCGAGGAATCCATCTTGGATGAACAGCGTTAGGGTAACTGCGCAACGTCTTCTGGTCCAAAATACCTTGAAGTGCTTGAAGACGTGATGCTCGACGTTTCACTACGTGATAAAATCAGGAATGATGATATCCCAGTCATTGACATAGCCCAGCGGATTAGCAACTTGAAGTGACAGCGGGCAGGGCACATAGCTCGAAGACCTGATAGTCTGTGGTGCATTCAAGTTCTCGAGTGGAGACCACGCACAGGCAAGCGCAGCGTCGCACGTCCACTTACAAGGTGGACAGACAACCTGATAAAGGTCGCGGGAAATCGCTGGACGCAGGCCGCTCCATGGAGGAGGCCTATGTTTTGCAGTGGATCTCCTGTGGCTATTCTGATGCTTTAGATGGTTAAGCGGTTAAGACGCGGTCTCCCAATTTGGAAAGTCTGGGTTCGATTCCCAGGCAGGCTTTGTACCAATGAGTTTTTAAATTCAATTTAATTATTTATGTGCATTTATCCGACTGTTCTTAAACGGTGAAGGAAAACATGCCTGAGAAATAAAAATTCTAAGACAGGTGAAGTCCCCAACCCGCATAGGGCCAGCGTGGCGGACTATCGTCCATACTCCCTTTACGAGGGAAGGCCTATATCCCTGCAGTGGGATGTTTACGAGCTGATGACACATTACATGTAACCTCTTGAAGTAAATAACTATTATTCGATCCTGTTCTATAATTCTAAATCATTCGGCGTAAAGTTGTCAAGTTTTCCAAGAATAAAAAGAAACAACGCGGTCTGAAATAAATTGACCTTTGAGGACTGTCAGGACAGAAACGTCCCGGTTCTTCCCCCAATGTTCCGTTAATGACTTGTCCGAAAGTGGCTTAATAGCTTTTATAAAAGCTTCGAGGGGAACTTTTCACTGAATTAAAATCCTAGCAGCGTTTAATTTGGAGACAATTTTACAATACCTTCTCTCTATTAATACCGTGAACGCCCGCGGCAAGGATTTGGATACCGGTTATTTAATGTTGGATTCACAGAATAGAGGATTGTATTGAAGGGGCTTTATTTTTTTTATTTTTTTTATTTTTTTTTATGCACGACGAGTTTGTACTTGACCTAAATCACACCTGATGTTAAGTGAAGATGAGGTCGAATTTGTAAGCGTACTGACCCGGAAACCGCAACACATTTTATTGTTCCATTATCATCATATCGTTACAGGGTGTAAAAATTATCGTCGAATATTCGAATGCTCTGGACTTACAGATCTCAGGATTGTTAGATTCGGAGAACACCTAACGTTGGCATAGAATTCCATACCTTAGCAGTACGTAGTGAAGAAAGAATCAAACGCTTCTACGAATTCTGTATAGTAGCAACTTACAGACGAAAACTCTCCTTGCGGCTGGTTGTCCGAAGGTGACAGATATCAAACGTTTTACACGTGCAGTCTGTAGGTCAGCTACACTCAGAGGACATACGGCGCGCAGCGCGTCCAGTACAATAACGCGTTCAGGGTGCTGTTTGGACTGCCACGACACTGCAGTGCGTCTAAGATGTTAGCTGAGGAGCATACGGACTGTTTTTTTTCAATTATGAGAAAGCGTAGCGCCTCTCTACTAAATCGTGTTCGTGCCAGCACGAACGGCATCTTGAGCGTGTTAGCCCAGCGCTGGGACTCGCCGCTGTGGGCGCGGTGGATGAGGCTGCATGCTGCTGTTGTCGCAGAGCCTCGTCGTTTTTAGTGTTCTCTAGTTATAGTCCCACTAACACAACTTTCAATTAATTTTACTTGTAACTGACACTTATGGATTTATTTGTCCGAAATAAAAAAGGTTTGATTTGATTTGATATATATAACGTCACAACGTTTCTCAAATGGGGTTGTCAGAGATATCGCAAGCAATAATGTTTGAATGTGCCAAATATTAAGAGTTTAATACTTGAGACATCATTCATAGGTCACCTTACGAAATATACAGAAATGCACACGTGACAGCGAGTGAGCCTTTCACCATTAAAACGTGCAAATCTATAGCTGTTTTTGGTGGTTAGTCTCTTAGTCACCTTGTACGGTTAACGTACATTATGCTGCACTTTGGCCGGGCCGGCAACGCGCGTGTAACCCAAATTAGATAAACGCGCTGACGCCGCGGCTCCTCGGCTCGGCTAGAAACAGCCTAAAACTCAGTTGTCTCAACCAACTCGATAAAGAACAACATTATTTAATGAAATTTACAAGGTTTTTACACATTATATCTTACATTTTAACAAACTATTAATTTTCTACATTTTGTCGAACCAAGAAGGCGGCTGGTGACACGGTATTCGCGTCGCGGTCACGAGTTAGCGATCCATAGGACAAAGGCGGAAAACCTTAGCCCTTACAGTGTGTAACGGTCTTACGACTTCGACAGACTAGACAGACAATCATCGTCACATTAGTCACTAGACATCCAATGCTAAAAATAGACCTCCCCCATAGATTTTCACAGCGAACTAGAAACGGCCTGCATCCAGTGACTTCCAACGACGACCGTGCTGCGCTTGCCGGTGTGTGGTTGCCACTCTAGAACGTTAACCCCCCATCAGTTCTTCGTGCCAGGAACTGTGCCCACTGCCTCATAAATGTATTAATCCTCTGGACCATTATATCTGTGACTTCGTTCTTCTACTTATCATTCGGTAACTTTCAATTGGACATGATGTTGGTTCTCACGAATGACACAAATGTGTGAAATGAAATTATTGGATCCCATTTTTTCAACTTCCATTCTTTTTTATATGATTAACTGGATACACTTTTGATCGCGATCTTAGTAGATCTATTCACCCTGCTCTTGAAGACCCCAAGGTTATATGATACTGGAAAGACTGACGCCGGAAGGGAGTTCCATGCCTTCGCTTCGCATTATGAATGAAGAGTCGAACCGCTTAGTGCGAATGTTCGGTATGTTAACTACATACGGGTGGAATCATTTTTATACATACGAAGCAATTATAAAGTAGGTAATATACAGTTCCAAAACTTGTACTTTCAATGTACTTTTATTTCATCGTTTCATCAGATTCTAGACTGAGTGGACCATTGATACCGGGGCTTCTAAAGCTAACATTTACTATAGGCAAACTAGGAACCAATATAATTACATCACCAGTCTGTAGATCGTAAATCGGTCCAGCCTTTTTGGGTTCAGGAGTTAACATCGAAATCTACATAACTGCATATGTGACTTTAGTTCTTGATACAAAATGATATGCACGTGATCAGGCTTAGAAACAAATATCCCAAAGATATAACTTTTTAATAAATTTTTTTGAGATAGAAGATCTTGGGAGTTGTCTACACATAACATCAGATATGATTGAGATTGATTAAGCACTTGGCTCACCTGTAGTACATAAAGAAAATAATTTAAAGAATTTGCTTCTTTAGGAAAGGTGATTGTAATCATGAGTACCAAGAACTAATTAAAAATCACCCTACATACACCCAAAAAAAGTTACACTCCATTCTGGGACAGCTGAATAAAAAGTGATACTCCAAATAATAAAACTCATATAAAAATATATTTCATTGAACAATAAAGAGATGAAAACATCAAACAAAACGAAGTACACAACACAAAAATTAAACAGAAACAATGCCAAATTGTTATTTAACAACGTCAAAAAGAAAGCTGCAAATCACAAATCACTGGTACGGGAAAGTACTGTTATCTCGGGGGCCCTACCAGCAGTAACGATACTTTGATAGCTCGGTATAAGGCCAGAGTATAATTAAAATGTCGTTAACGGACTCCTCCGTGACAAAAATACCCATGAAAGATTTTTAACAGATATCACGTTCGAATAAGGGACATGGTAGGGGATAAATGTGAAAATGATACCGCTTATGGCACTAATTAGAGTGATTTCCGTTTGAATTATTCAACAATTTGGAATATCTGATATTTTGGAGCAATTTTCCTGGGTTGTAAGTACTCTTCAAAAGTTTTAAATAGTTTGAAATAAAAATTATTTCACTTTCTGGCTCTTAACGTCAGGGTGCAGATTTCAGGCACAATCGAATTCAGGTTTCTAATCTTGCATAAACAGATGGCCGAAATTGAAATTGAATCTAAGCGATATTATAAGGCTTTGCTTAATATGAAATTTATAAAGCTGATTTAAGTTATTTGGTTTGATAAGTAAACTACCTCTAAAATATAATAGTTCAGAGCTATTTTGACTTGATATTTCGCCCAAATATTGACTTTGTAAACAAAAGTACAAAGCTATTTTCTTCAAGGATATATTCATGAATAGTTACGAATTTTCTGAATTCCAAAAACGATTCTTTTGTTTCGAGCCAACTGATACTGGAATCTGCGCTCGAAATTCTAAGTCTTAATGGGACCCTTTTACATGATTGACCAAAAGAGAGGGTTCATGTTTACGTAACTATGTTTCTTGAATTTTTCATAGGATATAGATAATTTAATGGTACAATTAAATTCGCGCAGAAAATATAGTGTATTTGATATAATAAGCTGTTGTTTCTTTCACTTATCTGACCCATTTTAATGTAACGCTAGGATTTCGTCTTCCAACAAAATTATGCGAAAAATTAAACAGCCAGACTCACTGGAGATGGGATCGGGAACGTAGCGTAAATATACTGTAGTTTGAAAGAAAACAATTGACAACAAGATCAACTAGCCTTATTTACAGAAATTACGAAGTCTAAGAGTAAAAACAAAATACAAATCCGGAAAATACAGCTCACTTTTGCACTGTGGAATAGTTGGCCATTGTTGACCTGCCCTATTAGAACACTAACATTGTGTGAAACTCAAATCTGGTACTTAAGTTACTGTTTGTTGTACTGACAGACAGTAACTTAAGTACCAGATTTGTGTTTCACACAGTTAACTGGACGAATATATATATATCAATCGCGGTATCCAGGACAACACATTACAGCAAACTGAGACCCTCACTTCCTACAGAGGCATTCCAGGGGTTATCCAGCCTCCTCTTTACTAATACCGGCCTCCTTTCACCCCATATCAACTCCGCAAACACTTACGCTGTCGCAGTAATTCCCCTAGACATCAGCTAACCTCAACTACAGGTGCAGAGCTGTAGCGTTTTATTCTTCCTATCTATAGACCAGTAAAGTGCAGTGCTTATGAAGGAAGGAAGGACCTGAAATCGCGATATACGACCCATGCTCTGGTTTTGGTAATTTATCGCTAAGAGAAAATCACATTTGGTTTTACTAAATAGATTTAGCAAAATGAAATACTCATTTAGATTTGATCTACAAGTTTAATCATTAAAAAAAGTTAAGTACAAAAATGTAGTTTTGTATTTAACATTTACATAAAGTACTCCACATTAATTTTTGTCGTCAGTAGAGGAAGCAAATAATTCCGTATTCTTGTTTCAAAGAAAAGGAATATTGACAAAAGGGAATGTTGGGTCGTGACTTTTGTCCCGGTAGGTAGGTGTCAATATGTGGCCGAACTGGCTATGTAGGGCCCTGGGTGGATGAATCATCGCCTTTCATGGAATACGGTGATGAACGGATTTCCTTAACACCTTCCCTCCTCAGCTAAGAAGGTCGTAGATAAATCGCTTTACACATAGAAAGATATACACATATGACCACAAAACAATTGCTAAATCAAAGGATGTCGGCGATTGGTAGGAGCACTCACCCTTTCCTTGGTATCATATAGCGTAGAGCACAACACACATTACCTCAGATTACTTTTCAATTTGTCTATTTTTGGCTGTATGTAGAATTACTCGCGTATTTCAACTTCGAAGGCTTTAGCGATTCCGGATATCTCATTGATTCTAGTATATTTTTTTGTTTCAGCCGTATTCTGTTTTTTTAATGTTTAATAGTTACGTAGTTTCTGTAATGAGGTTAGTTGATCTGCTGTCACTCGTTGCCTTTGAAAAACTAGAGGTGACGCTACGTTCAACTCAGCGCGATCTCATCTCCAGTGAAAAACAACAATTTACAATTGAACGCATAATTACACTGAAGGCGACAGTAGCCTAGCGCGTTACACATGTCAGCTTCTTACAGCAATTTTAGCTCATAATAATGACTATGTTTGAAATGTGCAAAATTTATAAGTGTTCTTTCTCTTCGTTTTCGTCACTTTTATTCTCAAACAAAGCATTTCTCCACTACACACTACCACTTAGGAAATATGATCTGTTGAATGCTGTTGGTTCATATTAAGCACATTGCAACAATAAGTGATAGTCATGTCGATCTTCCTATCTAAGTTAATTTTAGGAACATGTCTAAAGCTCCTGGTCCTGGTGGTATATTCCATTGGATTCAGGTCTTTAACCTTATCTGCTGAGAATCTTCATTTTGAAATGCACATGCATAAAATAAGAGCTTTAGCTTTAGTATCAGCTGTGATTATGGGAGCTGGGCTAATCTCTTCTTGAGTGGAACCCGCTAGATGGACTGGGGACCTGAAAAATGCTGCTGGAAGTGGGTGGATAAAGTACACTTTCCTTCCAACCGATCAAAAAGTGACGCCCGTTGAAAAGTTTATTTAATGATGGACATAATGATGATACGGACAGACCGATGAACATCGAGTTTCATTCTTTGATTTCCTGTATTTACTTTATTGATATAAACATAATTTGAACAATGCTTGGAATTGCATACACAAAGATCTTCAGGTGTATCAGGAACTTTGAACCTGCCTTAATCTGACTTGCCAGCAAACGCTCTCAGACTTGTAGTCCCTTTATGTCACAATTGATCACAATGTTGGTCCAAGGAACCACTGGGTTAGCGTTCATGTAACCACATTACTATGTACTCATCTCCGCTTTGTCCCTGTTTAAATAAATAGCAATATTTAATAATACCACACATTATAACATTCAACTAATTGAGCAGAGTTTGTTTTTCGGAAAACGTGTAGAATACCTCTGCCTTTGCTAGGGTATTGTGAAAAGCAACTAAGGAGGTATAAACTCATAGAGCATTGATAGACAGTGGAGAAAATTGAACTCGAATGAATTTTACCAATAAACCTGGACGAGCTCTTAGGGACTGAGGCATACTCTGCCAGTTTCAGAAGATACCATGGGAGAGCCATGGCTCCGGAAGCGAGCCAAGCTGGAAATTGAGAAAAAAATCCTAAGATCGGTTTTTAGTGAAATCAGTCTGGATGCTAAGTCCCTGTTGTTGTTTGTAAAGATTGCTTCAATATTTGTCGACGGCAAAGATTTTTTTTTATGATTTACTGGATACGCGTTTGACTACAATCTCATCAGATAAAAGTGACGATATGGTTGACGATGAAGCAAATTTGTATATGGCAAGAACCCCGAGAAACTATTTTGCACGTCTGTCAAGATTCGGTTCGATAATCAAGATATTTGATGGTGCCACGGGATAACAGGGCATGGGGCAGATTGAATTCGATCTCCCAAGAATCTACAATCGTCAACCTGCACGCCTAAAATAGAGAATAGTTGTGTTTCTTTTTAAGTATTGGTGGTTTGAAAGCACTGACTGATAGAGACAGTAAAAGTAAAATTATCTTCCATATTGTTAAACTGATATTTGAAATAATTTATGAATTTGTCATTCAAATAATCGCCTCTATGTAACCGCAATCGGAGCTCAATGTAAACCATAGAAAGTTTACAAAACGGAGGTCGCAGGTTCTATTCCCAGTGGAGTACATGTTTAGGGCTCAATTTAGTTGGTGGTAGGGCATTTTATAGGTCCTCTGGCCAGCTACCACCATGTTATTTAAGTGTCTACTATCAAGCAGCAATATTGAGGGTATTGTTGTATTCCGGTTGTTGGAAATAAGTTGGTAATTCCACATGAACGCACTTCTACCTTCGGCCTCATTATCAGTTAATTTCATGTGTGATTGAGATCAAGCGCTAACCCGGCCGTTCTTAAAAAAAGATTATGTTTTACTTACCTTCCGTCTCTTCTAACATTTATGACTGCGCTGTGTTCTAAGTAGATAACTTGTGGAGTCTCTGTCTTTGCGATTGCTCTCATAAAACCTTGCCTTGTCCACTGCCCTTCTAACTCTTTCATCGCAGTATTTTCCTCTGAAACTTCTGACTCAAATTCTTGCTCACTCTCTTTTGTTATCCAGTCTTCTCCTTTTGTTTTATGTTCCATTAATTGTTGTATTGTGGGAATCTGATTTATTTCTTCAGATAATATATTTGATTCTTCATCAAAATTAAAATTTGGCCAAATAGTTGCTATTTTTGTTGTTGGGTTGGGTTTGGTGGTTTTTACTGGTCGTATTGTTGATATTATGTGTTTTGTTGTTGGTAAGCCTCTAGTGCTAAAAAGAATTTTCATAAGTCTTTGACGTCTTGTTGTCGGAAGGGTTGTTGGAAACATCCATTTTGCTGCAGGTATTTCACGACTTGTGGTTGGAAGGCCTGTCGAAACCGTAAAATGACCTAGTTTAGCAATAATATGATCATATTCCGCAAATCTTCAAGGCTTTGCACACTTGACCTATGTTGATACGTTGAGAGATAGTTCTATGCCAGAATTGTGAGTTTTTATATAATATCATTATCTGGAGAATAAAGGGAGTGATAAATGTTTGAAAGTCATACATTTCATAACACTGCTGGAAAGGAATGAGTTCTAGTACTTGAGCAAAAGTAATGACTTATTCTAGTCAAAACAAATTCATACGTACCCGTTGTAGTTGTCTTCATACTAATCCATTTTCTTGTCGTTGGCAGTGGTGTTTCTGTATGAAAATTCCAAGGAAATGTAGGAGCGAACATTCTTTTTGATAGTGCAATGGTTGAACTTTTAGGACTTTGATCTCGTGAACTCGTTTGTGGTGTGTCGTATAAATACATAGATCGACTTGCAAAAATTGAATCAAAGTTTACATCCGTAATTTGGTAATTTACAACATCTGCCTCATCATCACTGTTGTTGCACATGAAATATACGTCTATTTTAGTTTTTAAATCATCCTTATTTTTAGTATTTAGATCAGCAAAATGATTAAATAGAAAATGTCGAATACCACTTTTTATCAAACTAGCTATATCAAGACTAACTCTATTGCGTTTATATCTAAATTGATTGATATCTTTCAGAAAAACATAAAATTCATCAGACTCGTTTTTATATAGCGAATTGATAAAGTTTACCAAATCTTTAAGTTGCTGATCCTCTAAATCACCATCTAATTGTTTTTTTAGCGTCTTCAAAAAAATTCTCAGATCACTGATCGGTGTTGTTCTAATTTTTGCGAGTATTTCCTTGAGGAATCTTCGAGTATTCTTGTTCTTAATTAGTTTACCAAATTCGCTAGTTTCATAATTATGTCGCCTTAGTTCATTTTCAAGAACATGTAGAACCTCTGCCAAATCCTCATCATCATATGATGTAAGCATAACGGTAGCAATTTTTAGAAAATCTGTAAATTTTATTTCTCGTATTTTGCTTCTCATTTCTTGACGATTATAATCGTCATATTTCTCATATTCAATATTAGCAACTGGGCTTTGAACATCGCTTTCGCTCAGATTGTCCGATTCTATGCTGTGCGTTTCAAATTCTGGTTGACTCCTCGATTTTACTATTGCATTAGTGATTACTGCAAATACAATACTATGTGTTTAAATTAAAATATAATTTATTAAAAAGACAATTTTCTATTTTTATTTGCCATAATAATCATATAAGCCAAAGGACGGCCACTGCTGAACATAGACCTTTTTATTATAATTTATCAGTGAAGAAATTTTAATATTCGGGAAACATGTACATAGCGTTTTCACCTGATAATTTTATCCTATGAAATAATTCTTGTTGATTGACTATAGATCATGTTCATTTAGCAATTATTAATAGCAGTATGCTAAAACTCAATACAATTACATATAATAATACAAATACATTTAAAAATAATATAAATTTTAACCATCCCCATGACTCAGAGTAAACATTACAAGGTTTATAAAGAGGTTACGCGTTCGATTTCCAGCAGGATACATGTCTAGTACTCGGTTCCATTGGTTGTTGTGTATTTACCGGAAAATGATAGATAAGATTATCTAAGTCTGCCGCCAAGCAACAATATTGAAAGCAGTTTTGGGTTCCGGCTGTTGGAAAAGATTACAACTAATTAAATTGACTTGACAGTAGGTATGGCAGATTAAAAAAGTACAAAATATTGTCTGTAATTTCAAAAACATTAAGGCTACATCATTGACAGTTTAGTAACATTAATTATTACAAACAAGATACGAAAAATTGGTATTTGTATATCAAAAACTGACACAATTCACTACTAATACTAGTCGCAGTTGAATTATAGAACAACTATTTCATTGCAACCTACAAAGGTGAGTTTCTTAGGAAAAGTATGTATAATTTACCTAAAATATGGCACAAGCACAAGCATAAACAATATTTCATTATTATTCCGAATTTATGTAAATTTTAGTACTGTTTTATTGTGTCTTCTTGGTTTACTTGGCTGCCGAGGAGTGATGTTACCTTTGCCATTTCAAAATCTAAAACCAATATGTAGTAAAAGTTTTACTGTCGCTACGCTAGGTGTTAAAGTGACTGAATTGCATATTGATTGCCTTTAAGATCTGCCTTTCAATATTATGCTTATCGATAATCTGTACTGGGTCACTGGATATTTGCCGAATTGAGAGAAATGTCTAATTTCGTACAACTCGTCTACTTAATGTCATTATTGCTCTTTCACGCGGCTAACACCCAAGACCAGGTTGAGCAGAAAAGTCAAGGGTTTCTCTTTTATGTCGTAACAGTTGCGGGTTCTTTCTAAGTGAATAACTTCATCATCATCAACTTCTTGCCCTAATCTCCATTTATTTGGGGTCGGCGCAATACGTCTTTTCTTCCAATCTCCTCTATCAGCCGTTACCTCATCATTTGCTCAATTATGTATTGATTCTGATGTAAGGACAGTTTCCAAACTAGAAACATCAATTAATTTATTTATTTAATAAGACACACCAACAACACACATATTACAACTCACAATAACAAATAAGTACAAGTATAAACAGGTCTGATATATGTGCCAATAATAGGCGTGTACAACACTCAAGAGAAATACACAGCTCTAAACATAATTATGTTAATACAAGTCTAGTAACGACTACAAAAAAACAAAATTAATTTAATTGACTAAACATTTTAGTTTTGGGTAACACAGAAGTTATTTCTTAGAATTCCACAGGATATATTAGTTTAAAGCCTTAACAACATGATATTATTTGCAATTTTTATTTTATTTTAATTTCTTGGGCCCTAAAACCAAAGCTGGTTTAGACAGCAACCTGACAAATCAACAAAGTTCGTAGTCATTGGGAGTCTCACCATTAAGACAAGTGAGATTTGTGCCTGTAGGCTTACGGAATAACGTTGTAGTACATTGTGAAATAATCGCAGTCAATCATCAAATTCGTATTACGTATTAACAACAGCTGAGGTCACGATTGAAATTAATAAATTGAACAGGAAGGAAAATATGGAGCTGCAAATTTAGTCACTGAACCGATCGCTCTGGAAACCTGTGGGGAGGTCTATGGTCGCCAGTTGACAACCTTGCTAATGTGATAATGATGAAGTAAATTCGTAATAATTGAACCACCAAATATTCCGCTCTGGTAGTAAATCCTATCAAACAAAAAAATAATCATGAAAACGTGTGGATTGTAGTAGCAATGCGCTGAACGAGGAATTGGGAAATGAGAAGCAGGAGAAAAGGGTCAAAATCGTGTCAAAATGTTGTACCAGGAAAGAGCTGACAATGATAAGACACAGCATATACAAATAAAACCAGAAAAAATATAAAATGCCCTAGAAAAACTGCCAGTAATACCTACCATAAAGCGGAAGTTAAATTTTATATTGACTGTAAGAAAGAGAAAGAAAGAAAAAAATTATTTAAACCCATCTCATGACACAAACAATCAGGTACAAATATTACACAGTCGAGACACGACTGTGTACTGCAAAAAATAACATTGTGTTTGCCATCTAATTGTCGGTGTCGCAAGGTGGAGTCAAAAAGTTCTCCAACTCAGCATGGGTTGTAGCCGTTCACTACAACGCTGGTTTTCAGTGGAGCCTCCAAATGACTGTGTTGTGTGTGTAGTCAACTGTAGTTCGGTGTGTGATCACAATAATTTTTATTTCTTCTTGTATACCTGCAGCTTTACTATAAATTTATGACGTCCTGTTTAGTGCAATTGCTATAGACTCTGACCGCTCTGTCTAGAGGTCGCGGGTTTGAATCCCGCATATGATTATGGATATATATATTTATGGATGTTTTCATTATCATCAAATACGTAGTTACCAACCATCTGGTATCAATAACAATAATATGAGCCTAATTGCTTAGAGTGGAACTTGATGACACTAAGTATACACACAGTTGGACGTCCCAAGGATATTTATTTATTTATATTTATCAGCTGATAACTCTCCGTCGATTATAAGTCATATTTTGTTATCACATGCTAATATTTCTTACGTTTCATTATTATCATCTAAGCTTTTAGCAATATCCGACAAATATGATAATAAACGACTAACCTATTCTGTGCTTACATAAAAATGCACCACCATAAATAATTCCTCCCTCTAGTCTCCGGTCAGATTGTGTGCAAGATTTATTAGCCAATAGGGACCGCCCGCGACTTCGTGCGCGTAAATTTTCACATATTTTTTTTTCAAATTTTGTTCTCTTCATTTTTAAATTTTGTCCCAACTAGATATACACGTGTTTAGGAACGATGCAGAGGAATGGATGTTTACAAAATAGGGTTTTGTAGCCATTTATAATACGTATTTATTTACAAAAAAATATATTTATACAGTAAATCCTGATATCCACAACACAAGCCTATACTTGCTTAAAGTGGAACTAGATGGCATTGTGTGCATGTCCATGGATATTTATTTATTTAACTATACTTAAAATTAGAGTATAAATCGGAAACTATTTTAAATAATTACCAAGATTTATTAGTGAAATTATGTAGATATTAATTCGTGCTAACAATAATAAATTAATTAAATTCAGATTCTTACGCCTATTACCTCTGTTCAAAGAAGAATCGACTTAGCCTCTTAGGCACCCTTCCGGTTCAGCAAGATCGGGAACAAATATGTTATTGTTAAATGTGTATTTATCTTAGCCTGCCACGAAAGCAGCAATGTTAATAGCATTGCTGTGTTCCGGTTGTCAGATATAAGATAGCCAGTCCCCCAAATGTGTTGGGGTGTCCGGGTCAGTACGCTTCCACCTTCGACCATTACTTAACATCAGGTGTGATTGAGGTCAAGTACGAACGATAAAAAAATAATAATAATTCATACTAATACACCTAAGTTCAAAGAAAGTTACCTACTAATTAGCAATTAAACACCACAAAGTCCGCAATATCTAAGGATAAAGAAGACAAATTGTGATAAATCGTTCCAACAGTCACTGGAATACAAATAACACCAGTAATTGGAGGTAATTTAGAAACCTCTGTTACTTATTATTAGTTCTTTGATTGATTATCCGGCCCGATGGTTATACATATACCAGCCAACTTGGAATGAAAACGAGCGTTATTGGGAGACATATACAACCATAGGGCAAGTTCATTATGCAATAAAGGTACAATACAAATAATACAAAATAGTTTATTTGTTTTTCAAATCATACAATTACCAATGTGTTGTGGGATCTTTCTTTTAAACATCAAAATGCCTGTGCTAGACAGATTCACTCTTCCTTAACTTATATAGAAAGTATGATCAAGATGCAGATATAACATTGTAACTTTATTTAAATAACCATAGCCAAATAACAATAACTATATCTAACTAATTATGGTGCACTACGTACAGGTACTTTATAGCGTCTATTCTGTAAATTATTCTGTGAATCTGAGTAATATTGCAACTTGGTTTTACGGGCATTACTTTTATAAAAATTAAAAACAAATCGAGTCAAGTTATGGGGAATCTTTTGGTTTTACCCAAATTTTTAATTTACAGAACTGAAGAAAAGAAATCTAAAGTTACCCTCATTATTCCAGTTGTAACCATAATTACTCTTGCATTTACCCAAACAGTATGAAAAAAGATCGGATGGGAGAATACGACGAATGTAAGACTTAACTGCGACAAACACTATTGCGAAAGACTGAACTGCGAAAGATGGAACTGCGACAGTGCCGAACTGCGACAGATCTGAACTGCGAAAGACTTAACTGCGACAGGACTGTTATGTCAATGGTTCATTAGAACAGAGCGATTCGGTTCTGGCACTTCGCCGGCCGCTGCCTAGCTAAATATATACAAAGAGCTAAATATTTTCCAAATCGTAATCGATTTACCGGGACAGGTGAAGCGAAATAAAATCTTTTACATTCTACGAGGCTGCATGGGCAGGTGTCGTCTTTTCCGTATTTCTATTAATGTTTGGTCTGTAACTACTTATCTATGGTCATATCAAGTTAGCTGTTGAGTAACAGCGTAGCAAGAAAGTTTGTGATCCAATGAAACCGATAAGACAACAAGTTTTGCGATAGTTCAGGAGTTTGTGGTTCGACGCGTGTCATTTTCCTTCATCTTTGCTTAACCGATATTGTGATTTAAGCCAAGCCGAATATTCCATTTAGAGCAAATCTTTGTAATTTTGACATGAATTTCGAATTACTTTTTGTTATTATGACAAGTATAATAACGGTGAAGGAAAACATCGTGAGGAAACCTGCATGTCTGAAAAATATAAATTCTAAGGCATGTGACGTCGCCAACCCGCATTGGGCCAGCGTGGTGGACTATGGCCCATACTCCCTCATATACGAGGGAAGGCCTATATCCCTGCAGTGGGATGTTTACGGGCTGAGGGTTTGATGAAAGGAACCTAATGTAAAGCCATCATTCTCATGACCTCATCTTGTTGGGTTAAGCCTCCTTCGACTAAAAGAGCGATAGTCTTACAAAGTTTCGCTGTGAGAATGTCTATGACCTTTTTCTATCTAGAAAAAAAGTATATATTTCAGTCTTTTTATTTTTACACAGATATTTCTATTTTTGGGGACTTTTAAATAAAAAGGGTTTGAATTATAAATAGTCATTTTGTCGTTAATAACAACTCCACCCACAATGAAGGTCGTGGGAAGTCGCTGGATTCTAGCCGCTTCCAACCGGTCACTGTGAAAACCTACAGAGAGTCAAAGTCAAAAATGCTTATTTTGTAGGTACACAGAGTAAAATAGTCAATTTTACATTTTTTAAGCTAATGCTTGTTCAAAGTGCAATTTTCCACTGAGAAGAACAAGCAAGAAACTCGAAGGGTTGCTCTTTTAAAATCAGGCTTTGATTTTACATAAACGTTTTTATATTACAAAAAGGTTTTTTTTTCTTTATGCACAACGGGTTGGTACTTGACCTCAATCACACCTGATGTTAAGTGAAGATGAGGTCGATGGTGGAAGCGTACTGACCCGGAAACCCCAGGTTTTTATATTTCATTATTAATTGTAAAATAGCCTGGCATGCGAACGATCTGATTATGTCCAGGGATGATCATCATCTAAATAGTCTGATATTTTATAATATGCTTTGTTAATAAGTTTCTGTTTTATGGTATCTTTAAATTTATTGAGAGGAAGATTTTGTATATCAACTGGAATCTTATTGAAAAAGCGTATACATAATCTTTTGAATGAATTAATGAATTTGCGGAGGCGACTTATGTGACCTGCAAGTATATTTTTATTTCTTGTATTGACATCATGTTTATCACTATTTTTCCTAAATGATGCTATATTTTTTTTGACATACATTAGATTTTCAAAAATGTACTGTGTGGAAAAGGTTAGAATATCTTTAAATCTGTCTCTAAGTGACACTGCAGGTCTCAATTGATAAATTGCGCGAACGACTCGTTTTTGTAAAACAAAGATTGTATTTATATCCGCGGCATTTCCCCAGAGCAAGATGCCGTAAGACATGAAGCTGTGGAAATAACTAAAATATACTAATTTAGCAGTATTTACGTCTGATGTGATGGTGAATAACTGAGTTTCAAAGTCCTTAGTTAAGCCTTAGGTAACCCTGCTATCACATTGTCATTGAGGTTATCAAAGCTACTGTCAAGTCAAAGTGAAAGTGTAAAATATTTTATTCAATGTAGAATACAAAAATATCACTTATTCTGTTATCATGTTAACATCACTTATGTTATTTTTTTTTTAATTACATCACTTCACAATATGCTATGGTTAGCGAGGAGAAGCGAGAGGAAACTCCGTCATAACACAAAATTTCTAGAATTACTATTTTTACAATTACAATTTATAATTACATATTTACAAAAAAAAAAGCAATTAACATACCTAAGCTTGGTTAAATCGACTTCAGCTAACACCAGACCTCCTTATCGCCTAAATAATCATCTATCTTGGAATAACCCTTTTTACACAGTTTCTTCAGATTTCTGCTTTGTTAAACTCAATATATGTCCTGATATTTTATTGTAAAAGCGTATGCCGTGTCCCACAAAAGATGTGCTAACCTTACTAAGTCAAAATTATAGAAATACAATTTTATATTTCTCATATTCTAGTAGCCTATTCAAATTGATGGTAATGATCTACCTATAATCATTCATTATGTCCAGATAGGCTAATCAAATTCTCTTTCCAATCGATCATTCTAAATTGACTTCAAAAATGAAAGAAAATGTTTTTTTTACAAAGATCATTGTCGAGATTTGAGTGACGTTTACCTAGAAATCTGAAGATCTAGATGTGACAGCAAAGGTTGCAAACGCAAAGTGGTATTGTGTCAGAGTGGTAATGGTAATGCGCTTGGTTGACTCTGAAAGAAACCTTAAAGGTACCTGTACCATTGAATGTGTCGACATCAAAGAAGGGCGAAGTCAAAGGGTTCTCATTAGTTTGAATTTGAAAGGCTTGATGACGTTATGAGGACGTGATTAACATGCCCTTAAAATAAAGCAAGGGGCGTGACGCTTTAAATATCTTATATTATGTTAATTATATTCTTTTAGAACATGTCACCTGCCTGATGTTGTTTACTCTTTTTAGATGGCCTAAAGTTACGTTTACAATAAGTGTTACCATTGATTGTCATTTTGACAAAATTTAAAAAATATTAAGTTATGTCGCTTTATTACAAAACCTATCATTGTTGTAAACTTTTTCCTCGACTAAAATGACGTAATCTTTGCCAATCAATCTAAGCGTTGTGGGAAAAGCATACTAGGCGTTAGCTTTTATAAAATGTTACTATTGATACCAATATAATATTGACACCAACATGACAATCCACAGATTCAGATACTGCTCAGCGCAGGTTAAAGTTACTTTATTTAAAGCTTATTGCACATCTTTAAACACCTGTAATCTGTGGACCGATTATTAGAAAACATCGCTCAGCACCCTCAGGGTACAATATAATAATGCATTCAGGGCGCTGTTGGGGCTGCCTCGCTGATGTAGCGCCTCGGGCACGTTCGCGGATGCGGGAGTGGATGACTTGCACGCCTTGCTCCGCGCACGTGCTGTCGCGGCGCTGCACAGGCTCCACGGTAGCACCAACGGCCTCCTGAAGGTCATTGCTGATAGGCTGGACAGTCGCTACACAAAGCACTGGATTTCAGAGCATCGAAGTTTGTTGTTACTAATAAAATATCATATTTACTATTAATAACGTGCTGTTTAGGATGGTAAGTATTGCCAATTCCCACAAAAATTGGGAATTATCGAAGATTATTTATGCATGAAAAAACCTATGCCCATATTTTTTTTTTCATATTAATGCTATGTAATTCTATTGCGATTTTTCAGCTTTAGCGTCATTACTCCACCGACAAGAGCATAGCTCTTAAATTGCAGAAGAAGCTATGTAATTCCTGGTAGATTAGAATGTCGCCAAAACCATCCCGTTTTTTTTTCGATATAGGCGTTAAAGAAATTGTGAGCACAACAGAGATTATTGCTCCCGAATTTTTGTGACCACCAACAATTTAGCCACTAGTCTGCAACTAGCAACAAATCGCTGATGTCCAGCAGTAGTCTTTCATATGTTATTTATAATGACACTTCTAGTTAACAATGCGATTACAATTCTATGTTCAGAGAAAGGTACTGGTGTCGAAATATAATTTTGTGAGGTTTGATTGATGGGAGCATCGATGATTGGGAAGATTTATGAACTCTGTAACGTTGTTAGATGAGATGGAATGCTGATAGATTCCTAAACGGACTTATATTTACTTAAGACAGACGTGAAAGACTTTTGATAATACTCCCATTGATTCGCTTTAAAATATTAAGAGCTGTTTTACGACTAGTTATGATTCAACGGGTTAACTAATAATAAAAAAGATGTTTGATATCATGCCAAGGACTACAAAAGAGAAATCAAAAAGTATATGGACATCGGCTTCAAATACATTTTTCTAACCTTTGGTGCGGAAACTCCAAATCTATGGCCCAAGCGCATTGCAACATTTTGAAAATATTTCGAAACGCCTAGTTGACTAAGCTGAGAGCTGGCAGTTGCAGCGTAACATATTTATACGAGTATTCAACGAGGAAATGCTTCCAGTGTTCTGAAAAGCATGTCTCGGGCTCAAATATTTTTATTTCTAATTAAGTAGTTTAGCAAGTCGGTGATGAAGTCGCATGTGAAAGAAATGATGAATGCAAAAAGTATGCGTAAACCTCACTAAATTAACAAATATATGATGAGTGTTGATCAGAACACAACACAACGAATTACTAGTTAGTACCTATACCTACATAGCAATAGCGTGGACTTTAAAACATACGTAAAAGTATTTTTTCTTTGTTTCAGATATGAACAGCGAAAAAAAACAAACATAATGACTACGGGTAGTTTAAATTTAAACATGACGCCAAAAAGCAGAATTCACATTGGAGCTAACGTTACCTAGTGGGACACACTTGAAGGCTATGACTGAAACGACCCATTCCCACAACACAACACACCACAGCTCCACAGCCTACCTTTACCTATCCAAACGACCCCCAGACAACAAAAGCCATAAACTATTCAAAACAAGGAAAATGCATCCGAGGGTAGAACTAAAAAATTACACTAACGCGAATTTCATGATGCTAGTTGACGACTTTAGCGATTACTTCTACGGGAATATCAGTCAAGATACACTCAGTGAGCAGAATTCTACTATAGACACGTTAAATGATATATATGATTATGCGAACTGTTCTGCAAATGGTACTTTCAATTTGACTTGTTTTGGAAAGCAACCAGCGCCTGAATACAATTTTTGGGCATTGCTCCTGTTAATATTTCCATTTTTTACACTATTCGGGAATGTGTTGGTGATCATGAGTGTTGTGAGGGAAAGGACATTGCAAACAGTGACGAATTACTTCATAGTGAGCTTGGCTGTGGCGGATTTGTTAGTCGCTGTCGTGGTAATGCCGTTTGGAGTTTATTATTTGGTAAGTGATAGTGTTAAGATTCTTGTTTAAGTTAAGCATTATATTGGGTCTTTACCTATGAAATTGGAGTATTTTTTCTTCGTTAATCATATGTACCAATTCCTGCGATTTTCAAAGCTATGTCCAAATTTATTTTTTATTTAGAAAATGGAATATTATTTCAAGGTTTCATATGATAATAATAGCATATAAATTATCTCACATGTACTTAATTACTGTTGTTGGTTCTTTAAAAAGGGAAATATATAAAATAAATAAATTGTGAGATTACACAAAAATTGCATAGTAGGTAAACAAATTAGACAGGACGTCCTCTGACCGCTGCTTCACCCTGACAGGGTATGTGCATGAGTACTATACTATAATTACCTGTTATTAGCATAAGTATTGTGTACATGTTGCAGTTACAATAAATAAATAAATAAATATTTTTTAATTTCTGGGCTAAATCACATAAATCAAAAATGTTTGTATGGAGAAAACAGTCTTAATGAAATTCTTCATACAAAACGCCAATTTCATAGGTAAGGACCTAATATATTACTTAAAATTAAATTACATACTTCACTTCACTTTTTTATTTAAAATGGCAACTACTACTTTGTAGTAATTCTGTCAAAAACTGGCGTTTGAAGAGGCAAGTGTTTGAGCTAAGAGCCGGTATTTCCAGTCACGTTTCGTATCTAGAACAAACGAAACAACAAAAAGAGGATCACAATTTTGTTTGTAGGAATTACATACTTATTAAACAAATTATTATGTTTGACATAATTACTGTGGAGCCATAAGAATAATATACAACACTGCGCAGAATTATTTATCACCATTCATGACACAACTGTAGTTAAAGCGTGCTATTCGTGCCATTTATAAATTAGGACCTAGAGTGTCTCTCAGAGATAAGTTTAAGGAAATTAATATCTTAACAATGACTTCTCAATACATTTATGAGAATTTGTTACATGCAAAAAAAAATATAACCTTATTCGCTAAAAATAGTGATAGGCACAATGTTAACACAAGGAATAAGAACCAGTTATCCGTTTATGTTAGCCGACTTCACATAGTTAGTAAATCGTTCAAAGGGCAATGTATACTCTTTTATAATAAGGTTCCAGTAGACATTCAAAATTTGCCTTTAGATAAATTTAAAGCAATCATATAACAGAAATTATTAGCAAAAGGCTATTATAAAATCACTGACTATTTGAATGATAAGCAAGCATGGACATAGCTATCTTATTATTCATATAATTAAGAAATCACAAATTGTAACCCATAATCTGTTTAAAAGAGCAACCCTAGAGTTTTTTGCTCGTTCTTCTCTGGGGAGTTAGCTTTGTGAATAAGCCGTAAATTTAAATGTAATATTAATAGTGACGTTTTCAAATGATAATTTTATCCTATGAAATAAAACATTTTGATTTGATTTGAAAATACGGGGAAATTGAAACTAAAGTATACAGACACATAACTCGTAGAATAGCAGATGATAGCAACGAAGATTTTAAATAAATTATAAGTTACTCTGAACACAGTAGACGCAGGGTTGCTAACACATGAGGAAACACCTAAGAATCAGGGTTGTTAAATGGCAGTATAAAACCTACAAGTGAATGAAAGAAAGAAAATAAAACTTATATGAGATACTACTCTATCTTCCAACTACCCTATAATTTTTTTATAACTTTTCAATATGGCGCTCATAAAGCGGCAGTTTAATACTGATTTTGGTTAGAAAGATAATGTACCGGTTTTCCTAGTGTAGGGGACACGGAAGTCCATAGTTCCACTAGATATCAATAGTAAGAAAAATATTTTATAACTTTAGTTTAGGTTAGTTAGAAAATATTTATAAATATTAAAAAATATTTATATTAAATAATTCGACTGTCGATGGGACATTCATTTATGTTCTTTATTTGATTTGAAAGTGGTTAATTTATAATTG
Organism: Oegoconia quadripuncta; assembly: GCA_949316235.1. Lineage (NCBI taxonomy): Eukaryota > Metazoa > Arthropoda > Insecta > Lepidoptera > Autostichidae > Oegoconia > Oegoconia quadripuncta. The sequence continues at coordinate 41,709,180 of OX438743.1, read as the reverse complement.
CAATTGTACTTTTTAGACCTCTCTCGAAGTGCAATATTTACAATATATTTAAAGACTAGTGCTGTGTGGTTTCGGCACTCAAATATATAATAGAAACAATCCCTCTCTTCCCGTGGGTGTCGTAAAGTCGACTAAGGGACTTTCCACCAAAAACATCTATACATTTGCATGTTCCAACGGCGATGGGCTCACCCCTGTCACGTGTGCATTTCTGAATATTTTAAGGTGAACCGTGGATGTGGTTTCAGTCAGTAAACTCTTAATATTTGGAACATCCAAGCACTATTCTTTGGGATGTCTCTCACCACCCTATTTAGAATAAAGGTCGTGATATTATGTATGTATGTATATTTAAGGACTACTAACTTTATGGAATTTTATAATTTTCCCGAATAATTTATTCTATTCCATTATAATACATTTTAATGTCTTTAAATTTGTCTTGCAATAAATCGATCAACTTCAGGCTTTGTTCGATTTTTGATAAAATAAGTTTTCTTTTATAAATAATAACAATAAATATACGTTAAAAATATACGTTTAATAGGTAGGGTTGTTGATATGATTGTTGTGTTCGAGATTTGAAACAGGATGCTGTAGATAAATGGCATAAAAAAAAAAAAAAAAAAGATAAATGGCAAGCGTTTATAACAACAGCTGATTGGCTCTTAACTAATCGCGTCGTTTTGACATCGAAACAGCGAGGAGAAATGAAGAGTTAGTGTTACCTATTCGTTAGAGATACGTTTGCCATTTGCTTGGGAAAATGCCTGAAATATGTCAGGGTTTCTGAATAAGCACGATTATCCGTTATGCATAAAAAAAAAATTTGATGCAAATGTTTGGTGACGACCTCTTAGGTGTAGTGGTAAGAAACTCTGACCACTATACCAACAGGTCGCGGATTCGAATCCCGCTAGGGCCATATGTTTGTGTGATAAATACGGATATGTGTACCCGAGTTATGGAAGTTTTCATATATAATAAGTATTTATTTACAAAAAAAATATGTATTTGTTTAGTTTATCAACCATCTGGTATCCATAATACAATCCTAGTTGTTTAGTGTGGAACTAGATGGCGCTGTTATTTATTCTTAATCTTATTTCGTCTACGTGGTGGTGCGTTTGAGTCAAATCTAAACAGTGACTTACTAATTAGTTACTGCCACCCGAATAAGCGTTTAGTAACATTGCTGTGACCGCTGGAAGTTTATCTGTCCAAACTGTTTTAGAATGCTAACTTAGTTTGAGTTATACCAACTCCAGCCAACGGCAGTTTCTTAACAGAGACAACATTACCATAAATTAGTCTTTCATTAGCTGACGGAATCAGCGATGTTTAATTTAGTAGAAGAGAGATGCGACGGTATTGCCTTATGTAATATTAAATCTGGTGTTGCCCATACAAGGTCAGTATTAATTAAATCTGTATTCATTTATATCAAATCAAAAAATACTCCAGTAAGGATACAGGTTTAGCTTCCTATAATCTTAAAGGCCGTGATTTTTTGCACATGAATAGAGTACCTGTGATAGAATAGAAATCTCTGACAACCGGAACAAAACAATGCCATTAACATTGCTGCTTGGCGGCAGATTTAGATAAGATGGTTGTAGCTAGCCCGGCGGACATTTAAAATGCCCTACCACCAACCAAAACTCGGTTTGGGTACCTAAATTTATGTATGTTATTGTATACATATACTTATGTATGTTTTTTTTATGCACAACGGGTTGGTATTTGACCTCAATCACACCTGATGTTAAGTGAAGATGAGGTCGAAGGTGAAAGCGTACTGACCCGAAAACCCCAACACATTTGGGGGACTGGCTATCTTATCTCTGACAACCGGAACTCAACAATGCTATTAACATTGCTGCTTGGCGGCAGATTTTTAGATAAGATGGTGGTAGCTAACCAGGCGGACATTTAAAATGCCCTACCACCAACCAAACCGAGTTCTAAAACATATACCCCGCTGGGGATCGAAACCGCGGCCTCCGAATCGTAAACCCAATGTTGTTTACATTGAGCCGCGGAGGCGATTAAGGGGATTAGAGTAATCTGCCTATAACTCATATTATCTCTGCAGCTAAATCGATTTTTTTTTCATATTTGATGTTTCAACAATTTATAGAGTCATCAGCAAAAACATTAAAAATAAAACTACATAATCTAAATAGTTCCGATACGCAGCTCATGTACTATAACTTTCACATGATCTGCTTTACGTTTATAGGGTTGCCATAAAAACCATTTCAATCAACATTTTCGTTCATAAACTATTCCGTATAAATGGTCGACCGCACATCACTTTCCATCAGGTGAGATTGTGGTCAAACGCGAATAGTCAATCATAAAATAAAAATAAAAAAAACATCAGACGTTACACTTCAACCATTGGCACGTATACGCTTTTATAATAAAGTTCCAGTGGACATTCAAAATTTAAAACCATCAGTCATTATTTACCAAAGGCTATCATAAAATTTCTGACTATCTGGATGATAAGCAAGCATGGACATAGACCGCTCGGCGATATTGAGTCTAATTATACAATATAATATAATTGTAACCTAAACTTATTTCAAACTCAAGGGTTGCCTTGAGTTTCTTGCTTGTTCTTGCTCTGGGGAATTAGCTTTGTGAATGAGCAATAATGTCAGAGACTTTAATAATAATAAAAGATGTGACGTTTTCAAGTGATAATTTTTATCCTAGAAGAAGTAAATAATTTTGGATTTTGCACCGTACGGAAGCTTACTGGTAATGTTACACTTGACGTGCGTTCGACCGTCCTATGAAAGCGGCTTCTATGATCGAATTTTATTTGTTAGAAATACATCCGTTTTTTATCCAATAAAGTGACTATTCTGGTATGGCATATATGATTGGTAGCCCTAAATTCCCCAGACCGATACAACTTACAAGAGATGGAATGCCATAAAAGCTTTAAGGTCCCCGAATGTATCTGGCCATAAAATATTTTGTAATAAAATTATATTCCCCGAAAAGATATAGTGTCCGACGATTTCTCGAATTCTTCCCTTGATAGGTTCGAGAACAGATTTTATTACGGTCTAGGTCTGTGTTATGGAATTTGTGTGTTAGGCTTTTTTTATTAGCCATATCTGGATTTTATTAAGTTTTCTTTTGCTCGAGCAATTTTATTGTAATACTCTTGCCGATTGAATTATATGGGGGTCGCAATTGAGAACAGGGTAACGTATAAAATTGTTAACCTAATACTCACAGGTGGGGGGCGACTCAAAGATAGGGGTAATAAAAATGGCCCGAGTATGGAGCCTTGTGCTCCCCACAAGGCTCCATACTCGGACCATTTTTATTTTTTGTATATGAAATGATTTGTGTATGTTTATCCGTTATCTAGTATCCATAGTACAAGGTTTGCTACTCATCATCATTAAGCTTGTTCAAAAAACACCTTAGTGGAAAAAAACCAAAAAAATTGGAATTCCAAAGCGTTACCTACCTTATGCTCTTACACACAGAAAAATTGGGAATATTAGGTAAGTGAAATAGAAGGTATTGGCATAGGTAATATTTTTTTTTCAAAACCATCATCGAATAAAGCGTTAATTATATCATTTGACGGTCGCGTTTGTAGCGTATTCCACTTAATTAAATCATTAAATGAAACAAATAAAAGAAAACTTGGAGAAAATATGAATTCCAAATAAATTTCGCATGATAGGAACCTTAAGAATCACGCCAGCCGCATATCAATATTTTCAAAAAAAAATATGAAATGAAATGAAATGAAAATGAAAATGAAAATGAAAATGAAAATGAAAATGAAAATGAAAATGAAAATGAAAATGAAAATGAAAATGAAAATGAAAATGAAAATGAAAATGAAAATGAAAATGAAAATGAAAATGAAAATGAAAATGAAAATGAAAATGAAAATGAAAATGAAAATGAAAATGAAATGAAAATCATTTATTCATGTAGGCAATACAATATGCACACATGAACGTCATTTGTTTTTTAAACTACCACTAGCCTCTGTGTCCTCTCTTTCCTTTTTATAATTCCGCGGGTCAAGTATCTCGGCGCGCCTGTCAAATTTTCGAAAATACCTGCGGTGTTAAAAACGTTTATAGATACTCTTCTACTGGGTGTATTTGTAATCTGTGAAAAGCTATAGCTACGGGACTATATTATCTATGGATATAATGAATGAACACTACTACAGCTATAATACAAAAAATCAGAAAAATGTTACGAGTTGTAATATGTAGGTATACCTATATCCACGATATAATTGGTATTTTTACGGAAAGTACAGATTTATTTCATGTTTTTCTTAAAAAAACGGGTAATTCAATAAATTCTTATTAGAATTGGAAGCTCTATGGCCAGGTTCCTAAGCCTGTTCTAATAAAAAACAGTAGTTGGAATTCTATGCCTACACTCCCACCCAAAGAGAAAAAAAATATTTTCGCAAATACAGACTAAATATCATAGCTAACATGACATGGCGCACATTATTGGATGCGGAATTTAATAGAGAACAAGTTCAAACACAGTCCAAAGGAATTGGAACTCTATAATCATTACAATTGAGAGTTGAAAGTCGGGTGTACCGCCGACACCGATCGGTGTTCGCGAGTGTTGAAGGTATAAAAGTATTTTGGACACCGATCGGTGTTCGCGTCCGCCTAAAGGCTAGCTCGGAACGCGACTACTTGAGAAGAGCTAGCGAGAAACTCAGAGGGTTTGTCTCTTTTCAATCAATCATTTACAATCAAGAAAGGTTACAACAATTTTATATATCGTGTAGAGGAGCCGTTTAATCCCATGGATTACTTTCATTAATGTAGTCTGAAATTTTGTAATATCCCTTTTTACATAATTTTTTGTTTTATAATAAGTTTAAATTTATTAAGCCTTGTTGTAGAAGCGCACACATTGACCTCTGAATGACTTACTAACTTTACTAAGTCTACTAAAAGGTACAGCTAATTGATTTTTGCTCCTTGTATTGACATTATGTCGTGTGACATAAACTACCTATGCCAATAACCTTGATATGAATTTTGTTCTTTACGGTAAAAAAACTCATCCGGTATAATCTATTAAATTTGATATTTTGTAAATATTTCCTACTAACTTATTAGACATAATGTATCCTGCTTATAAGCATAAAGTTTCATTAGAATCGGTCCGTTCATTTCGAAAAATTTGATGTTGAAAGTTTGTATCGTATTGTATTATCTATATTATATATTTATTTATCTAATTTGTTATAAAGAATATACTAATTACAATCGCAAAAACCTATATAAACACCGTATCTATATCATCATCGGACACTTATAATTACATAGTGATTTCTATTGTAAATTAAAATTAGGTAGTGATTTATTTATCTCACTACACACCTACAGAGACAAGTATATCACATATAAATCTAGACGAAAACAAAAATTAATAATATATAAAACTAAAAAAATATATAAAATATCCTTGGACATATACAGACAGCGCCATCTAGTTCCACACTAAGCAGATGGTTGATACACTACACAAATACGTTTTTTTTGGTTAATAAATACACATATAAATGAAAAACATCCATAACTCGGGTACACATGTCCGTATTCATCATACAAACATATGCCCCTAGCGGGATTCGAACCCGCGACCTTTTGGTATAGCAGCAGAGTTTCTAAACACTACACACTATGACGACCTGTTTGGTGTGGTGCTTAGCAACTCTGACCACTATACCAAAAGGTTGCGGGTTCGAATCCCGCAAGCGGCATATGTTTGTGTGATGAATACGGACATGTGTACCCGAGTTATGGATGTTTTCATTTATAATAACTATTTATTTACAAAAAAAAAAATATGTATTATATCAACCATCTGGTATCCACAACACAAGCATATAGTTGCTTACTGCGGAACTAGATGGCGCTGTGTGTATGTCTAAGGATATTTATATTTATATATTTATTTATATTTATATATTTACACCAAACAGGTCGTCACAATAAGAAACATAATAAGAAAAAATAAATTAATTGTAAGATAGTAGAATTATAATATGGCGGCTTTAATATATTTTTTTTTAAGTTTATCCATAGAACATTATTTAAACAAATTTCACTATAAGACGCCTACGAAAACCTGTGAAGGTTTGTGTGAAGTGCGAATGAGGTCACAGACCCGCCGCGTTATTGATTATTACAAAAAGTATGTAACTTAAATGTCTAGGAATACGTAAAAGAATGTTCGGAAGCAAGTAGACATATGTCTCCCTATTGAAATAAAATTTGTCGGAAAGGCACTATATTCATATAACATAAAACAATATAAAAATGTATTGAAGAAGTACTTTATAGATGGATCTGTGCAGGATCCATCTATAAAGTACTTCTTCGCCTAGTAGTCCGAGGATGAATTGGCGATGGTGGAATAAGATTGTGTAATTCCAACGCACACTCACCGAAGTGCATCCTGTAAAAGACTGAGAGAGAGGCGGTCTTGCGATGTGGAATAAGCCCCCGTAAGGATTGCCTTCAATTGCAAACACCGACTATTTTAATATAGCCAAGAACCTGTCATTTCTTTCACTTTTTCATATTAAAAAAATCACACACAAATCTGACCACGCATTACTGAGTTCCGGACAAAGACTGGCCACACATACACAACACAGTCAAACACAACACCCGTTGTTTTTCGTTTGGGGTTAAAAATGAACAATTTCTGGCCTTAATGTATCAATAAAAAAAAGGTCGGCTGGAGACATCGCGAACACAGTTTGGGCGCAACTTTTAGGGTCATTAAGGTCCTTTGGGGGTACCTACGCCCATTTAAAATTGTGAAATGATTTTAACTTGGCGCAATTTGAATTTAGGCGGGGTCGCAGTTTCAGAGGAGATTGGAGCTTGGCTTTCGTTTACGTAACAATAATTTTTACTGTCTATTGGTCTAGTGTCGGTACATAGTACATTAGTGCCACGGCGGAACGCGTACTCGTAAATAACGCGATATTTTAAGTTTTCCATTTTGTAAACTGAGTGACGCAAGGAAAAAACCAACGATGGAAAAAACATATGGATTACGGTTTTCGAAAAACAAATGCATGAGTAAATAGCTGGATAAATTTGAAATTGGAATTCCTAACCAAAGAGGAGATATTTGAGATCAAAGTGGGCAGTACGACAAAACGCCAATTTCATATGTAAGGACCTAATATAATATTAGTTGGGATAGTGCTGTTTTTAGTTATATCATAATTAGGATGTATTGCGAATTTTCACAATGGACTGCCTTTACATGCACTACGACTCCCCCCCGCGTTGTGGCTCGTAGGTGTTGGTGTTGTGGCCACGGCATCCGGCCGGCCGGTTTGCAGTTCTCCCCCTCCACCTCGCTCGCCCGCTCACCTGTACGCGCGAGTAGTCATCTCATCTCATCGATCCATTCCCAAACCACACACACACACACACACACACACACACACACACACACACACACACACACACACACACACACACACACACATACACATACACTCAATCACACAAAACACGATACGCTTTTTCAATAAAGTTCCTGTTGATATACAAAATCTTCCTTTCAATAAATTTAAAGATACTATAAAACAGAAACTTATTAAGAAAGCATATTATAAAATATCACATTATTTAGATGATAAACAATCATGGACATAACCACCCCGTTCGCATAACCAGGCTATTTCACAATTAATAATGAAATATTATAATATAAAGTAATAATTTTGTAATATAAAAACCTTTTTTTTAAAGAGCGACCGCTCGAGTTTCTTGCCTTTTGAACAAGCAGTAGCTTTAAAAATGTAAAATCTGACTAATTTAAGTGTACCCTGTGTACCTACAAAATAAAGCATTTTTTGATTTTGATTTTGACGACATTGCGAAATTCATACATACGACGATACATTGATCGAATTACTTGACCAAATTTTTTATTTGTAACATTACTTATTGACTAAATTATTTATTATTACTTAGTTTGTCTCACTATTCACTTTTGCCTCTAGAGTGTATAATGATTATTATTTAATAGTGACTTTCCACCTAATTATTTTTTTTAAAGTATTGTAATGAAAAATGAGAATCTGTAATTGGCATAACTTTGGCTTATGAATTTTGTGTAATATTTTTTATAATGATGCTGCTTGATTCTGTATTATCAATAAAATAAAATAAAATAAAAAAATGGACAATAACATCGAACCACGAGTTTGTTTTACATTTTGCATCGCCAATGGAGTTTCGTATTCGGAATCACTGAAATGTTACAGAAATCTTACGGTGAGTCGACTTAAACAAAAACACGTGTTTATGATAAAGATAAAAGATGAGTGGTACAAAGCGTTCAAAAGAGATCCAGATGTGATGGAACATTTGCCTAACTTCCATCAATGTCTACAACTGAAGTTAACATGGTAAAACTCAACTTTGAGAGAGATATCCGCCGAACATTCTGTTTCTCACGAGTCGATCCGTAGGTTTATTTTATGCACAAAGGTTTAGCACTTGACCATCACACCTGATGTTAAGTGAAGATGAGGCCGAAGGTGGTAGCGTACTGACCCGGAAACCCCATCTTATTTGGGGGACTGGCTATATTATCTTTGACAACCGGAACACAACAATGCTATTAACATTGCTGTTTGGCGGCAGATTTAGATAAGATGGTGGTAGCTATCCAGGCGGACATTTAAAATGCCCTACCACCAACCAAACAGAGTACTAAATATGTACCCCACTGGGGATCGAACCCGTGACCTCCGAATTGTAAACCCAGTTTGTTGTTTAAATTGAGCTACGGAGGTCGAAAAAGGGATTTCAAATATTTTGTACCACGATAATGCGCCTTCGCACAAGGCCATCATTTTGAACGAATTTTTAAACACAAACTCAACAAATACCATCGAGCAACTACCTTACTTACCCGATATGCCTCCAGACTTCTTTTTCCTAAACTCATGGACATAAAGGAGACAGGACAAAACAGAACTCAATTTTGGAAAAAGCGTTTTATAAATGTTTTGATCATTGGATTATTCATTGGAGTAAGTGTATCGTTTCTGAAGGAGCATACTTTGAAGGTGATAAAATTAATTTGCATGAATAACTCACATTTTGTGTATTATTGATCTTTTCCCGGTATTTGTTAATAGCATTGTTGTTCTGACAACCGGAACACACCAACACAACAAAGATACCCAGTCCCCCAAATAAGACCACTTTCGTCTTCATCTTCAATTAACATCAGGTGTGATTGAGGTCAAGTGCTAACCCGTTGTGCATAAAAAAAACTTTCTTGACAGTGTAGTACATACATAAGTAATTTTTTTATAGAGTTTTGATAAAAGTTCAGGACAATCAATAGATGTCATTTATTTACTTATTTATTTACATGAATCAACAGCACTATTACAAATTCTTATACAGTAAACTAATACCTAACTTATGCAAATTAATGATTCTTAATATGTTACTGACTATGATTATCGTTATAATTAAGTGGATAACGTTTTAAATATATTACAATAAAATTGGTACTTTTACATTATTATTATTTTAATATCAATAAATACAATCCTCAGTAACATGCGAGTCGTTATGTCAATGAGTCTAAATTGCATAGCATTAAAAGTTAAACTAAAGAAATTAAGTAATTGTAAGCCAAATAAAAATGTCAAAACTATAGATCTGCTTAACAATTAACTAATAAAAATAATGATGAAATAAAATAAGTTGTCGCATGTGTACAAATTAACGACTTCGATTTTATTTCGTAGGATAAAGATTATCACTTGAAAACGTCACATTTTTATCTTAATATTAAAATTATTGACGTTATTGCTCATTCGCAAAGCAGATTCCCCAGAGAAGAACGAGCAAGAAACTCAAGGGTTGCTCTTTTAAATAAGTTTGGGTTACAATTATATTATATTGTATAATTAGGCTGAATATCTATGTCCATGCTTGCTTATCATCCATTTGAAATGTTTAATTCTGTTTTAACCTTTAGGCGGACGCGAACACCGATCGGTGTCCAAAATACTTTAACTTGAGACCTTGCGAGACTTGAGACAACTGAGGCCTCACCTTACCGCTTCCATCATGGACAGTACTTTGTTAAGTTTTAATTTTTATGACTCCAAGTTTTGACTAAATTGGAATTTTAACTGTCTCTCCAGACCACGATACTTACTGGGAGGTTATTTTTGAATAAAAAAATGATTAATTATATTAAAGTATTTTCGAAACGAGTCTGAATTTTGAGTCCCACTCCACTTTGCCATAGTGGCACACAAAGTTTTGTTGTCTTTTTATCTTTTTTTATTATGCACAACGGCACTTAACCTCAATCACACCTGATGGTAAGTGAAGATGAGGTCGAAGGTGGAAGCGTACCGACCCGGAAACCCCATCTTATTTGGGGGACTGGCTATCTTATCTCTCACAACCGGAACACAACAATGCTATTAACATTGCTGTTTGAAGGCAGATTTAGATATGATGGTGGTAACTAGCCAGGCGGACATTTAAAATGCCCTACCACCAACCAATCCGAGTGCTAAATATGTACAGAATCGTAAACCCAATGTTGTTTACATTGAGCCACGGAGGCGCAAGTATACTACTTGTGGCAAATAAACTATTTAATAAATAATATAAATAATAGTTTGAGTAAAGATTTATAAAATGTTCAAATTAATGCAAAAATCACAAGGGATAATAAATAGAAAGTTGAAAATAAAAATAATAGGTAAATATGCGGATGTGGTGCCCGAGATTTTTCGCTTGTCGGCTTATTCCGGAGGTGCTGTAAATTAAATTAGGTGGCATGTCCCTTCTACCCGCAATTTCCGGCTTCTTACTTTCACATTAACGTCAGCTTTTAAATTGCTTCTGACCTCTTTTATTATCACTCACAGCTATTCTCCTCGTGTACAGTCTGAAACAGTTAAATCATGTTAAAAGTTAACATGTTAAAAAACAGTTAAAAGAAGTTAAATGAAACAGTTGCCATTAATTAAAAAAGTGAAAGTGAAAACAGTTAAATCTTTACAAACATGTAATGATTAAAATTTTCTCAGGTGTGCAATGAACGTTTTCCGATAGATTTTCATTTAATTTCTTCTTTATAATAAGTAGGCTCATGAACAGAATGCGTATGTCGCTGTCAGATAGTTGAATTAGCCATTTCATGAAATGCCTAGGCGGATCGTTATGTATGGCTGATATTTGCTACATTATTGGAAATAGTGCTGCCCAGAGCGGGCTGGTATGAACTTCAACAATCGACCACAACCACTCAAATGTATGTAACACAAATAATAACGACGATATAATACGATCGGGTTGCAGTTTTTATCACACAATGTTTAGTTATGCCAATATATTCGTAATTACCTACATACAACACGCATACAGAAACATATTTCATATCTATATATATATATACATTAATCCAGCACTGTTGATTTTTTTGATTTGTGTCGCACTTGTACCATATGATACTCCTCGGGTAATAGCTGAAAATCAGTGTTTTGTTCTTTGAACAATCTCATACACTGAGCTGTGACCCATTTGTCCTGCTGCAGCACACACATGCTTTAGTTATAAGTTACTAATAGATATATTCTGTAGTTATACCTATATTATAATAAAAATTTCTGCAAAACTTAATGTATGTGTGTGACTGGAGTAACAAATAAACGCTTTATCTATCTATCTATCTATCAGTTTTAGCACCGAAACTGATGACACTTTAGCGAAACCCATGTTAACGACGCCATTTCATCGAAAAGCGTACAATTTGGGTAGGCACCGCCTTTCTGCCTGTATGGAGAGCATGCCACTGATAGTAAATACTTTAACAAAATAAATGGCTTTTCAACTAAATGACCTTCGGCTAAATAGTTCTTCGAAGAAAAGACGTCGAAGAAAAGAGCTTGGATAAATTGTCGAAGAAATGTACAAGTGTTATTCCTCTATGGTACAATTAATGATTTTCACTTAAAGGCTTTCCACGACTTTTCGGTGAAATGGCCCATAGATAGGATATATATGGACTACAGAATTCTTATTTACTTTTTTAGATAAATGTACATTAATAATAATAATACCAGATTTAAAACACATTTCTAATCGACTAAATGACCTTCGGCTAAATAGTTTTTCGAAAATGTGACGTCGACGAAATAGGCTTCGGTAAATTGTCTTTCAAAGAAATGTATGATATAAGCTTTCGACAGACTTTCGGTGAAATAACCTATCAAATCATTAACCCTTCGATGAAATAGCTGATCGATGAAAAACCATCTGGTATCCATAAAACAAGCCTAGATGCTTAATGTGGACCTAGATAGCGCTGTGTGTTTGTGCAAAGACATTTATTACTATTTATTATTATTTACCCCCCGTGGGATTCGAACCCGCAACCGTTGGTTTCGCAGACAGGGTCACCATCCATTAAACTCCGTCATATACACTGGTTCAAGGATCAAATTACGAACCCTCTTCGCTAAGTTATGAGCTGAGAGATATCAACAATTGATTTTCCGTATAGTTCTGCTTACATGAGCAAAGACTAAAAGCTTTTTTCCCTAGTTTTTTTTTATATTCGAATCCCTTTTCTCCGTTAGTGCCTCTAGATAAGTACTTCCATTCGCCATAAAACTAAAGGGAAGGAGCGTCTCGTTTTTAAGACCTTATATAGTAATGTCTTCAACGGTCTCACGAGAAAAGCATCTTGACTGTTGCCATATTCGTGGTTCTGAGATTTGATAATATAATATCCAATATTTCTTTGTTTGGTGTCACATATATTGTATATGTATATATAACAATTTATCACTATATATGTAGGTGTATTTTACACTATCATTGCATGTAAGTTGATGTTCATATCTAACGTATGTATGTTTATATCTATTGTTTGGTATCTATTATTTTATATATTTTTTTAAGTCATTGGTGCACAACCTACTTGATTTTGTCCCGTTCTATTTATTTATTTAACACTTTATTGCATATATAAGTATACAAACATACGACAGAAATTACAATACACGAAACGCGAGCTTATCTCTGTAAGAGATTTCTTCCAGCAAACCCTCGGAAGGAAAAACGGATTTAAAGTTTTTTATTGCATACAAAGAGCGATACTTAAAATATAGAACAATACATTAACAAAACATCACTGTTATGGGAACACAATTGACAAAAGACAAAACATTAAGATTTATAGCAATAATGGTTTATATATAGGACTATTTTATAAGACCAAAAAAATATATAGAATAAATACATAATATAAAGGCCTATATTCCACTTTTTTCTGTCTGGTAATAGCGATAAGACCGCCTGGTTGTACAATTTTTTTTTGAAGCTATATTTATGAAGTGCATTGTAGAATTTTTGTGCAATAAAGTGTACATGATTGATTGATTGATTGATTGAGAAAAGTGAGTATTATTAAGTGAGGTTATTTTTAACTTTCGACCCACAGAGGGGTGTTATAAATTTTGGAACCTATGCTTTTAGTACTGTAGGTATCACAAAGTTTTAGAGACAATCGTATAAGGTGCTTACTTGATGATGGCTTGATGGATGCACATAATTGTTTTTCACCTATCTGTGGACGTGTTTTTTTTTATGCACAACGGATTGGTACTTGAATGAATGAATATTTGAATGAATATTTATTTGCAGAAACATGGTACATAAATGAGATGTTAACACATTAGCGAAGTTTCATCTGTTTCGCCAGTAGTGGTTGGCATGCAACAATTATCTACTTCTAATTACAACTAAACATACAATTAATTACATTAGCTAGTCACAATTATTATATCATTTGAATTAATCTTAATTAGTTATTATATACATACATTAAATATAACATTATATGATTCATTGTATTTATCGATTTCCATTTATATAATTCTAAGAAATTGGGTCCGTGCATGTCATTTCAACATTATTTTATTATCAAAATAGTACATTTACATTATATTCCATAATAAATCAATCAAAAAAAAATTGATCTCAATCACACCTGATGTCAAGTGAAGATTGGGTGACTGGCTATCTTATCTCTGATAACCGGAACACAACAATGCTATTAACATTGCTGCTGCATAACGACCCGTCATAAAAAAAAACTTAAAATTATGCACAATGGCGAATTTATCCCAGAGAAGGATTTCTTCCAATCAACCATGAACTTCATTGAAGAACTCTATATAGATTGGTCGTTCAAATTTAGCTAACTTAGCTACATACATATAGGTAAGCAAATAACAAGTAATTTGACTAATATTATAAATGTTTTTTCTTTTTATTAAAAACTGGTTTCGCGTTTGGCCACAATCTCACCTGATGGAAAGTGACGATGTAGCCGAAGATGTATCACGCGCACCCAGTAAATTATTAAAATTATTATTATTTATTATAAAAAAAAACCAGTAAAAAATTAAAGTAAAAAAAAAAGTATAATATTATTAAAAACTTTTCATGTTTGCTTGTTTGTTGCTCTAAGACGGCGAAACGGCCGAACAATGTATTTTACTCAATTGATGAATATTTTAAAATTATTACCTATTGTATTACAGGTTGAATCATTTAAATACCTAGGCAGCGTAATTACTAATGACTCCCGATGTACACCAGACATAAAAGCAAGAATAGCAATGGCAAGACAAGCATTCAATGCAAAAAAGAACCTGCTCAAAGCCAGAATATCAGGCCGAGTTCGTAAAAAACTTAATCCTGTTTCCTTGACGATAAATTAAATCAATAATTATAAATTAATTGCAGACATATTGTAATTAAACTGTAATAAATGGTTAAAATGTTATTTCTCTAAATTGTGAATTAATTAACTAGAAAATTAATTTAATCAAGAATGACTGGCATGGTATTTATATTGATCATATAACGAAGGACATGCTAATTAGCATATTATAAAATATCAGATTATTTAGATGATAAACAATCATGGACATAACCAGCCCGTTCGCATAACCAGGCTATTTCACAATTAATAATGAAATATTATAATATAAAATAATAATTTTTTAATATAAAAACCTTTTTTTAAAAGAGCGACCTCTCGAGTTTCTTGCTTGTTCTTCTCAGGGGAAAATTGCCTTTTGAACGAGCAGTAGCTTTAAAAATGTTAAATCTGACTATTTTAAGTGTACCCTGTGTACCTACAAAATAAAGCATTTTTTGATTTTGATTTTGATTATGTAATTTATTTTGTATTTTTATTGTTTAACGAAGGATAGACTAATTATAATTTCGCATGCTATTGTATAGGGCTGATTTAGGTGATACAATTTATGCTATTTTAGCAACTATTTTACTTACCCTAATCATTGCAAATAAATGTATTCTATACTATTCGGATTTGAATTAAATATAGGTAGAAAATACCCTGGATTAAGACATAGGATATTTATTCCGATAAACTGAGTACTTTCCGCGGGATAAACAAATTAAACATATCCACGATAAAGTTATTTAAAGGCCACGGCTGGAATGCTAGTCATACTTATATACTGGATGAGTTTTTTTACCGTAAGGAAAGAATAGGACATATTTTAGGTAAGTGTAATAGAAGATGTTGCCATAGGTAGTTTAATTTTTTTTTCTTCAAAACCATAAAATATATATAATTTTTTTTAAATGTTTTTTTTTGTTGTTTTCCTTACGGTAAAAAAACTCACCGGCATACATAAACTTTAACATTTAAAATATTAGCTAGATATACATAAATGCTCGTAATATCTGTATAATAAAAAAAGTTATTGTAGTACCAACGTCTCTGGTTGGAAATGAATACCTACATTTTTTTATTTATTATAAAAATCCACTGAGAGCTAGTCCTAAATAATTTATGTTACACAGCGTGTTGTTAATATTTTGGTTCATGAAAAATGTGATGCGGGTCTATTTGATCGCACGGACCGCGGTAACGATGTCATTTTCATAACAAACGATCCCAATTTGACCGTAGTAAAGTGGATTCCGCGGTCAACCCGCCCGAATACTGACACGTGAAACTATCCCGGCTCACCACCACAATGATACGTTGCTAATTTAGGGTTAACACACCTAAGATATAGTAGTTTCTTGAAGACTAATCACACAAGTTTTTCATACATACATACATATAATTTTATATGAATAAGAAAAGTTTATTTGATCCATTTAGGGACACATTACAAATAATTGATCGCGTTGTACGTATGTCTTTTTATGCACAACGGTTTGGAACTTTGTCTTCAATCACACCTGAGGTTAAGTGATGATGAGGTCGAAGGTGGAAGCGTACTGACCCGGAAACCCAAACACATTTAGAGGACTGGCTATCTTATCTTTGACAACCGGAACACAACAATGCTATTAACATTGCTGCTTGGCGGCAGATTTAGATAAGATGGTGGTAGCTAGCCAGGTGGACATTTAAAATGCCCTATATACCACCAACCAAACCCAGTACTTAAACATGTAGGTACGCCGCTGGGGATCGCACCCGCGACCTCCGAATCGTATACCCAATGTTGTTTACATTGAGCCACGGAGGCGGTGTTACATTACGGTATTACATAATTCAACATAAAATATGGAACTCCTTCAATTTAAAAGTTCTCATGTCGGAGGAGTAAAGACCACGTCTCTCTTTTTTTGTTATTTTAGATATATGAGAGGGCGGCAAACGAGCATGCGGGTCACCTGATGGAAAGCAATCACCGCCGCCCATGGACACCCGCAACACCAAAAGGGTCACAGATGCGTTGCCGGCCTTTGAGGAAGGTGTAGGCTTGTTCTTTCTCTGCTTTGCGCCGTCGATTTAACCTCTTGGTACGACACGACGACAAGAAATATACTTGTCACTTGATACGACACGCATATTTGAGGAAGATAATTGATAGAAAATGTGGAACAGCAATCTAAAAATAAGCAGTAGCTAGTTTTCGGTTAGGTTAGGTTAGGTTACAGCTTAGCGAGGCCTCGCGAGAATGCACGCGTGGTGTCCCCACGCGCCTTCCTGACGTGGTTGGACCTCCCTGCTCCAGCCTATTGGAGGGCCCGCCGTCACCGTTGTTCTGGCGGTGGGCGCGGACTAATACCGTGGAGGTACCCGAGACCACGTCGCTATGGTGCGCGTGGAGGAACACCAAGGGGTTTTAGTTGGTAGGGCGGCTCTTCAAGCCGAAGAATAAATAAATATTCTTAGACATACACACAGCGCCATCTAGTTCCACAGTAAGCAACTACAGGCTTGTGTTGTGGATACCAGATGGTTGATATACTGACATAAATAATTTTTTTTTGTAAATAAATATTTATTATAAATGAAAACATCTATAACTCGGGTACACATGCCCGTATTCACCACACAAACATATGCCCCTAGCGGGATTCGAACCCGCAATCTTTTGATATAGTGGTATATAAGAATGCATGAGCATTTCTCCTGAAACAGCTACAAAAAAGTAAAAAAGCTAGGTTACGACTATGTGTTATACCACTTTCTTTGCTACTTAGTAGTGGTCGCGTTCCGAGCTAGTGGTAGTTTAAAAACAAGTGACGTTTATAAGTGTACATTGTATTGCCTACATGAATAAATGATTTACATTTCATTTCATTTCATTCCAATTAAGATGAAGAATAGATAGTTGATGTCTGTTGCATATCTGGTTCCCACGGTATATAACAAAATATCGCGAAGATCCTGAAACAAAGGAAGTATTTCTCCCGCCATAAATAGTTCGGTGTGTATTTGCCTTACCTATGTGTTATACCACTTTCTTTGCTTCTCAGTAGTGGTCGCGTTCCGAGCTAGTGGTAGTTTAAAAACAAGTGACGTTTATAAGTGCATATTGTATTGCCTACATGAATAAATGATTTTTCATTTCATATAATTTCATTCCAATTAAGCTGTACAATTAATAGTTGATGTCTGTCGTATTTCTCGTTCCCACGGTGTGTAACAAAATAGCGCGATGATCCTGAAACAAAGGAAGTATTTCTCCCGCCATTAATAGTTCGGTGTGTTATACCACTTTCTTTGCTTCTCAGTAGCCTTACCTATGTGTTATACCACTTTCTTTGCTTCTCAGTAGTGGTCGCGTTCCGAGCTAGTGGTAGTTTAAAAACAAGTGACGTTTATAAGTGTACATTGTACTGCCTACATGAATAAATGATTTACATTTCATTTCATTTCATTCCAATTAAGATGTAGAATAGATAGTTGATGTCTGTCGCATATCTGGTTCCCACGGTATATAACAAAATATCGCGATGATCCTGAAACAAAGGAAGTATTTCTCCCGCCATAAATAGTTCGGTGTGTATTTGCCTTACCTATGTGTTATACCACTTTCTTTGCTTCTCAGTAGTGGTCGCGTTCCGAGCTAGTAGTAGTTTAAAAACAAGTGACGTTTATAAGTGCATATTGTATTGCCTACATGAATAAATGATTTTTCATTTCATTTAATTTCATTCCAATTAAGCTGTAGAATTAATAGTTGATGTCTGTCGTATTTCTCGTTCCCACGGTGTGTAACAAAATAGCGCGATGATCCTGAAACAAAGGAAGTATTTCTCCCGCCATTAATAGTTCGGTGTGTTATACCACTTTCTTTGCTTCTCAGTAGCCTTACCTATGTGTTATACCACTTTCTTTGCTTCTCAGTAATGGTCGCGTTCCGAGCTAGTGGTAGTTTAAAAACAAGTGACGTTTATAAGTGTACATTGTATTGCCTACATGAATAAATGATTTACATTTCATTTCATTTCATTCCAATTAAGATGTAGAATAGATAGTTGATGTCTGTCGCATATCTGGTTCCCACGGTATATAACAAAATATCGCGATGATCCTGAAACAAGGCAAGTATTTCACCGGACATAAATAGTTCGGTGTGTATTTGCCAACCCTATTTACCTGTCGGCTACGTTGCGGTGTGACGTCGTAATAGATTGTCACAATTGCAAACAGACTACACACGCTTGGCGGCACAGAGTGATAGGTATTTACTTAGGTATAGTTTGCCGTACGATACGCACCCACTGTGTAACGAGCTATTATTCGACTGAGATTTTGTTTGCATAGATCCTGTCTATATCAGTTTTTAACCTCCGATGAAATACGACGCGTGTTATGTGTTTGACGTCGTTGTTTATATGTCTTTTTTTATGCACAACGGGTTTGTACTTGACCTCAATCTCACCTGATGTTGAGTGGAGATGAGGTCGAAGGTGGAAGCGTATTGACCCTGAAACCCCAACACATTTGGGGGACTGGCTATCTTATCTTTGACAACGGGAACACAACAATGCCGCAAACATTGCTGCTTGGCGGCAGATTTAGATAAGATGGTGGTAGCTGCGGATATTTAAAATGCCCCACCACCAACTAAACCGAGTACTTAAACATGTACCCCGCTGGGGATCGAACCCGCGACCTCCGAATCGTGAACCCAATATTGTTTACATTGAGCCACTGAGGCGGTTTATTACCAAACCCACCACATTTCTAAGGCATACTCCTCCCCCATAAATATCCAGACCGCAAGGGTCCTGCATCCAGTAACACCTACAATATTCATTTAGTAATTTATCAACCGATGCCGGCTTGCCAGTGCGTGTTCCTACTCAAGGACTTTAACGAAACCCAGACCTTTACTAGAGTAGTCACCAAATCACACAATAAACCAAACGTTACAAAACGTCCATCATAAACTTGAGACTTCAAATTAACATCGGACAGAATTTACGAGGAGTAAATCAAATGAGCTAATAATCTGATAGAGGTAATAAATCGGGCGAAGCGAACTGGGCGATACGCCGCAAGACTATAAATAGGAATGGTCATTTCCATTTGTATCAGAAACTCCGGTACGAGTATAGGTTGTGGCCTAAAGGGTTACAGAAAGAACTTCGCAGGTGAACGCTTGACGCTCGGCGAAAAAAAAAATAAAGTGGTATATATGCGAGTCCGACTCCAGCACCGAGGATTTCGTAATGGAGATAGACCATAACGGGAATCAAGTCACGAAATTTGTAATCGCAGTCGTTCGCTATTTGTGACCACTAGTGGTATTTTAATACGACGGAGAGTTGAATTGTTGGTCCTGGTTGTTTTCAATTAAAGGCAGTCGTTAAGCCAAGTCGATGGCCTACAGCCACTTGAGAACACTGATTAGTTGGCCATTAGTCTGACACAATACGCACTGGCCCGCGTGAATTATGGCCCATACCTTTTCCTAGTGAGAGGAGGCTGTGCCCCAACTGTGGGGACGAATAAACTGCTTCCAAGTCCACTCCGTTCTGCCCCTCCTCTAAAGGGGCATGTGTGATGTGGAGACCTGGGAGAGCAATTAATAGAAACGCACAGGTTGATGATACGTGTATAATCCGTCTCGAATACATGGTCAATCGCTACGCTACGCTTAACCTAGTTTTTTTTTTTTTTTTATGCACGACGGGTTCGTACTTGACCTCAATCACACCTGATGTTAAGTGAAGATGAGGTCGAAGGTGGAAGCGTACTGACCCGGAAACCCCAATACATTTGGGGGACTGGCTATCTTATCTCTGACAAGTGACAAGTTAAAGTAAGAAGGGTCTAGGTGCGTCATGATATATAAGGTCTAACAAAATTAACCCGACAAACGTTGCAGAGTGTATTATATAGGATGTACCTATTACGAGAAAAATAAAAATTAAGGCATTAAAGTTAACGGATTTTATTAAAAAAATAAAATTTAGAAATGTCAATTTTGTGAGTTGGACCTTAATGGCCGCGCGCTCTACCACACGACTTGCTGTGATTGGTTGCGCCCTGTGCCCCGCCACCCCCTTTGGCGTCTTCCATACGAACGTTGCCTGTTTTTTCTCATTGATAAAATAAGGTACAATCGAAATGAAGTAAGTCTGTTAATTTGTATTTTACATTTAATTTTTTTACTCGGAAACAAAATTTTTAAGGCTAGTGTTTTTAATGAATATATTATTTTATTGTCATGTACGTGCAATTGTCAAAGTTTGTCGGGTTAATTTTGTTAGACCCTATATACTACACATGTTCCCTCACACAGCGATCAACAAGCTGTATCACCGTTTCCACGACACTCCGTTACCTCTTATGATTTGAACAGACCCACCAAGAATCGAAGCGGGCAATGCAATGAGTGTTGCGATCAAACAGCTATCGGATCTAAAAATCCTATTAAGATACAGGATACGATGGTGCTGCGTCGTTAAAGTTGAACAGGCTAGTTGTATTGATGTTGCCTGATCAATATGTATTGTTCATTTGAGAATGGAATGGAATAGAATACATTTATTCGTCAAAATCAAAATCAAAATCAAAAATATTTTATTCAATGTAGGATACAAAAATATCACTTATTGAAAGTCAACATGCTATTTTTCTTTTTTTAACTACATCGCTTCACAAGGCGTTATGGTTAGGGAGAAGAAGCGACAAGAAACTCCGTCGACCATCATTCAAGTAAATAAATCAATTACTGCAATTTAAATCTACAATGGAGTGTTGGTGAACACGCTGATGTATGGGAGCGAATGTTGGGTATATTTTTGTAGTGGTAGAGCCACGCCAAGCTTGCAGCATGAATGGGCCGGCTCGACCGGGGAAGTGCCACCCTCTCGCAGAAGACCGACGTCTGAGTAGTGGCATTTTGCCACTGCGCTTCGTCCGGTGAGCGAGGGCGCCGGAGGCCCACCTTCCAGTCTATCTTCAGAATGGTAGCGGTATTAAAGAGTTAGTACCCCAGGAGGGTACCAGCACTATTAGTGCTGGAGAATCCCTCATCGCTCAGGCTGCCTTACTTATTCTGGGGTGGACACCTTCCTCAAAGGCCGGCAACGCATCTGTGACCCCTTTGGTGTTGCGGGTGTCCATGGGCGGCGGTGATTGCTTTCCATCAGGTGACCCGCATGCTCGTTTGCCGCTTCTCATATAAAAAAATAATAATAATAATGGCAGAGTAAGAGCAGAATCAACGCAGTAGAAATGCATTCACTGCGTAGTGCTGAATGAATGATAGATTCAGGAATTATGCTGAATGCAAGATGACGTAGTGAGAAAGAAAGAGGTATATTAAGGTGATTTGGGGAAGGTAGAATAACGAAAGCGTGAATGGAAGGGTCGGTATGTTCAGATAGGTCGGTATGGTCTATGTTCAGACTGAGCAAAGTTAATACATCATTTATGGGACACTTTATACGCTTTTATAACCTTATACCTGAGAATATCATTAATCTAAATGAAAAACAATTTAAAAACCATGTCAAAACAACATTAACAAAAAAAGGTTATTACAAAATTTGTGACTACCTGAATGACAAAAACGCTTGGTATACTTCGCCCAGCTCCCAAAAATGATAAAATTGTATTAGTTGTATACTTTTATATAATATAAAAAAGAAAGAGAAAATGATCCTCTGGGTTTCTTGCGCCGCTTCTTTTCCCACAGATGATTTCCCTTTCCGAAGCGGTGGTAGCTTGGAATACTGACTGACCGAAAAATGCTTAGCCCTATTTTTATTTCCAATAGATTTAAATTGCTTTGAGTTTGAGTTTGAGGTAAAGGTCGACCAAGAAGGACGTACGTCCATCAAGTGACTGACGTATTCACAAAAGGTCAGGTGCAGTCAACCACTAACCGACGAGCTTGTATGAAGATGAGAGTGTTAGGCCGAGCGCTCGGCCGAGCACTCGAGTACCTATGTGTTTACAAATACCGAGTGCTCGGCCGAGGGCACTGTCTCCCCACTCTACTCGGAAGTTGTAATCAGGCTATTACAAGCCTTCACTAACGAGAAATCAAGGTTGTAAGAAGACACTGTAAGACTCCGTTATAAGAAACCCACTTACATACCATTACGATCATTTACTTTTCTATGTTAAATGAAGTATAAAAGGGATTAAAACATTTAAGATTGTACCAACTCATGAAACTTTTAAGGTGATGAATGTCGCGGAAAGTGGCTGGTTGCAGGCCAATCACTATAAATTATCACAATAAAGTTAGCAATACAGAACAAAGCCTTTTAATAAACCAATATCCACTGAACGAAAATATTTGCAATGCAAAAATATCAAATAACTCTGCGTACGGCGAAATATACACATTTTTGGTCAGCGTTGAATTGGTTGATATATTTTTTAATGGGGCACCGAAATCCCTTTTTTGTGTAAAAAGAGAATTGATTTACTAGGGCAGGGTTAAGCCAGGGTTGTGCCTTGATTTTGCTAATTTAATTTGACAAAGAATACCTATTTTTTTTTCTTATCACAACGGGTTCGTACTTTACCTCAATCACACCTGATGTTAAGTGACGATGAGGTCGAAGGTGGAAGCGTACTGACCCGGAAACTCCAACACATTTGGGGAGCTGGCTAACTTATCTCTGACAACCGGAACACAACAATGCTATTTACATTGCTGCTTGGCGGCAGTTTTAGATAAGATGGTGGTAGCTGGCCAGGCGGACGTTTAAAATGCCCTACCACCAACCAAACAGAGTACTTAAACGTGTACACCGCTGGGGATCGAACCCGCCACCTCCAAATAGTAAACCCAATGTTGTTTACATTGAGCCACGTAGACTGTTATTATTATTACCATTAACATGATTAAGTATAATGTCAAATTGGTATACTGCAACAAGCAATGCATAATCACATAACATAATATCAGACACTTTATAATATTTTTTGTTTCAGACTAAAAGACAAGCCTTGTTGTTTTCTTGCTCGACGCATGTCGTTGATTTGGAAATATGTGTCAAAATCAAACGCCTGAAGATAGCGGGTATAAACATATTATAATATACTTAGTAAATCAGACAATTTCAACTGCTTAAATTCCATAATTGATTGAAGAGCAAAGAATGAAGGCACAGGTTAATGATGAGTTGAGTTGTCGTCTTAAAAACCCTCCACTCTATGGTCTGAGGCATCAAATCATATGTTATATGCTTCGGTCTAACAACGTGGTTGTTGAGGACTTTGTGATATGACAACCGATTAGTGTTATCTCCTCCGGTTCCAATTTCACTGTGTTCATCGGTTATTTTCACATTTTTACATATATGTGAGTGTCGCTAAATGGGTCAAATAAATGATTTTTTTTATGCACGACGGTATCGTACTTGACCTCAATCACACCTGATGTTAAGTCAAGATGAGGTCGAAGGTGGAAGCGTACCGACCCGGAAACCCTAACACATTTGGGAAACTGGCTAGCTTATCTCTGACAAACGGAACACAACAATGCTATTAACATTGCTGCTTGGCGGCAGATTTAGATAAGATGGTGGTAGCTGGCCAGGCCGACATTTAAAATGCCGTACCACCAACCAAACCGAGTACATGTACCCCGCTGGGGATCGAACCCGCGACCTCCGAATCGTAAACCCAATGTTGTTTACATTGAGCCACGGAGGCGGTTAAATTCTCTTCTTCTTTCTTCTTCTTTTATAATTCACTCACCCCAAAAGTCTCGAGTAACGTAAGGAATGTCCTAAATTACTCAACTATCACGCCTTTAGGTTTAGCATCGACCTTCCTAACAACCGTTGATAAAGCATCTGTCAACCCTACACTCATAAAATCTGATCCCAAATGAGGTGTCGTTTCCGGGACGCGGATCATGTGTAACTGTTAATTACTCCAGGAAAAATATTTTTTCCGTTCCCCTCATTTTCAGCATTAGGGCCGGGTACAAGCCGAGTGTGGATAAGACAAGCTTGTTAATGTTAATTCCATTTTTATATATCACAAAATTATTAAAACCCACTGTAGATTTATTTGTACTCTTGCATATTTGCCTAAAACAAAAATATATTTAGTGTTCCGCGTCACAAGGAAAAACCCAAATATAATGGAAAGGTTAGCTTACCAAAATTGGTTTGTTTTATTTTTTGGTTGGGATTATAGCAATATTCACCGATATAAAATGCAATTATCACTTTATATACGTAATTTACTAGTCGACGTCTCATGCGATCCAAACACAATTGTAAAACAACTGATCTAACTATTATAAATGAGAAAGTTTGGTTGTTTGTTTGTCGCTCAAACACGGCCAAACGGATAAACCGGTTTGGATAAAATTTGGTATATAGATAGAACACACCATGGATTAGGACATAGGATATTTCTTATCCCGATAAAGTGAGTAGGTCCCGTAGGATAAATAAATTAAATATCCGTGATGAACTTATTCCAAGCAGGCGAAGTTGCGGGCGAAAAGCTAATACTACATAACACTTATTGTCCGTGTCTTGGCTCTCACTTTGCCAGTTTTTTTTCCAAGTATGTGTTTATCTCGTATGAAAAACTACGCGATACACTTTAGCAAAAGCAAACATCGTGAGGAACTTTCACTGAAATTAAAAATGGCGAGACATGATGACGTATGTTGTGGAAACTTCAATCCATTTGCATGTTAGAGGGTGAACTATGGACCTATCTAACTATAGATCAACAAAGGGATTCACCCGTATGAGAAATCCATATTTTTACTGTTATTACTATGCCTTTCTAATGTTATAGAATCGACGATCTATTTGGTGTAGTGGTTAGAAACTCTGACTGAAAATACCAAAAGGTTTCGGGTTCAAATCCCGCTGGGGGCATATGTTTGTATGATGAATACAGACATATTGTGTTCCCGAGTTATGGATGTTTTTCATTTATTATGTATTGTATGTATTAAATTATGTATTTATTTACAAAAAAAATGTATTTGTGTAGTATATCAACCATCTGGTATCCATAACACAAGCTGCTTGTGTGCTTCAGACAAACAGATTATCTAACTATCCTAACTAAAATTATAAATGCGAAAGTTTGAATGTTTGTTTCTCAAACACAACGAAACGGATGAACGGATTTGGATGAAATTTTGGTATATAGGTAGAACTACAGTGTGTCTCGATACAGTGAGGAGTTTCCGCGGGATAAACAAATCCGCCGTAAAGTTATACCACGCAAGCGAAGTCGCGAGCTGAAAACAAGTAGGTATATATACATAAATAGACCCTCTTTCTGTATGGGGTTAAAAATCTTGATGCATATCAGTATCGCTATAAACACGAACAAGGACATACAAATAATTCGACAACAAAGGAGACCATTTCACGAAGCATCGGAGACGCTAATCGAACCATCAACGGCCAGGGGTGCTCAACTTACGTCTGTAATTGCATTTGCTAGCATGTGTGATGTGATTTAGTGTCGTAGCAGTTGCTAAACTATGCCAATGATAACTGAAATGAATTGAAAATTTAGATGAACCGACTTTGATAAAAAAACTTCATAACCACCACCTGCTTTCAAATATACCGTATCCAAATCGGTTCACCGTTTTAGGAGCAACGGTGCCACAGACACACACACCACACATAGCGGTAAAATTTTGATTTGACATTAGTTTTTAACGTTGAAAATGTTGTTTTTGTCGGAATGGAATAGGCCCGATTTGTAGGACCAAGTGCAGGATGTCACTCACGGGGTGGACGGACGAAGGAGGCCGCAGAGCGGGATCGGGAGAGGGCCGATCAGGAGGCGACGTCGGGGGGGGGGGGGGGGGGGGCAAAGCTCGCTAGCCCCCCTGCACGTCGCCTGAGGGTCGCGGGCGGCTACATCTCGGGGCGATGTAGTCGTCGGACACGACCCGGCAGAGGTTGACACCCCCCGGTGGGACCGAGGGGTGTTGTCGCATCGGGCCCTGTCGCTCGTTGATTGCGGTGTGAGGCGCGACAGCGCCCCCCATGGAGGGTGCGCTAGCCGCCTTCCGGGAACGAGCCTCCCATTTGGAGGGGGGGCAGGATATCCCTCTAGGATAGGGAGGTGTCCCACATAACCGACAGGTGAGCGGTAGGCCTAATGCGTTTCCCCGTGTCAAAAAAAAAATGTGGACGGATGACCATGATAACGGTTACTCGAAGATGCTGAATGCGCTTCCAACCTGTCGCACTGGAGGCCGCAGAGGAGGCCTATGTTCAGCAGTGGACTTCCTGTGGCTGATATGATGATGATGAGAATTATCAATAGGATCACTAGCCTTTCGACCGCGACTTCGTATATCGAAATAAAATATAAATTATGACTTGTATTATTGATTTCAACTTTTTGGGAGAAATTCTCTAAATGACAGTGAGAACCGTGTCAAAGTCCATTGCATAGTTTAGGACTACTAAGCGCACAAACAGACGGACACGGATAACGGACCAATCGCGCGACTTTTCTACCGTTCGATCGGTGCGCTTTTGGTTTAGATTTGGTTTAGCTGATGTAAATAACTATTGAAGTATTAGGTTCTTACCTATGAAATTGGCGTTTTGTGTGAAGAATTTCACTGAGACTGTTTTCTCCATACAAACATTTTTTTTTTTGGGAACGGCAGATCCAAATTTAGCAAAACTTTGTGTGTATTATCGGATAACATTAAGTTAAGTATAGGCAGCGTTAATTTATAAAAAGTAACCGCTTTATAAAAGTTTCAGCAAATATACGAAATGATTATGGGAAACACATGAAAAGAGGTCTGTTCAATTTTTTTTTTATTATGTGATTTAGCCCAGAAATTAAAAAATATTTCACGTGAAACCTTGAAATAATATTCAATTTTCCAAATAAAAAACAAATCTGGATATAGCTTTGAAAATCGCAGGAATTGGTACATATGATTAACGAAGAAAAAAAACTCCAATTTCATTGGTAAAGATGCAATATTTAAAGACCAACGAACCCGACAGCGTACCTATATTGTATTTTGCGGGCGCCATGTTGGATTTTTTACCATGAAATGTATCCTATGACAATCATGACAAGACGAATCGAACGAATGTATCTCTAAATCGATCGAGCTATTTAAGATGCAGGAGGTAACATACACATCCACATACATACACTAAAAACATAACCCTCCTTTTTGGGGCTCTCGGGTAAAAGTAAAGTAAAAAATAAAAAATTGATTATTTTTTCACCACAAATGACGCTTTACAAAGTGATTTTAGGGCTAGGCAATACATAGAGCACATTTGTGGGAAGACTGGCGCCTGAAAAGGATGAACCAGAATTACAGGTCACCAGCCCCCCCAGCTATGGGCATAGTGTTAATGATATCGCGCTATTTTTTCTGAACGATTAAATCGTTGACGTTACCAAAGTAAAACCAAGAGCAAAACGTTTACTTACCACAAGTAATAAATAAATAATAAGCTAATTTCCGTTCAAATGGTCAGCGCTACGAAATGCGCTTTACGTAACGTGTTTGGTTACGGTTTAGTTTTTATATTATACCTGATGAGTTTCTTTGCCGTAAAAAAATAGGGCATATTAGATAAGAGAAATAGACCTTCTATTTGGCATTATATTGGCATAGGTAGTTTTTTTTAAACCATCATCTAAGCTTTGTGTTTGTAGCTATTCCACATAATTACGTTATTAAATTAAATAAATTTAAAAAAAACGTTTCACACAGTCACACTGAATTTTTTTTCCCCAAAATAGTTTGAACTACAGATAATAGGAGGAATTGTTTCGAACCGCATCAAGGTAGCGCGCATTGGTTACTGTTGTAACCACGGACTGGTCTTTTTTTTTTTGGTTACAGGTGTAACCGCGGACTGTTGAATGGTTATGCCCATAACTTCTATTTCACTTGCCCTATTTTTTTCTTAACGGTAAAAACATCTCATCCGGTATACATACATACATAGGTATATCTCAAAAGATTGTAAGTACTAATGGTACAGAATACTGAATTGCTCGAGTCCCCTTTCTAGATTATTTAAAATGCAATGGAAATGACCCGGAATCCGTATTATATTGGCCAGCTCTGCCAATATGCTGCCAACGTTCCTCTGCAAATGGTAGACAATTTGCAATTCTGAACGCCCTCTATGCTCCTTTGTACGCAATTATTTTAATTTTACACATAACCGTGCAGCTCTGGAGCGTCTGTTAGCTGCTCTGCTTCGTATTGTGCTTCTAGATTAGGTATTATCTGTAGATACTTCAATCGCACTAATTTCAATGTATATACAGACGATTATAGCCTTTAATCTCAAAGAGCTTTAATCTTTAAAAAGTGTCATGAAATACAATCGATTTCGTTGACGAAAACTCCTATTTAAGGGCAGGGATTCATTATCCTCAAAATGGTGGTCGTTCTTATTTTAAATTTGTTGTAGTAGGTACAAAGATGCATACATAAAATATGCTCACGCCTGTAAGGGTAGACAGAGGCTACTGATTTCACGTGCAACGAGACTTACATATTACTTTTGCATCATGCACTCTCAACAAATGCTTCATTCACTCACGTTGGTTAGTGGTTGACCGCACCTGACCTTTAGTGAGTACGTCAGTCACTTGATTGATGTTCATTCTTATTGGTCGACCTTTACCGACCCTTCCATTCAGGCCTTCGTTACATATTGCTTTCGTTAATTGTACAGATAGAATTATAATATAATAATAATAATAATAACTTTATTTCCAAAAACAATATACAATACAGTTTTTTGTGATTAAATAAAATAAAATTAATATAAAATTAAATTAATCATGTGTAGTTATAATTAATAAAAATAGCTCATTCATTAGAGATAGAAACTAAGTGTTGAACAATTAGCTAATATTAGTGGAAAGAAACTTTGAAAATAAAAATTAAATAATAATATAAAATACTTTTTATTTAAAATTAAAATTTTAAATATACTTCGTACTATGTATATGTATATTGAATAGGTTATGTGGTATATTTATTTTTATATATTACCTATTTTTTATTTTATTTTTTTTATAAAATAATTTTCAATTGTTGTGTACACTATTTTCTGCCCAATCTAATAAACACTATGTATCTGTAAGGTTTGCTGGTAGAAAACTCTATCGGAGTTAAGCTCGCCTTTGTACATTTTATATACAATGCATATTTCTGTAACAATTTTGTGTACAATAAAGATATTAAGATATCAAAAAAAGAGAGATATTGAGGTATATACAGAAATGCACACGTGACAGGGGGTGAGCCAAGTCTATAGATGTTTTATGTGGAATGCCTCTTAGTCTAATATTACGATACCCACGGAAAGAGATAGGTTGGTTCTATTCTTTTTACGTGCCGAAACCACGGGGCGTGTACACTGTTTTTATGCATTGCATCAATTATTTTATATGTATAAAAAAATATAAAAATTATAATTATAATATATTTAATATAATTATATTATTATAAAAATATAAAAAGAAAAGAAAAATGATTCTGTGGGTTTCTTGCGCCGCTTCTGTTCCCACAGATGATTTCCCTTTCCGAAGCGGTGGTAGCTTGGACATACTGAATGACCGAAAAATGCTTAAGGCCTATTTTTATTTCCAATAGATTTAAATTGACATTCAACAAATTATGTCATGTATCTTAACGTTGAAATAAATGCTTGAAGTTTGAAGGTTGAAAGTTTGTAAAAACACAACACTGAAATAATATCGAACCACGAATTACTGAGATACGTCCGTGACTGGAAACACATAAACACACAACATCGTCAAACACATAAGACGTTTTTACACATAACAAGGAGTTAAAAATACAGAAAATTTCTCGTGTTTTTTGGATTTGATTAATTTTAATTTCTATGAAACTAGTCACCATTTTTTTTTATAAGTTTCACATACACACAGCGCCATCTAGTTGCACACTAAGCAACTAGGCTTGTATTTATGGATACCAGATGGTTGATAAACTAAACAAATACAATTTTTTTTTTGTAAATAAATACATAAATAAATTAAAAACATCCATAACTCGAGAACACATGTCTGTAGTCATCATACAAACATATGCCCCTAGCGGGATTTGAACCCGCGACCTTTTGGTATAGCAGTCAGAATTTTTGAACACTACACCAAACAGGTCGTCACCATTGTTTATCATTAATAAGGGAGATAGGAAAATGATAACAATAACGACTTTTATGTAACAATATTTAATATCTACGCATAGTTATTACTATCTTTATTACCTGGCAACCCACTAAACCGGTTAATATGAATCATGTATGAATCTATACGTACTAAAGATGGGGCTGCGTCATTCCGTCGGATTATAGGTCATAAGATATCCACTAGACCACCACAGATAAAAATACTGAGTTATAAATGCCGTTACTATGTAGTAAAGATTAAGGCTCTTTATGGAGCGCGTGTGGTTTGTATATTTTAGGGTTCCGTCCAAAACTCCATTACATAAATTATAAATATATAAATAAACACACATACACACAACCCCATGTAGTTCCACACTAAGCAACTATATAGGCTTGTATTATAGATACCAGATGGTTGATAAACTACATAAATACTTTTTTTTGTAAATAAATACACATATAAATGAAAAACATCCATAACTTGGGAACACATCTCTGTATTCATCATACAAACATATGCCCCTAGCGGGATTCGAACCCGCGAACTTTTGGTATAGCAGCAGAATTTGTAACCCCTACACCAAACAGGTCGTCACATCAAACAGGTCGTCAAACCTGGTATACATAGTCAACCACTTTTAATGGGATTAAACGGCTCCTCTACGCGATTATATAAAAATTGTTGTAACCTTTCTTGATTGTAAATGATTGATTGAAAAGAGACAAACCCTCTGAGTTTCTCGCTAGCTCTTCTCAGTAGTGGTCGCGTTCCGAGCTAGTGGTAGTTTAAAAAACAAATGACGTTCATAAGTGCATATTGTATTGCCTACATGAATAAATGATTTTCATTTCATTTCAACCGCAACTTAGATTGACCATTATCCTGTAACTAATAAGCTTAAGATAGGGAACTGAAACGTGGTCGCTCACTATGGGCCTCATAAGAAGGATCAAGGTCACCCAAAGAGAAACTTATTCATTACATGCTGCAATCTGTGTTTGTTTTTAATTTTTAATAAGTACAATTCACTCCTCTCGGAGAAGGCAAAGGGAAGTAAGCCTATACAGTCATCTCTGATTTTATATTATTAACCTTTAGGCGGACGCGAACACCGATCGGTGTCCAAAATACTTTTATCATATATTTATAACATTCTCACTCAATTTTATTAATTTTTATTCCACATACTACTTTTTATTTATATTCAGTGTTGGTGAAACGTCCGTACGTCACGCGAGGCTCCACAGAAAATCAGCGTTGTAGTTATTAATACAACTGCAACTCATGCTGAGTGGAGACCTTTTTGGCACCACTTTACGACACCGATTTGTAATCTATCTTATCATTTTTAGCTGTATATTAGGTAAGTATGTTATTGTTATTTTTTTTTCTCTCTGTTTTTGTATAACTAATGTGTCGTCCAGTGTGTCAAATAAACGCTTTCTATTCTATTCTATTATTCTATAAGAGCAAAGGAGAGAGTTATGCTCGGAGTCTTCCTGCGGGATCGAATCAGAAATGAGGAGATCCGCAGGAGAACCAAGGTGACCGATGTAGCCCGAAGAATTGCCAAACTTAAGTGGCAGTGGGCGGGGCACATTGCTCGTAGGACCGACGGCCGTTGGGGCGGAAAGGTTTATTTATTTATTTATGTATTTATTTATTTATTGCATATCACATGGTTTACATAGGTGTTAAATATAAAAGTGTACAAGCACGTGACACCCTGTAAGGGCACCGCAAAAGTATGAGAGAGAGCTTCTTATAATTAATTATTTCTCTTAACTTAAAGAAACCTAACTTAAAGAAACCTAGCTTAAAGAGATCTAACTTAAAGAAACCTGATGTGAAAAAATTCCGTATCAAGCACTTTTCATATTTAATACAAAATTTCTTCACACTAACCTAGAACTAACTTAAAACTGTTTTCTACTTATTTTAAAAAGTTTTATAATATTAACTGTTTGTACATTTCACGAGTCCACGAAGCCCTACTCCTTAAACTAAGATTGCTCTTATATTTTAAGAAACAATATCGATCCCAGTGCTATTATTATGGGACCAACGTGGTGATAAACCCAATAAATAATAATCATCAACATCCGTTAACAATTGAGATAGAGGTACCCACATACATAAAAAAAATACATATAGACGAACATACAACATCCTCCTTTTTGGAAGTTGGTTAAATAAACAACTAAAACTGGTAGATATCATAGATTAGATAGATTTAGCTATTAGCATTATGTAGATATTTCTTTTATCGAGTTGCAAGATGCAAGCACTGTCACGGTAAAAGCTTGTGCATACTGTGTAGGTCGAGTTGCTCCGTGGTCGAGTGAAGGCTTTCGTGACTGGCAGCCTTTCACCTTGGTATTACTTCTCAATAATTTATATCAAGTGATAATAAATTTCGTCCACACATGCAACCGGCTCGTTGGTCTAGGGGTATGATTTTCGCTTAGGGTGCGAGAGGTCCCGGGTTCAAATCCCGGACGAGCCCAAGTTGTTTTTTTTTTTTAATTCCATATTGAAATCGCACTTTTTCACTTTTAATTTGGTGTCATTTGAATAATGAGTTTAAACTAAATATCTATATGAATAAAATTGGATGTACTTTTTTGTAATAATTACAACCAGTTTTAAAAGAACAACCATTCGAACTTCTTGCTTGTTCTTCTCAGGTGAAAGTTGCTTTCTGAACGAAAAAACTGACTATTTTATGTGTGTGTGAGAGTCTCTACACATAACATTGTGTGTTCTGTGGGGAGTGTTCTGAAGAACTGTTCGAGCTAATACCCGCTGCTCAATTTAACCGATACACTTCTCGCCGAAAATTAAATTTCCATCCACATCACCTGGATGAATGGAAGTCTACCACTGTACGTTTCTCAAGAAACTTCTTGCCTCGTACGACCACCCTGTGGAACGGACTTCCGGCAGCGGTATTCCCGAACGAGTACGACATTGGAACCTTCAAGAAACGAGCCTACACCTTCCTCAAAGGCCGCAACGCATCTGTGACCCTTTTGGTGTTGCGGGTGTCCATGGGCGGCGGTGATTGCTTTCCATCAGGTGACCCGCATGCTCGTTTGCCGCCCTTTCATATAAAAAAAAACATAAGGACGTAACTTTCTTTGTTAGATATAAAGAAGTAGAATATTATTCTAACGTTTTATTTTACATATCCTTTTATTGATAACGATTCCATGTTATATTGCTTCCCTAGACTGTTTACATCCACCTGGATCTCTTGATTTATGTACCACTAGCTTTCCGCCCGCGGCTTCGCCTGCGTGGAATATCTTTATCGCGGAAACATGTTTTTTCGCGGGAACTTCTATTTTTTTTTTTTTAAGTAATTTAAATCTCCACAGGCACATGGTCCGTGCTCTTGTTTACAAAAATATAATTTATAAATTAACTTGTTTCTTTTTACATTTTATACTCTAAAGACTACGACTATGCTTAAATCTAAAACAGTGAGTTCTTGTTCTTTATGTATGTATATATATATATATATATATATATATATATATATATATATATATATATATATATATATATATCTTCCCTTTGTCATATTCTTATTATTATTATTTTTAATTATTCCTAATCTCGATATAATTATGGTATGTAAAATTTTAAATATTTGCTTATTTCTATGATGATTACAACTGATTACAATTCAAGGGGAGGTGCGTTTTTTAACTACGGGAGTGAGTACAATGGCAGTGATAGAATAATCTTGTATAATCTTGTATGCTTGTCATGGACTGTGCCTCGTTATTGGAGGTTCTGACTTCCTCCCTCTCCAAACCTTTTCAACTTTTCCACGACAGCTGTGTCACGATGGCGTATTGCCATTTTCAGATTGTAATCTAAAATGCTCTTCGTCGAAGCAGCCGTTGCCCGCTGCATAAACCTGCCCGTCGCATCATCCCTGTCATCCGCGTAGTAAACACAGCTGACAGAGTGACGCGACACTGCCACGACAGCATGCTGTACGCTATTGTGCAACTGCAGTCTGGCTGTCGCGGTACGAACGCGGGAATTTCTATTAGTACCTTCTACCTATACCCTACTTATTTTACCTATATACCAAATTTCATCCTTCGCATTTTTAATATTATAGTTAGATACAACATATTTCAATATCTAAATCTTTTCGTACATAACCTCGTATTAAAAGCAAACTACTATAATCTTTTACATAATTTGATTGTTAATACAATTCAAATTTGTTTAAATAATTTTTAATTTTCGCGGTCAAAAATAAATAATAAAATAAATAAATATCCTTAGATATACGCACAGCGGCATCCAGCTCCACAGTAAGCAACTATAGGCTTGTGTTGTGGATACGAGATGGTTGATATACTACATAAATACATGTTTTTTTTGTAAATAAATACTTATTATAAATGACAACATCCATAACTCGGGTACACATGTCCGTGTCCATCACACAAACATATGCTCCTAGCGGGATTCGAACCCGCATTTGGTATAGTGGTCAGAGTTGCTGACCACTAAACCAAACAGGTCGCCTGTGT
The DNA here is from genome assembly GCA_949316235.1 of Oegoconia quadripuncta. Lineage (NCBI taxonomy): Eukaryota > Metazoa > Arthropoda > Insecta > Lepidoptera > Autostichidae > Oegoconia > Oegoconia quadripuncta. The sequence goes on along the minus strand of OX438743.1, from coordinate 41,673,586 downwards.
CGTCACTGCTACGAAACTTAAACACGATTCAATTAGAAATAAACAACCTTACAGTGCCTACAACATAAAGTTTTTTATTTGACATTTTTTTTTTTTTTTTTTTTTACACCAATCATCTAGTCCCAAACTAAGCAAAGCTTGTGCTATGGATACTAGATAACGGATAAACATACATAAATATTTATATAAACATCCAAGACTCGGGAGTAAATGTTCATATTCATCACACAAACATTTACCCGTCGCGGGATTCGAACCCGCAACCGTTGGTTTCGCTGATAGGGTCACTATCCACTACACCAATCGGTCGTCTTTCAAACATTGCCTTTGATCTAATCTTCCTCCCGCGACTTCGCCTGTGTTTATTTAGTATACATACATAAAGTCACGTCTGTTTCCCGTAGGAGTAAGCAGAGACCATAGATTGCATTGCAATGCAATGCAATGCAATGCAATGCAATGCAATGCAATGCAATGCAGGGCCCCACGGACTTAGAGACTCAACTCCAAAAGGAGTAAAATTATATTGAGGCCTATAATATTTATATGACTTACATATATATTTTTGCCGTCCGTTGTACATCTGCGGCACTAATTTAGAAAATGTAAAAACCTATCTAGATCTAGATCACAATGATACCATAAATTGAAACGTCCATTTTACTAGATTACTGTATACAGACTGCTTTTCACTTTAATCTAGCAACGCAGACTAAAAAGACGTCCGCTTCGTCTGTTATATTGCTAAGACGATTTAGATGTGATTTACCGCCATCATGTTTAATAGAAACTTGACTATTAAAAATTTCAATAATTATTTTGCACATTTGAACACAGTTCTAATTATCCGTCTCATTTTTGGTCACTATTACTGTACCAGCCATTCTAAAATCGTTTCGTTCATTGTGAGATTGTATTGCATTTGTTTTCTATTTGTTTGTCTCAGTGGTTTAAACGTTCATTTACCTGGTCATATGTTCGTTCTAGTGGCAGCAGAGGTCAGCATTGCCACTATGCAGTCATTTGTTTCTAAACAAGACTATTTTACCGAGTTCTGCTCTCGAACAAAAGACATTGATATCCTGATGCCTTATAGAAAGCGTTGTTTTCTGTCCAACACGTCCTGGAGAATTTTGTTTACAATCACTATATTTGCAAAATTAGTACTTGTGATCACTCTCGTTTTGTTTTCAGCAAATGTTTCTTATATGAGTTTGCAAATATTGGATTTTTCTATCGAATCCAATTTTGCTATCAAATACATAATATTGATCGTTACGTATGACCGGATAAAAGTTCTTAGAGAGTCTTATGAGAAAGACTTACTCAACATGCAAATAATTGGAATGGATAGTCGACCTAAAAATGTAGACATGCTCAGGGTGAAATTGTTAGCATACAATAATTTACTGGACAATTTACTTGAAGTGGACAATCATTTACAGATTTTGGTAAGTATTGAATTAAGAAGGCTGTCGTGGAATCACTGGCACTTAGTAGGAACAATCTACGCACTCTCGGGGCAGTGCTGTTAGAGCAAACACATGCCCAACATGGGTCTCCGGAAAACGGAGATATTTAACCGCCTCCGTGGCTCAATGTAAACAACATTGGGTAAACGATTCGGAGGTCGTGGGTTCGATCCCCAGCGGAGTACATGTTTACGGTTTGGTTGGTGGTAGGGCATTTTAAATTAGATTGCGTGACACTCGTGCTTAACGGTGTACACCTGCCAACGGTATACCAGGGTAAAGACAGTGATTTATAAACTTAACTAACAATCGGTCATAAAACTGATTTAACAGTTTACCGCCTCCGTGGCTCAATTGGGTTCGATCATTGGGTACATGTTTAAGTACTCGGTTTAGTTGGTGGTAGGGCATTTTAAATGTCCGCCTGGCTAGCTACCACCATCTTATCTAAATCTGCCGCCAAGCAACAATGTTAATAGCATTGTCGTGTTCCGGTTGTCAAAGATAAGGTAGCCAGTCCCCCAAATGTGTTGGGGTTCCCGGGCCAGTACGCGTCCAACTTCGACCTCAACTACACTTAACATCAGGTGTGATTGAGGTCAAGTACCAGCATCCTTGCGGAGGAAACATTGTACATCAGCTGTATGAATGTAGCCCGCTGGTACGTAAACGCAATATCTACCTGGAAGGCCACTTACTGCACCCGGATGAGATAAAAACTAGCGGCGCCAGGGAAATAATCCAATTCCTCAAAGAGGTAAACGTGATCAGCGAACAATAAGTTAGTGGCGATCACAATAGGTTGGCAACGGTCACAGTGATACAGGTATCCGATGACCAGCATCAGCCATATATATATAACCAATACCAAATATTGTATGTATGCACGTAAAAACAACAGAACTAAGCCGTCTCTTGCCGTGTTGTAAAATGTATTTTTTATTATTTTTCCACCCAAATCATCTATAATTTAAACGGCGATGTGACGTGACGTGCCGTGTGCGTTTCTGTATATTTCGAAAGGTGATCCGTGGATGTCTCTACAGACATTAAGCATTTCAACAAAAAAAAACTGTTCCTTATTTCTTTTTAGGATTCCATCAAAGTGGGGAGCATAAAAAAGTTGGGACGTGCCCCCCGGCACGTCCCAACTTTTTTATGCTCCGTAATTTTATCTTTAAATAAATTATTCCATTCAATTTAATTAAGCGAGGACTTTGGATATTATGTAAACAATACAGGATTAATTTTTTTTTAACAAATAAATAAATATCCTTGAACATGCACACAATGCCATCTAGTTCCACTTTAAGCAACTATAAGACTTGTGTTGTTGTACCAGATGGTTGATATACTACATAAATACTTTCTTTTTGTAAATAAATACTTTTTACAAATAAAAACACCCATAACTCGGGTACACATGTCCATATTCATCTCACATTATGTCCCTAGCGGGATTCGAACCCGCGACCTTTTGGTATAGTGGTCGGAGTTTCTAACCACTACACCAAACAGGTCGTCGACACGTCACTTACTTTAGTAACTTATTAGTAATCTGTGACGTCACCAATAAAAGTAATGTTTATGCATTCCATTTAAAATTTTCAATGCAAATGATAATTAATTGTTTCAGATTCTAACGGTTTTGATTTTCTTCTACATAAAAATAGCTATGATTACCATTACTATATCAAATTCGGTGAGTTATTCTTCTCATTCAACGGCAAAGTCAAAAATATTTAATGTAGGATGCAAAAATATCACTAAATTGAAAGATTTAACATGTTTTTTCAAACGTTACGTTTGAATTTCTGCTCTGTTAAACTCAATACATGTTCTGGTATTTTATTGTAAAAGCGTATGCTGTGTCCCACAAAAGATGTGCTTACCTTGCTAAGTCTAAATTGTGGTGTTTTAATTAAATTTTTGTTCTGGTATTCAAATTATGATTATCAGAATGTTAACGAAACAGGCATATACATATTTTTGCGGACATGTTGGTTGCGTGGCTGCCGTCAAGCAGCAATGTTAATAACATTGCTGTGTTCCGATTGTCAGAGATAAGATAGCCAGTCCCCCAAATGTGTTGGGGTTTCCGGGTCAGTACGCTTCCACTTTCGACCTCATCTTCACTTAACATCAGGTGTGATTGAGGTCAAGTACCAACCCGTTGTGCATAAAAAAAATAATAATACTTAAATAGGTATTACATTTTCATTTAATATCTACAATGTCCAGAGCCACGCCTATGTATAAAAAATTGGAAAGTCGCCCATTCTTTCTTTGGTGGCAGCAACTACTCTACAGGGGGGGACTGAAAATCAGCAACATTGCCGAGTCCCTACCAATTCCTCATACTGTAGTTCCCGATTCTCATGTATGCTTGTGATTTTTGTGATGAATAAATACCTTTTATTATTTTAGAATCTAATATTAGTAATTATATATGTATACTTACAGGCGATACCACTGATATACATCATTAGGGGTTCCTACTACATATGCGTTAATATGATGATCATTGTAATACCAGCTGTCATCGTCGAACTAGCGGTAAATGAGACAGAAAAGATCAAGGCATTGCTAATAACTCAGCTTGGTAAATGTACAGGTACATAAATATAGGACTATATTATAAATCAGCAAATAAGTTTCCGCTTTTTGGTGGAAGTTCGTTATGTGATTTTTTGTATTTCCTGCAACTTATCTATTTTGAAATTTGATGTGTAAAAAGAAATATTAAACTGGCAAAATATTATGCAGTAGAAGTCAGTAGTTGTATCAATATGTCAGTCAGTGAAGGGAAGTATGACTAAGATAGTGCATTGCTACAAGAAAGCGTTAAAGTTCCCGTAAGATAATTAATTTATAATGCAATACAAATACTCTTTATTTCCCAAAATAATTTACAATAATTTACTTATCCAATACTGGTAGAAATGCCCCCAGAAAAGCCTGGTCATTGCAAATAACAGGAAGAAAAATAAAATATGTTTCATTTGAGCACTCACATATATCCTAATCTGCAAAGAAAAATGAGCAAGAAACTCAAGGGTCTTTGCTATGCTCTTGTCGGTGGAGTAATGACCACGTCTCTCTGCTTTCCGCCCTCGATTTAACCTCTTGGTACGATACGATATTCACCTTTTCTTTCACTTAGTTAAAGTAATTGCGCCTAGGTCTTTCCCTTCCTCTCTTTTCTTCAATCTTTTCCTCAATTTTGTTTTTAAAAAGAAATGTCGTGTCGTATCAGGTCACTTGTCATCTTTCCTCTTCAGTTCTCAACTGTGGCTAACAGGCTCTTCGTGTTTAACATCGTTAACACCTCGTCAGTTGTACTTTTCTCTGTCCAGCTTATTCCCTCCATTCGTCTCCAGCAACACATCTCAAATGCCTCTAACCTTTCCCTATCCCTTTGTGTTAATGTCCATGTCTTACAGCCTTATAAAGCTCCTCCATACATAGCATTTTATTAACCGCTTTCTAGAATTTCTTTTTAAACATAAACTTCTAATATGTATTAATGTTTGTTCCCCAAATAACATTTGTATAAAGATAGACTATGCTCTGGAACATATAGGATTTGCCTTGAACATAATCTACCAGGGATAATAAGCCAGTTAGGAATAACTCTGAATTAACTTGCATCTCTAATTTTTTAATTTTGAAATTTTTATTTCTTATTTCAAATCAAAATCAATGTGCATAAATAAATCGCTATGACATATTTTTGGACATATCGTTTAGTTAAAATAATAGTGTACGCCAGTGGCGTGCACAGCGTTTTGTCATAGAGTAGTCGGAATGACAAAATTTGCTATTCACTGAGAAGATACAACTACAAATAATAACTTATTCTTCTAGCAATGCTCGAAACACTTTAAAATATTTCTGTTCACATCAGCTGGAAGAAATTTCATTGTAGAAATAAGCAGAACCTGTTGTGTCGTCTCTATTATGTTGTATTGTTTTTTTTCTTGTGTGCAATAAATGATAAATAAATAAAATAAATTAATAAATCGATTCATACTTATCAGCAATCTTGATAATGCATTTCGAGGACAGCTCACAATTTCCTAGCGTAGGCACTGCCTTTCTGTCTGTATAGAGGACACGCCACTGGTCTACGCTAGATGTTGAAGATACGAGCTGGTCCTATTTTTTTTTCAAGGCGATCGTTAAGGGTGTTATGTCCAATTTTTCAGATCGAGAGTTGCAAACGCGCGTCGTTTTAGAGGATTCTCTACTCTTCATCAGCGAGCGACCTGTGAGGGTCACTCTATTACGTGTCCTCCCGATAAACGCCACGCTGCCCCTCACCGTCATCAGTTTGATCATCTCCACCATTGTTGTCATCTTACAGTTCTCCAAAACGCCCAAATCCAATATGTCGTTTAATAATACATCTGCTCATTGATTAGCTGGAAAAACATATTAGAATTAAAATGTAATTGATTGTTTGATTGTAATATTAAGACATTTAAATTGAATAAACTGCAACAAAAGCATGACTGAGTTACTATAATTATAAATAACGTCACGACCTTTATTCCAAACGGGGTGGTCAGGGCTATCCTAAACAGTTGATTTTATATATATTTCTTTTATCCACAACGTTTTAGCACTTGACCTCAATCACACCTGATGTTAAGTGAAGATGAGGCCGAAGGTGGAAGCGTACTGACCCCGAAACCCCATCTTATTATATATAGATGTAGTATATTGATAACCTTGCCTTATTTCGGTATTTAACCGTAGCGTAATGGCTTTTTTTTTTTATATATGAGAGGGCGGCAAACGAGTATGCGTGGGTCACCTGATGGAAAGCAATCACCGCCGCCCATGGACCCTGAACATGGACATGAAGCTACCCTAGCCAGTTTCCGGAAGAAAAGAATAACGAAGCTAAAATTATAGAAGAAGGAAGCTACACTATTCAAGAAAGAAGCCAAAATATTATTTTTATTCAATTTTATTTAATGGTTAAATTTGCTGTATTGGAGTAATATAAATTCCTTGGTAACAGTAACTACTCTACTGGGGGGACTGTAAATCAGCAAATGTGCAGAGTACCTACCTTTTCATTACAGTTTCACCAATTTTCATTATCATTACAATTACTTGTTAAATTAACTCTGTGGTGAATAAATACCCTAATGCTTGAAACCACAT